>JARGYA010000653.1:0-64897 GCA_029204335.1 Mycena vulgaris
TGTATCCCTTCAATTCCATCAATCTCATTGTCTCGCAGAACATCGTGCCCACGGTCTTTATCATTCGATTCTGCCTCGGGCGCTGATACGCTGACGGCGCGTCTGAGAGTGCGAGCTGATAAAATAAATACCAGACTGGCAACTCCGAGAACGGCCGTGAGAACTTGTGTGTGCGAGTGGGTCAATCCATGCTCAGTGCTCGACTGGCTTGGACTGGCGGCGAAGGCGGGAAAGGGCGAATACAAATATGAAGCATTGGCGGTGCAGCGAGCGGCGATGGGGATGATGAAGAGATAAAGTAGCGCGAGGGTGTGGACGATGAGGGACGGGGCGTGAGCGAAGGCAACGAGCATGAGCGACGACGAAGACTCAATGCGGCAGCATACGAAATCTGAGCGGAAAGCGGTACAATTCTTCTGTAAAGGAGTACACAAGTGAAGTATATATAGTAAAATGTAAATGTAAACTAAAAAGGTTAAAATATCCTCGAGTCTGTACGTCGCGTGAATCTGCCGGAACAATTGCAAGCCTGAAATAATTGACAGTGTGAACGATAAGCCAATCAAAGTCGAATTTATTGCCAGGACGCTGGCTCAGGCACACGAGAATGTCGGAGATGTCAAGGAGATGTCGCGGAGATGTATCGAGATGTAACCGAGATCGATAAGAGGTGTGCGGCGCGGCACGGAGAACGCGTGGGGCTTTGTTTGGCGCGAACGTGATCGGACCGGACCGGAATTCAGCTGATTCGGTGCTTAGCGGTAGGCGCTGCTCATCAGCGCTGCGAGAATTCTGGCTCGGATTATCTTCAGAAACTATTCTCAGTGTAAATTACTCGCGGAGAACATCATTTGTGGGATGGGTGTAAAAATACAACCGTGGGAAAATGTCTCCGAGATAAAAACAACAAGTTATAGCTACATGGAGAGCACCGATGTTTGTCTACCTGTGTTTACATGTGCAGCACTGTCCACCTGAGGTAGAATCATGTAGACTCATCTGGCCGAATGTAGACTCATGTTTTAGACATCTTTCTCTGACTGTGAATTGTGAATTGAACATTTCCTCGCACTTCTATTATTATTATTATTGTGTTTTCACATTTCGACACACTCGGCACAGGCTGCGTCGTTTGTTTGGCGTGTGCTTCCGGCATCAGACACATCAAACTCGGCTTAACTGAACCTTCAACCAACATAAGTACTGGCAGGGGAGCAGCAGAATTCTCCGTGGACACGTCCAGGACCAAAATGTGCGCAAAAGAATGGTGGCCGGTGCATCTACCTTGTGTCTACCAGCGGTAGCAGAAGTAGACAAAAGTAGCCGAAGGTAGCCCAATGTGGGAATGCTGTGTTTACATGACGTAGCCTAACATAACGAACCGCTGCGAAGGGTGTGTGTTGATAGAGGTTGATAGTTGATGGTTGCTAGATCTCCCCCCTTACTTAAAGCATTGAGTCATCTCTCCGCATTTTCCCCGGCTTCCTTCTTCAAGGCCACTTGGGCTTTAGGCCACTGCGTGCGCATGGCAGAACGAGTCCATGGGCCCGCTGCGCGGCTTTTTTTTTTTTCGCCGAATCAAATAGAAAATAATCTATGGATGGGTGTAGTCTGAACTAATCTGAAGGCTACTTGGATGAGTTCTGAACTTGAGATGGTAGCAGGGTCTGTGGGTGACTCTCAATAACAATTCCCCTGTTTATCATGATTATGTGCATAAAATAAAATAAATGGGAATGGAGGTTGATCCTAATATGTATGTATGTGAGTCGTGCAGCCATGAATAGGTGATGATGTGAGTAAGCAAAAGAACGAAGGTGGATATGTGGAAAATATCATGCAGGTGATAGAAGAAGATGACAGTACAGACATGTGGGTGTTTATTTATGTGTGTTGATAATCGATGGTGTGAGGTTGATTACGTGGCGCCTCGGGACCCCCATGGGCGATAAAATTGGGGGTGCTGAAGTGACAGCAAGAATCCTGCATTACACTCCTTGTTAACAATTGCCACTGGACGGTTCATGATGCCTTACCGTGCGTAATCCCTGTCGTGGTATTTCCCTAGCAGTCGTCAAGCCCAAATCTGTATTGACCTTCCTGCTTGACCATACCAGGTGTGGTCCATGGCGACCCAATCGTTGAGGATGCAGAGGTAGACCGTGTGGTTGGTGCTAAGTAGGCGTAGCTCGAGCAGGGTCCACCCCACTGATTCTGCCACCTTCTCAACAACAACAGCTACTCCATCGAAGGCGCTCGGTGCTCTCAAGGTTGAGCCGTAATGAAGACAGCATTCATTCTGGATGCAGTGGAGGCAAAAAAGAAAGTCCTTAGGGCTCTCGAGGTGCATGGTACACCAGATATTCACTGACGCAGCATCGTGATGAGTGGTTGAGTGGTGTCCGGCGAAATGGGGGTTAACATCGGAAATCAGCTTGGCGGCGGCTTTCTGGGTGCTGCATGGCGGGAGTACAACCTTAAAATCGTGATCTGGGGTACCATCCGGGCTGGTGGTGACTTCCCTACGGAACAATGGTGCCAGGTACAGTGTACATACCTCCAAGGTGTCAATATTTTTGTTTTTCATGACGGTTGGAGGATGGGAGCCATGCCATACTTCAACGTGATACACCAGCCACCAATCAGGCAGGTGTACCTCGCGAAGCTCGATCCTGCTATCTTCATCATAGGGCTCGGGTGGGGTGACCATAATCATTGGAGGGGAGAAAGTCCTGGTGCAATCGGCGGCAGGGCCTAAGCTGTCGGTGGTGGATGAGGCAAAGGGAGAGAATTTAGACATGACAGGGGTGGAGAGTACGGTGAAAGACTGGGATAATTCAAGCAGATAGAAGAGTGTGGGGCGATTTAGCGATAAGATTTTTTATGATGGTATTCTTTGTTTTGCAATGTTTCCAGCCTTTCCCTTTTTAAGGTTACTTGCCAATCATGCCGTTGTTCCTTGGCATTCCATGACCCCCGAATGGTGGAAAAACAAGATTGGCTAGATGTACTCTGAGTGAATTTTTCCTCCAGAAATAGTCGTGATGTATCGTTAATCGTTCACTCCAATCATTCTGCTGATAAGCAATGTTTTCGGATGACCATCGTGACTAGTACAGTTTCTATATACCGCTATACTCAACCCACCTGGCTCATTCCACTCCATATCCTACTGCAAGGGCCATCTGATCCCGCATGAATGCAAGTCCAACAGACTGGTGAAATTGGTGAGATGACCATGCAAGAGATAGCAGATCTCTGAGTCTGACATATCGATCAACTCGCGTGGCAAACCACGTGATCCATTCGGTTTCCTCCGAAATGACTCGGAAATACCTTTAAGTTGCATTTCTGCTTCAGTACAGTGACCTGTAATAATTTATCTAGACAAATACTGTATTGAAGTACTGCATCGAAAATGTTTGGCTGTATAATGAGGTAGAGGAGGTTTCAGAACTAATCTGTCCATGATTTGGCGGCTTCCGCATTTGGAGGGAGGTGCTACCCGATCCAGAGATCCGCTACCTCATGTGACCGTGTGGAAAGGTTCCGGATCAAATGGTACTCAAATCGTGGCCATACATACTGACACGCAATCACATTCACTCTACCGCATAAACCACAGCAAGAGAAGACCGTCCAATACATGCATGGAGATCCATTGCATTTGTGAACTCGGACAAATGTCCTTGGGGTACGCAAGATTGACCTGTCATCATGCTGTCGTTGAACCACACATCTCCATTTTTAGATATATATCTGCACGTGAAATGCCCTTGTCCGCCGTATATGATTCCCCTCAGGCAGAGTCTGACCAGAGTGCCGTTCCTATCGAATTGTAGAATTGGATCGAAACTGATTCTATTGCTGTTTATATAAAGCATCATAATGGAAGGCACTTCAAGTATCGTAGGGAGCATTCAAAGTCTCTCCCTCCGGCCAAAACGGGCACAAGACGGGCAATTCATGTTCCCGTTCCTTAAGTTATTGTGTATCCATATTCTACCGGGTCTCTATAACCGCACTCAAGACACGACTGCACACCTACACCATGGGACCTAGGAGGAAAGACAGACTGGGCAACAAGATCTATTGATGTAGAATTTGGGCCGCAAGGGAAACAATCTGGTCGTCTCATATGCAAACTACGTCTGACATTATCTCTGGCCTCTTCCAGTGACTGCATGCCAGCGGAAGCTAGGTGCAACTGGTCACTCATTATTCGAAGCAATGGACTTGCTACGGCAAACAATGTATGCCATCTTTCTTTATCCTCTGCCCACATGTTTGCCAGTACAGTGATAGTAATGTCATATCCACAGCTGTGTTCTCGGTTATCCCAGATCAGGCCCACATGCCTTTCAAGAGAAGTGCCGTGGGTAGGTGCAGAAGCCATCGTAGAATCCAAAATTTCGCTGTGAACTTGTGTTTTTAATCTCTTGCTTGCAACCTCTGGTTCCAAAGCTGGCAGTTTACGTTTTGTAGAAGCTGGCCCTGACATCTTCCATTCGTCTATCTTTTCAGGGGCTGGAACTCGGGGACCCATGCTCTTATCCCATCGCATAGAGGGATGGAAGTGTATGGGATCCTGATGATCCGACCGCCACACATAATATGATCTAAGCAGGCGGCGACGATACATGCCGGTGACGCTCGCAGTTAAATTACCTTCGTGCATCAGTTTCGTAATCTTGTTTAGAAGCTCTAGCTCCCTCAATTCCTGTCACAAATAACCTGACATCCCGGTTTTTATTTTACTGTGATCGAAATTTTGCAGAATGATTGTACCATCTGCAATGAAGCCTCAAGACAACGCAACATAAAACGACCGGTGATCCCGACAATAAGTCAAATCTACTGGATTCCGAGGGCGCAACTTTCCCTGAGAAGTATAGTCTGTCATGCCGAAGTTACAGCTGATCTCGAAACTAATGAGATCGATCATTTTTTTTTTTCGCTCGTTCCCAAAAAGGAGATTCCAGCAAAACAAGAGTCTAGCTTACCTCCAAGAGTACCTGGAACGAAATTTGGTGCTGCAGTGACCAGTTGTGAGCTCCCTGAGCCAGAGCGCCCCACGAAATGGGGGGAAATCATGCGGAAACGGCAACGTCGGGAAAGCCCGACCAGTCACGTGTTTCATTGATCGCGTGTATTATTTCGGCCATTGGCACGCACTCACGCGTCTCTATGGGGTTTTGAGGGGCTGGCAACATATAGGGAGGTAAGGCATTCAATATCCCGTAATTATCGAATGGATTGGAGGCGGGTGAGCAAACATTCCTTTTTGGGAACGCGAAAAAAAAAGTCGAGCCGTCTCATTAGTTTCGAGATCAGCTGTAAGCAACAGTACTACCTCTTCTCTCAGTATTGACAGTAGACTGTTGTCTTCCAGTAGTACAGTCAGATGGGTCACCGTCCGACTGAATGGGACGACATTCACTGGCAGGTCCTGAATTTGTACCTCTCTGGGAGGGTTGACCAATTTGACAAACAAGGTCTTCAAAACATTCTGACCGTGAGGACCGATGTAAGAATCCCATCCGACCACTGTAGCCTCTTGACTTTTGGTCATGCACAATTCGGTCGCATCATTAGATCTGAGCATCACCGGCATACCTAAACAAAGTGTCAAGGTCCCAGCTACAAATTCAGATGTAGTCGAAGGTGCCGCTTTCCATAATTTCTGCCTTAGTCTGGACCGTATGTGTTTGACATCTGACTGCTGGGAAGACCGCCATTTACTTTTGTCCACAGCTCTTGAACTCACCCTGTCTATCGAGCAGAACTCCACAAATTCTTGATTATTCTCAGCCGCAAACCTTTCAGCTCCCAATCGGTTGAGCGCATCTTTCTGACTATTCCTCGCAGTAATTATGGACATGTTCCTAAATTCTGCAGTGTTAAGTTTGGGGTTCTCCGGTCTAAATCCAGCAATTCAGAACTCCAGAAATTCTAGGTCGGCTTCGGTGCACACGCCATATCGCATATTGACTAACACAGTTCTCAGTTTATCATCGGATGCAGTCTGGGTTTGCTGGCACATGTTTTGACGCAGTATAACTACCGTGTTGAACCGACATCTGGAAATTGACGGATGTCTATGGACGTCTCCCGGAGACGCGAGAGACCAAATAGACCGTAAGACTGCCTCCAATCTCTCAGAGACGCCCATAGACAGCTGGTTTCTAAGGGAGACCACGATAGACGGGCGCTAGACACCTTAGGCGAGCATCAGATCTCGCACACGCGAGAGACATGATGCCAACCGAATCAAGATGGGATCAAATAGGGGGGTTTGAGCTCATGCTAGCTTGTGTTTCGGCGAAAAAGGTAGCGGAAAGAGAGCGGGCGAAAAAATGCATTGGCAGGTATAATGAGAGTATAGTGTACATATCTGGTAGGTAGACTACTGATCATATAAGGAGACTGGTAAGCTCTAGACTCACCTTGCGCCTCAGAAAAGGTTGAGATTGGACACCCACATGTTACCCACACGTCCAAGTCGACCAAGACACAAGTGGAGGAAAATTCGGTGGAAGGGATGTGGGCAAAAGCAAGAGAAGAGGCCGCTGGCATGCGCCGTTATAGATTCCTCACCCGCAAATCACATGCTCCTGCACGCTCCACTACTTTGGGACTTCGCATAAAATTTTTACAAGTCCATCCCTCTATTGCGGCAACTGAGGATTGTAACATTGCAACAGGACGACCGCCTACGACGGCCACATGTGCTTCTGATTTTGATTGCTCACGCACCGCGTGGCGATGAGCTCTAGCCGAGTCTCCCGCAGCGTAACGGTGTCTAGCTTGTGTCTATCGTGGTCTATCCGTGTCTCTCTTAGAAACAGCGCGTCTAGCCTGGATATGGCATGTCTATGCAGCCAGATTGTGTTTCCAGATGGATGCCATAGGATTTTACCCAACACCGCATTCTGAGTCTTAGTGTCTTTAGCGTCGGCAGCAGACAGCGCGATGGATCCACTGTACAGCGAGGGCCCTGCCATCGATGGAAGCTGTGCAAAATCACCGGCTACTATAACACTCAAGCCTCCGAACGCTTCATCATGTATGTTCCTTGCCTTTGCCGCTTGTGTGGCCAACAATTGAAAGTCGTTGCAAGAAACCATTGAGACCTCATCCAGAAATATATAATCTACCCCTTGGAGCCGCTCATTTACTGCAGCAATTACTATTACACCCAACGGGTCAGAAAGTGCACAATGGGCCAGAAAGTCGAGTTTCTCCGTTTCTTCTCTTCCTTTATGCCCCCGGAGTTTTCCGGGATTGATTCATGTACTAGTAGTGTGTATATAAACAAAATATCTAAGGGATAAGTGGAGGGGAAGCAACTGAGAAACAGTTGCCGGTCCATCAAACCCAAGGCTATAGGTGTAAGTGCCCGTGGTCTGGCGTGCGCGGTGGTCCTAGAACCCCAGGAAAATCCAGGGGGTCCAATGGGGGATGCATAACAACTTTCTCTTCCTAGGAATTTCTTGCCGGGACATGGTCGCAGCGTTCTAGGGGGAGGCGCGTCGAGCGTGACAGATTCAATCTCCGCTCCGAAACACGTTGATCAAATCCAAATCAACAACAACGCGTTGTTGACGGGTCGCGTTGTTCTTGACGGGTGTTCCCTCCTTGATCAGTGAGATCCAGGGCTCGTACCCCAGTTGCTGGCGTTTTCGGGTGCGCGCCAAGGCTTCTGCGGCGCGTTCCTCCTCCGAAAGGAGAGCCTCGTGTTTGTCCCGGACCCACTGGTCATTTTGAGTTGGTTCGGGTTCGTGATCAAGTGCTAACTACCAGTAGGTGAAGGGGTCCGCGCAGCACTGGCAGAGGATGAGGCTTGATAGGTGTCGTCCGACATTTGGGCGGTGGTGAGCCAACCCGAAACGGCAGTTGCGATCAAATCAAGCGGACATTGAATTCCAGCTGTGACATTTGGTGACCACCCGTGCCTTCCCCCTAGAACACTGCGACCACATCCCAGCAAGAAATTCCTAGGAAGAGAAAGTTGTCATGTATCCCCCATTAGACCCCTTGAATTTTCCTGGGGTTCTAGGACCACCGCGCACGCCAAACCACGGGCACTTACACCTATAGCCTTGGGTTTGATGGACCGGCAACTGTTTCTCAGTTGCTTCCTCTGCACGTATCCCTTAAATCTTTTGTTTATATACACACTACTAGTACATGAATCAACCCCGGAAAACTCCGGGGGCATAAAGGAAGAGGGGAAACGGAGAAACTCGACTTTCTGACCTATTGTGCACTTTCTGACCCGTTGGGTGTAATAGTAAAAGTCAAAAGGACGCACTGAAGAGCGGGAGCAGCCCATCAGGAGCACCGCAGATAGCGGACGTTTTTTAAATGAAAAAGATGCGACGATCAAAGATACAATGGATGGCCAGGGGGCCGGGGAAAATCATGTGCAACAGGAGTCACAGGACTGATAAAGCAAAGCATGAGTCATGGAGACACAGTAAACATATGACCCAAAACGGCAAATTTGCACACACGAATCCACTACGTCATCGAACACAAATCACAAATTCTCGCAGTGGAATGGATGACAAAGAACGAGTCTAAAAATTCTTTTTAGGACTCGTAATACACATTATTTTCCGAACCTTTTCGAGCGCCCTGGAATCTGGATAGGAAATCATTGCAGCGTCGGATGGGAGACAATGCCGTGTTCCAGACCGCATGGAGTTTTGCGGTGAAAGATGTTTTAAAAACCGCGGTATGTTCATCCCAGTGAGTTCTCGGAATTAACTGACATGCTAACCGAAAGATCGCACTATTTTTTCATGGCATGCGACACCTGGCCCCCCTTGCGCACGCGCCACTGATATTCCACCAGGGATCTATGTTTTGCTCATTCCCGCTACCTTTAGGTACGGGTTCTTATAGGGCGCCCCATCAAAGTGCATTTTGGCGGACGATCACATTTTTGTCAGCCTTTTTGCGTAAGCACCTATTCTCTCTGCCAAAATTCTCCGGCTTGTTACCAGCCGAGCTGTATGCCGATAATTGCCGTCGAGGCACTCGTAAACATGCTGAGTCATCTCTTTGAAAACGAGAACTCAGCAACCGCTTCAAAGAAAAATCTCATGCACCTAAATTACGCGAGGATGTTGAACAATCAGAAATCAAGCTAGAGAGTTGAACGGTCAAGTGTAATTTCCCGTGGCCCAATGTGAGCTGGTCGCCGTCGCGGGACGCCCGCGACGGCGACCGAGCGAGCGTTGGGCCACCATTATTTAATATTGATATATAGCATGGCCTTGAACTCTGTGCACAAAGAATTTTGGTGAAATTTGCAAAGATTTGAAGTATACATCTGCACAAAACTCAAACCAGCTTGAAAGGCCCCAACAATTAATTGGTAGCGGGCTGTGCCGCTTGTCGGCCTTACCCGCTTTATGATATTTGCGATATATTTTCTACGTCGCAGGGCGCTGACTGGATATCGTGTTCATATCTGCACCCTGGCCGTTATGCTGATTTTGGCAACGGCTCAAATGGCCTTGCAAATTGTGACTGCTACCTTGTCGATGAAGTCACTCCATTCAGCCGTCCAGGATGACGGACCAATTTACAGTGGACAACAGGTTTCGCTGCAGCAATGTCCCTGATCCTCGGATTTCTTGAGCTCATTCTTCTGGTCACGAACAAGTCCGTGATACATTATGTTGTGATCTAATGAACTGACATGTCTTTCCAGCATTGTTATCGACGGCCTGCTGGTGCGCATTTATATTTTTTATTCCTCAATCTGACAGAGTCGGAATAGATCTACCGCTGCTATGTCATATGGGGCACAAGCCATTACAAGAAAAAGGTGATGATCTTACCGCTGCTTCTTTTACTTTCCACCACAGGTTTGTGTTATTTCTGGCGCTTAGCTTTGGAGACTCATGCTCCATTTTAGTGGTTGGATGTATAACGGCGTATCGGAATGGTCTTGGCCCGCCCGAGGCCCATTTCGACACTCGGATTGTGTTCGGACTAGCACTCATATCTAATCTGATCTTGGCTGGGTTTACAGTAGGACGGACATGGTGGACACGGCGTCATCTACGGGCCATCGGGCAGACAGAACTTATCCGGAGATACAATATCGCCATGGCCATGCTGTCCGTCTGCAATTCTTTCATACCTATATTCCCTTGACTAATAGACAGTCCCCCAGGCTGGAATCTAGCGCCGTGTATTTCATATGCCTCGTAATTCTCCTCGTGGTTCTATCCTTCAACAATTCCAGCGGGACAGGATCGCCTGTCGCATACGTGTTGTATGGATTTGGCAGTCAGTTGGCGGTGCGAAAACGAGCCTAAACCTGAGGAATATGATACTAAACATCATCACAGAATATTATTCCGGCCCTCATTATCGTGCAAGCCAGTTTCTGGCACAAGGAGGGCGGTGAAGTTGCTGCAACCCAAGAGAAGCTGTTACCAGCGTAATATTGGCCTACATTCGGCATTTTTACCGACTTGATACACGCGCCTAGCAGTCTCACTGCCTTTTCGATATCTGGTACATGGTGGTCGTAAGTACATGAGAACCGTGGAACGATCCCCGGATATCTGGCACCGACACAACAGTCCACAACAACCTCGCTCCTTTTAAACTTTGAACTCCACCACGTAAGTGCTAGCCTTGGCAACCGCCCTAATCCGCTCCCGAGTCGCTGGCTTTAGAGGCCCGACGAGACCGCGAGAATAGCCTCAAGATCGAGTCTCACACCGAATCGCTGAATTGTGTCCATGCCTCGGAATCCGGATGGATCGTTCTGCGAATCTAAGACTGCGATCCTGATTCTGCTTTATCTCCTCAGGCTGCCAGAACCCTTCGTTCATTCACGCAAGCTCTTTTAGACCTCCCTCTTTCCAAATTCTCAGCACAGGTGACAAAACGTCCAACCTGAAACCAAATGACTCGGAGTCTGTTCTCTCGTCATTGTCAACATCCTGCGTTTGAGTAGCCGGACGGACCAGTCGCCATGACGCGCTGTGATCGCCATCCCAGATCCCCGGGCCCCGTATTTTCCCATTGAAGTAATCTGCTCATGTTGTCTCACCCTTATTTTTCGCAGATCGCCATCGCGCGCTCATCGTCGGCGGGTGATTGCGCTCAGTCTGTCCTGTATCCTGTGCCCTGTGTCCCGCATACCCATACTGGACTCCTAGGGTTCGTAGCATGTGGATCCGGCCGCCTCGGTGGTATTCGACGCTTTGATCCCTGGCCGGGGTATATATGCGTGTTTCAAGTCGCGTTCTCTCGTAGCAACAGATTGGAGCCTTCGCTTTGGCCTTGCTGGGGTGGACATGTGAACCTAAAGTTAAACTGAGCTCGCGGGTGAGTGCCTCTGGCGGCTCGCGTGGGGCCCCGTGTAACTCGCGAGTCGCGGCTCGAACCGGCCTCCAGCACGACGTAAATTTTTATTAGGAAACAAAGATATATCCACTGGCGCGCGCAGAGTCTTTCTCAAGGCGGATCGCCCTTCTGCTTCAGGAACATGGCTCCCTTTTTCTTTTCCCATTCTCCTCTAGAGTCAAGATATTGCTAACCAAGGCGATTTCGACAACGTGCTGCAGCTTCGATTTGGACGGTCTCATATTCTGCCTACCTTGTTCACCCGCTTTAACTCGCCTACACTTTCTTCGGCCGGTGACCCGAGAGAAAGTCCAAATTGGGATGCGAGAAGGAGAGAATTGAAATAGACGATATACGGTACGTCATGCGCGGCCGGCGGCTCGCTTATTTCCTAGCTGCGGCTACTCCACTGGAAAAAAAGGACAGTTAATCTCCCAGCACAGCAAAGGATGCTGGCAGTTTGACGTATACCGACGCTGCCAGACGCTGCCTCGCGGTGATAAATGGCGGGATAGCGCCGCTGGGGATGTGTGCGACTCTATTTGTCGTGCCTCGATCTCGGCCTGGTTTGATTCGTGATCAATTCGTGATGTGGATTGGTTTGCTTGTAATAAAAAGAGACTTAATTTTTTGCCTGCCAGTTTCAGTGTTGCAATTGTCTCCATCTCCTGTATATCCATCCATATCCTAGGAATATATTGCGGCAGTTGTAGCGGGTGTACATATGTTTCCGATCCTTTTAATTCGGTGATTTGAAAAGAAACGGCAGCGCGTGGCAACGAACCGGGCTGATTCAGATTTCAGGTTTCTCACCAATTGCTGCCGTGAAATATTATGGCGACTACACACGAGAGTATCCGGGCCCGTTCTTGTTCCCGCCACCCATCTCCGCCAACGTACTACCGTCCCCGCGCCCGCGAGAGGATGAAGAAGCGCCGTCTCTCCTTCCAGGCAATCTTTGCGAAGGACGCGCCTCCTGATGTACGCGATTCGTCGCGCGACGGAGGCGGGAGGAACTACAGGACCTTACCGCGCTCGTTTACGGGATACGCGCACGAGTACGCGGCCACCTTGTCGGCGTACTACGATGCAACAGCTGCGGACGCGCTTGTTCTCGCGAGCCCCGAATCAGAGGCGGATTCCTCGTCCTTTCTACTCGACGACGATCCCTTTGCGGATCTCAGTGGTGGCCCGCTCTCTGTAGTCGAGCCCACGTCTCCCACCTCTTCTGCTGTATCCCCCACCTCGTCCCTCTCGCCAACGTCGTCTTTGGTCGGTCTGCCAGAGCCAAATGCCCCCCCACCGACTGTCTCGCGCACTCTTTCGACGCACGCGACCCCCGCGTACCAGAAACCCGCGTTCAAGACCCGTCCGTCACTTCCGTCGCTCCACACACTCGCCAAGATGAACCTTGTTGTCCCCCACAAGGTGCTTTCTCATCCGCTACTTTATTTACGTACATGTGTGGGCTCACCGCGTCTTCTTTTGCTCCGTCACCCAGGTCCGTCGAGGCCGCGTTGGCGCAGGTCTTCCCTACGAGCCGTGGGATATGGATGCCGAGCAGCTCGACTCGCCTCACTCCGCACTAGCGCCGATACCCATCCCGATACCGATACCCACTGAAAACACGGTCCAAAGCCCAAATTCCACGCCCACCCCGCTCTCCGTCATCCCGATTCCCGTATCAGCGGCAGTACCGATATCGACAACACCACCCACACTCGACACTTTCCTCGACCTGTCCCTCTCCGACGAGGAGGAGCTACAGTCCGAGATGGTGCGCCCCTTGCCATCCTTCTCTCTTTTTGTTGGGCTGACATTGTGCACAGCACAAGCTCCCGACGCACAAATCCCCCACCTCGCCGACGCAGCGCAAGGAGCCAGAGCCCGACATGGTGCCGTCTTTCTTTTCTTTCTCGTTTATTTTTACTGACGTTTGATTCTCCAGCATAAATCCCCGACGCAGCACAAATCCCCCACCTCGCCGTCGCAGCGCAAGGAGCCAGAGCCCGACATGGTGCCGTCTTTCTTTTCTTTCTCGTTTAGTTTTACTGACGTTTGATTCTCCAGCATAAATCCCCGACGCAGCACAAATCCCCCACCTCGCCGTCGCAGCGCAAGGAGCCAGAGCCCGACATGGTGCCGTCTTTCTTTTCTTTCTCGTTTAGTTTACTGACGTTTGATTTTCCAGCATAAATCCCCGACGCAGCACAAATCGCCCACCTCCCCACCAAGAAAATCCCTCCCCACGCTCGCGCTCGACCCGATCAATGTCAGCGTCGAGTTCCTCCATACCCCGCAGACGCAGGTCTCCTCCCCCTTCTCCTCCCCAACCACTCCCATCCCGATCCCCTCGCCACACGACAAGCCACTCCCCGCCCTGCGCCTCTCGCCGCCGCTTCCGCTTCCCCCTCCACCCCCGCCGCCCAAGTCACCCGTGCCGCGCCCGCCAAGTATGCAGCCCGAGCGCAGAGACGAACCCGAAAACATCGTGCAATCCGACGTCATGGCTCACGAAAATCCCGTCCGCGCCGACGTTACCCCGAATGACGAAGACTCCGCGGCTCAAACCGCCCCGGCGCCCCGCGAAGACAGCCCAGACTTCGGAACGGACGACGGCGCGGCGTACGCCGCCTTTGCGGCACTCGACCTCCCGCGCGAGCCTGCGGGTGCGCCGGCGCCGGCGTTGCAGCGCAGTCTCTCCAAGACCAAGTCGGCGGACTTTTCGACGGAAGACGCCTCGGCTTACGTCGCGTTTGCAGTGCTGGAGTTCCCGCGCGAGCCCGTGGACGCGCCGGGGCCTGCGTTGCAGCGCGGCCTCTCGAAGAGCAAGTCGGGCGAGTTTGCGCCGCTGGCGTACATGGAGGCGGAGCAGGGGTCGTACGAAGAGGCGGAGCTATCGGATATGCAAGCCGCCGAACTCGCGTACACTACTGAGTCCTCGTACACCAGCTCGTCGCCTGTTTTGCAGCGCAGGCCCTCGGGCGAGCTTCGCGCGGAAGTGGAGGCGGAGATCGCGTATGTAGATGGCGCGCAGCTCGCGTACGCTCTCGACTCGGAGCTCTCGTACATGCACGACGCGGAGTCCTCATACACCACCTCCGAGTCCTCGGACGCGCTCGAGTCGGAGCCCTCCTCCACCTCCGAGCCCTGCTCGTCCTACCCGCCCTCGGAGTCCTCCCTCTTGCGCACCTCGGCAGAGTCCTCGCGCTCGTCCTCGCCGCGTCGCCACCGCTTCCGCAAGTCGTCATTGTGCGGGGACGTCCTGCGCTTCGCGCCGGATGCGGGTGTTCTAGCCGGCGCAGAGGGCGTGCGACTGGCCGGAGATGGTGCGGAGATGCGGTTTGACGCGGGTGGGCAGATGCGGTTTGATGGGACCGATGAGATCAGGTTTGACGCCGGGGAGGAGTTGGTGTTTGACGATCTCGTGTCGAACCGCACCAGCGCGTTCTCGACAGATAACGATGCCGGACACGAGGCACTCGAGTTCCCCGACGGCGGTGTCGCGTTCCCCGCGGGGCGCTACCCCTCGGAGCATTACGCGCAGGAGCATGACTATATCGCGCGTTCGCCTGAGGCGTCGTCCTCCTATTCCGCGCGCTCGCCCGAACGCTACGCCCCCTCCTCCTCGCCGTCAGTGACCTCCTCGTCCTCGGGGAACGACTGGGACTTTGGCTGGCTCCCCGGCGAGCGGCGCGCCTCTTCCGCTTCTCCCTCTGCGTCCTCCGCATCTGTCTACGATTCCTCGTCCGGCTTCGACGCCTCTTCCGCATTCGACTCGGACGCGGAGCCCGTGTGGGCGCCACCGCCGACGCCGGGCTCGGCCTACTCGGACGACGAGCTGCTTGGTGCCGACATCGCGGGCGACGCGTCGGGGTTCGTGTTCCCCGCGCGCAAGGACGGCGACGACTTTGAGCCGGGGACGTCGGCGGGGACGATCCGCGCGAGCGCGCAGCGGCCGCGGTCGATGATACGCGATCAGAGGTATTGGTCTGCGAGCGATGAGGGCGAGGTTGTGGATGGGAGTGGGTGGGAGGGCGGGAGCGGAGGTGCGAGTGGAAGTGGGAGTGGGTTTGGTTGGGAGAAAAGCGGCGGCGGGGGAGCGGGGCGCGCGCGCTCGATGGGGCGGGGAGGTGGGGGTGATGACGGGTATGGGAGTTATAGCGGCGGGGGAGGGCGCGGGGGCGGTGATGATGGAGACGACCGGCGCGGCGCCGAACGCCAATCGTCGTTCTCGACGCCGTCGTCGTCGTCGGATTCGGAGGATGAGGAGTCGGATGATGAGGAGGATGATTATGGCGAGCCATCAGCGGTGCCACCGCCTCAAGCGAGCGGTAGTGGGGCGAAGGCGGGCGGAGACGACGCTGCCTCGGACGACGACATTCCGCTGGCGCAACGCATCCCGTCTGCGCTCGTGGCCCAGCGCACGATCCGGCGCAAGGTCCGGGAAGAGCGCGACCAGCGGCGCAAGGAGCGGGAGCAGCGGCGCGCGCTGCGAGGCGAAGTCAGCGACGGTGCGCGCAGCCGACAGACGACGTTGCGGCCCGCGGGCGCCGCCCCGCTCGAGGTCCCGTCGAGCTCGCGCGAGGCCGCGCGGCAGGCGGAGGCGTCCATGGCGCGCGCCCGCCAGCGCACTCAGACGCTCCCCGGGAATGGCACGCAGTCCGCCGCGGTCGATGACCTCACGATGAAGCTGCAGAGCATGCAGAGCTCGCAGGCGGAGCCCCAGCGGGCACTGACGATCAACACCACGGCCGCCGGGGCCGAGGCAGGGCGGCGCGAGCTGCTCATGTCGCCGGCGCCTGCGCGCGTGTCGCGCGTGTCGGCGTCGGCGTCACCGCCGAATAACCAGGTGCTGCCCGAAGGCGCGCGCGGCCTGCGCGCGGTGCGGTCCTTCCACCGACCCTCAACGGCGGGGGCGCTTCCGCGCGAGGATGTGCCGCTTCCAGAGGAGCGGGTCCGACGCAGCACCACTACACGCCGGGCTGTGGACGACTCGCGGCTTCATAGCAGCGAAGCACATTCGAGCGGCAAGGCGCGTGCGCTGACGCTGCCTGCGTTCCTCTCGGACCCGCCCCCGACACCGCCGCCCGTGCCCGCGCCGGCCAAGCTGGTCAAGGCGCCTCCCGGACGCACATCGGGCGATTTGCCGCCGCGTGTCTCGGGGGACGGGTTCGCAGCGCCGCCGCAGGCGCACCGGCACGCCGCGTCCAAGTCGCAGGGGACACTCACCCGCGTGTTCATTGGCGATATGCAGCGCTTTAACATGGTCGACATTGGGCCCGCGACGAGCGCGAAGCATGTGTTGACGATGGTGGAGGAGCAGGGCTCGCTCAAGGGCTGGGTCGGCACTGGCGGGTGGATGGTGTGGGAGATTGCGCAGGACTTTGGGATGGGTGAGTGCCCGAGCTTTTGGGCCTGTCGATGGCGCTGATCAGATGGCATAGAGCGACCGATTAGGAGCTTCGAGCTTCTGGCGGACATCCAGGCGTCGTGGAACAAGGACAAGATGGTGAACACGTTTGTGATCAAGCTGACGCCGCTGGCACCGATCCTGAGCCGCTCCGTACGTCTTTTCGCCTGCGTTTGTTTGGCTGGGAAAGTTGACTGACCACTTGTGTAGAATATCCCTTCCAGCTCACCGATGTTCTCTGGGTACGTCGAGTGGGAGATGAAGCGCGGCAAGTGGACAAAACGCTACCTACGGCTCCGCGAGCACAGCCTATGGTTATCAAAGCGAGAGAATGTATGTTTGATATCCTATCTATCCTATCTGGGGTGATGATGCTAATCCCGCCCTCTTAGGGAAAGGACGAGGTCTTCCTCTGCTCTCTATCCAACTTTGATGCCTACAATGTCACGCGACTGCACAAGGCCCCCAAGCCATTTGTCTTCGCCGTGAAATCTACCGACAACCTATCCTTCTTCGAAAACACCGCAGACTATCTGCATATCTTCGCGTGCAACCCCAAGGACGGCGACAAGTGGGTCGAGAAGATTCTCCTTGCCCGCGTACGTCGTCATCTGTACCTCCCCTTCCACGTGCTAACGAGAAATATGCAGTCCTATGTCCTGCACCAAGAACGTAATGTCCTCTTCAACCCGAAATCGCCGGGCGGCAATGCCGGTGGGCTCACGCGCGCCACTACGCGCAAGACTTCCTCCTCCACGCCGCAGCGCACCGTGCAGCAGCCCCTCGTTACCGTTCCGCCTCTCCTGAGCACACCGGACCGCAACGACGTATTCGCACCCGGTTCGTTACTGCACCAATAAACACTCCTTGTATCTATTTCCCTTCTCAACCGACACTCTTTTTTCTTTATTCTTTCTCTTGGTCTTCCTCCTCTTTGGTCGGACATGATTTATCGGCCCGGGCCGTGGAGCGCTGTTGTATTCCTTGCGTGCTCCCTGTCCTTGTATCCCTATACATAATCTCGAGCCTGAGCGCGGCGGTATATATAATCATATAGACAGTCCAGCGAGGATGTAGTAAGTAAAACAGATATAAAACTAACTGTACGCTAAAAGCTGGGTTGTCCGTGATACCGCGACAATGACGCGTCAGACGCTCCGATCTCAGCTACGTTAACATCGCAATATAGAAACTGCTCGTGAGTTCGAGTCAGCTAGGCGTGCACCGTGCTAGTAGCTAGTCATAATAGGCCCCTGAAAGCGAGAGGTATATTACACTGATGGTAGCTTGGGTTTTCCCGCTGGTTCAGTCCCAGTATTACGACCAAAAAAACTGATTTGCACAATAACGAGGGCAGGAATAATATTCTGCGATGATGGTTGGTGTCATTTTCCCCCACTTGAAGTTTGGGAGTTTACTCACCTCCAGTTGCCCGACAAATCCATAAAACACATATGTCACAGGGGATCCAGTCTCGCTGAGATTCTGGAAGGATAAAGCCACAAAAACGAGTGAGATGCATATAAAATACAGGGCACTGGATTCCAGCCTTTGGGGCTGTTTATCAGTCGAGGACATAGAGGCATGAGAGAATTGCAGACGAACAGCATGGCCATGGCAATATTGTATCTCCGGATAAGCTTTGTCTGCCCGATGGCCCGTAGATGACGCCGTGTCCACCATATCCGTCCTACTGTAAGCCCAGTCAAGAGCAGATTGGTTGCGAATGCTAGTCCGAATACAATCCGGGAGTCGAAGTGGGCCTCGGGCGGGCCAAGATCATTAGGGTGTTTCAGAATTAGAATTTTGAGCCCAACTTGAGCTCCAACTTCGACCCCAACTTGACCTCAACTTGAGCCAAGTTGAGGCACAAGTTGAAGCTTTGTTCGTGAAACACCTAAGCACATTTTCTGCCTTAAATTCGAAGTTGAGGTAAACTCGGAGCTATGTGTATCATGAAAGATGTGATGCAGGCCTGAGAACCTGATTAGCCGAAGTTGGGGCACGAAGTTGGGGCACAAGTTGGGGTCAAAGCTGGATGTCAAGTTGTGGTCATATGCACGACTTGACATCCAACTTTGATTTCGTGCCCCAACTTCGACCCCAACTTCCGGCAAGTTGGGGGTCGAAGTTGGGGCTCAAGTTGGGCTCGAAATTCTAATTCTGAAACACCCTATTCCGAGAGACCGTCACATATCCCACCACTGCGAGAACAGGAATCAAACTATGAGCAACCCAAAATTACACCAGAGATACCACGAACCTGTGGTGGAAAGTAAAAGAACCATCGGTAAGATCACCACGGTTTTCTTGTAATAACTTGTGCACCATATGAGGTAGCAGCGATATAAGTATCTATCCCGACTGATCGTCAGATTGAGAAAGGGAAAATAGAAATGTGTACCAGCAGGCCGGCGGTAACAATGCTGAGCAAGCATGTCAGTTCGGAGTATCAAAGCATGATATACCACCGACTTGTTCGTGACCAGAAGAAAGTCTTCAAGAAATCCGAGGATCAGGTACATGTGCTGCAGAGAATACATTTGTCCGTTGTATACCGTTCCGTCGTCCTGGACGGCTGAGTAGAGTGACTTCGTTGACATGGTGGCAGTCACAAGTTGCAAGGCCATTTGAATCGTTGCTAACACTAACATAAGAGCAAGGGCGCAGATATGAACGCGGTATCCAGCCGGCGCCCTCCGACATAGAAAATATATCGCAAATATGACCAGCAAGACATAAAACCCTGTGAGAACCATCAGTAGCATGGGCGCAGGGGACTCCAAGCTGGGTGGTATACCATTTAAAAACAATGCTATCTTTCAGTCGGTCCAATACCCGAAGACGATGTCAGTTAATTCTGCAATTCACTGGCATAATTAAATAAAACGTACCGCAGTCTTGAGAACGTCTTGCACTGCAAAACTCTATGCAGTCTCAAACCCAGTATTGGCCATCAGGATCAAGAGTGAGATGGAACTGGATGAGCAAAGGGCCAGCGATATGCAGGAGATGATTGTGGTCAAGGGGAGAGGCACGTCCAGCAACAGCAATAATCACATTCGGCGGGAAGATCAGATTTGTTCCTAGGGAGAGTGGGGTACGGTTATTTAGAGGAATTCTTTTGAGTCAAGAATAGGGATCTGTGTTCTGGTGATATCCGAAGGTCTTTTCCCACGATTGTATTTTTAAACCTGACTGAGACGGGCAGTGATGCGCACTGATTTTAGTTTCCTTGGAACGACAGCTACTGCTTCTCTTTACACCTATCCTCTCCTCAGAAGAAGCGAATCGGTTCCACTGCCACCGGAATCGTCGTTGCGGAGGACAGTACAGACTCGATTAATGAAGACTATGGGTATGATGTTCTGTGAGACGCTGAGATCAACTGAATTCAGGTGCAAAATATTTAACTGACCACAAGCTGCCCTGCAGCGGCATAACTGAGGGACGATAAATAACTGCAGCCCCAGCCGTAGCGGTTCTGTCAAAAGTCAAAAGCAAGTATAAGAGAATTATAATTGAACTATATGCCGCGCCAGATTCCAGCCTGTCATGTTCTTCGCTGAATGGACTCTCAAAGCGATAGGAAGTAGTACGAACAGCTCTGAGATTGCCCTGGTGTACTGTTAGCGAGATTGTCGAGAAGGAACCTGCGTCGGCGGCGGTGTCTTGCACAGCAGAGTACAAACACCGCATCGTCACCGCGGTCAAAATGAGTCGAGCGACAATCTCGGTCATCGATAGGAAGAGCATCGCAGGAATGGCACACAGGAAAACATCACAACTGGGCGTGTTTCGGCGAGAAAATGAGCGGAAGGCAACCAGTGCGAGCATAAAATACAATCCTGCCAAATGAGTATGCACTTGACTGGATAGGTGCCGACGAGCCTCCCAAGAGCAAAGCAGTCTCGGCAGCCATAGTCAGTCAGTATCGTCGTAGAGGCTGCAGAGTCGGGACGTACAGAGGATTTGAATACAAATTCCTGTAGTATGAAAGTCCAAGCAGTAGAAATACTGTATCATCCATCTATGAGTAGTGTGACCCGAGAGACTGCCAGTGTATGGTGATTGAAAGAATCACGAGGAAGGTTGGCCCAAAAACGAATGTGCGGTAAATGATCATTTCGATGAATGAGAATAGTGAACTTGTATTTCTTTGGTTTCCATGGAAGTAGCACAAGCAGCGGAACAGAGGGTATTATCCATGGACCCGCCTTCTGGTAGTTCCCAAAACTCCGCAGCTGCGACCTTGGGAAAGCTAAAAGGAGAAGCGCAGACGAGCAGCTCGGTTCGGGCGTGCAGTTGTGTTACGGCCACTCTGAGTCGATCACGCAGAAGATCATGCAAGAATGCCGACCAGGTGATGCGATATATTTTTGCCTGGGAGTTTGATAATTGACAATGCTATCGGGAGCACAAACAGAGTCCAGGCGGAGATGGGTGTGGTGTTGTCTAGAATATGCAAGTATGCGTAATCAGAGACTCCGAGTGGTTCGGTTGATGCAAGGCGAGCCGATGAGGATGGGGATCCAGTCGAGTAGATGTAAGTGTTCACCGCCGAAGCCTGGACCTAACGCGACAGACCTAACTCATGCGTGCCTCAAACCTCAGCGTATGTCTCACAGGATAAAATGAGGGATAGCGCGGTGCCGAGCTAAGCAAGGGTCAAATAGATGTCGGTCGAGAGGGCAAGGATGGGTAGAGGCCGGATGAGGAAGTCCATTGCGGAATCGAAAAGCCGAAACCCCGATCCCTCCCCGAGTCTCTCACTACATATGCACTTCCCACTTCCGACGCTGATCTGTGCATTAGAATACTGTGATTAGAAACCAACGGGGGAGTCAGATTCCTCGTCGACGACATAATGTCTGCCACCAGCGACTAAAGTTATAATAGGTTAAATGTCATGGTCCGCCAATTTTTCGACGGATCGAACCCACCAAGGTTATTTGTCATCTCTCCGTACGATCCGCTCAACGCCGGTAGTGCCTCCGAATCGGCGGGCACACGTATGCGGAGGCTCAACTACATTACCAAAATCAGTAAGTTCGATGATCGTCAGTTACTGACCGAAGGTGCTACACAGATGGTTCTGATACGCGTGTGACGGTGAGTTTGATTAGGTCTCCGGATTCAATTGGTGCTGATTGTAGATCAGTCGTAGCTGGGGATGTTGTGGATAATTGTATATTCCCTGGACACTGTCCTAGTCACAATACATGTCCCGCCAACTTTGACCGATTTAAACCGATGTACATTACTTACCTTACTTTCTCCAAATGTCTGTGTTTCCCCCACCGTTTGCCTTTAGTAAGATGCTTTAGGGATTCCGATACTTATCTAACACGCCTTCTTAGAAAAGAGCTGCATCACCTCCGATATCGTGTCAACACCGTGGTTGCGTCTGGGGCAGTGCCTCAATCTGAATGTTGTAGAATTCGAAAGCGTTTAGCCTGTGTTTTCCCCGTTTCCGGAGCTCAGCGTATATGTCTTGCATCATGCATGGATGTCGAAGTCCATTTGGGCATGTTGATGCTTTGCCGGAAATCTCCGTTCTCTTTCCCGCGGTTGCATTCTCCCGAGTGATGAATACATAATATGCAGGCCCAGTATTACTAGGGAGCTCCGACTACGTCGAACGAGACCTTGCTTGCACAAAGCGAGATAATTCTCCGGATACTTTGCGCTTTGCTAGCTGGACGTTGGGTTTTGCTAGCTTGAATTGGGATTCACTTTGCGAAACATTCAACTTCCAGCAATTCCCGAGACTTGATGTAAATAAGACATAGTGAAGACGCGCGGGAGTCGGATGATTGCGGATCAGCGGGTGCTGCAAAACGCGGTCCAATTATGAGGTTGGAAAGACCTTGGCAATCGCAAGCAAGGTAATTGCCACGAAAGAATATACAAAGACAGAGCGGAACTCATCTACTTAAATATTTGCGCAGCACTGGTCACACGTCCTAAGTTGGACACAGCTCTCGCGCTGCAGTAATTTCTGAGCCAAGGCTGCGCCTTCGAGATGCCAGGAGGTATCTACGGTTGAACCCTACAACTACGACGCACAACGGGCTGCACACCCCTTTTCCGCTTCCTGCCCTCCGAAGATTCGACCAGGGGACGTTTACGCTTCCCCAATACAACCGTTTCCACCATCTCATCGAATAATTCGGATGCTGGGATCTTTGCCATGAGGGTCTTGAATAAGCCAATATTCAGACTCGCCACATTTCGTGTGGCTTTGATGGGAACACTGTTCAAATGGGCTGGCGCGGGAAAGGATGCGACGACACGGAGTACCGATGGTCTTGAAGCCGATGACGAACGCGGGGGAAGTGTTTCGAAGGCAGCAACGGCCCGCTCGTGGATCTCGGCGTCCTGAAGCTGGTTGAGAAACAGACATATAAATATGGAGTGACAAGGTACATACCTCGAGGGTAAAAAGGCTACTGCTGTCCAGATTATTTAGCACCTCACCGAGCTCTGAGCCTCGAAGGATCGAGGTCGATGTCGACGTCTACACTACGATCCGCACGAAGGTCCCTTCGGCCAAACGCAGGACACACACGAGATCCGGGCTACCCGCGGAAGGAAGGAGGAACGGGGGCGACTCAGAACCACCACGGGTGAGCCAGGAAATGGTTTCTTCAAGTGAAGTCGAAGCTGCAGCCAACACTGGCGCGGACGAAGCGGCTACCGAATACTGGGCAGGTCGACGATTAGGTTGACTGAGCGCAACGATCTCGGCCCTCTGCTCGGCCCAGACAGGAGGAGAACGGGGAAACGAGAAGACTCTGTTTACGGGATATCCCTGGGCAAAAGCACGGGTGAGATGTGTCGCAAGGGATGTTGTAAAGACACGTGAACTGGTCGGCGGGTATCCTTGAATTATATCCAGAAATGTGGCTCTCGGCGAGAGGTCCTCGGAGGCGTAGGGATCCGGGCGCGCAGTACAGAACCAGCGAGCGGCTGACACAAGCGTGATAGGCTCGTCGACGGCGATTCGCGACATTTTTCCGTCGAGGAATCGACCAAATCCCAAAGTTATCAGTACGATATGATCCCCGCTGAATGGCGGAGGGGTTTGGCCTGTCACTGAATAATGAAACAAAACGTCACGGAGCGCTGAAGTCAAAGACATGTAGCCGCCTGAATAGATAAATCAAGTCAATATAGAACCAGATGCGGGGGTTGCTACGAACGGTATTGCAGAACCCGGCAGTTTATGCTTGCGATGCTAACTTGTTCTCGGTGCTCCTGGTTCTCGGCGCGCGCAAATTCTAGGTTACTATCTGGTCGGTGGCCGGTGGCCGTCTCAACGTAGTCGTTGAGCAACGTGTGCGGGCTTTGAAATCCGTCGCGCGCTAGCGTGCCCATTAAGGTGTCAGTGGCACGATACCTGTTGAATAGCACATATGAGTACCAAGAGCCACAGAAATACGCAGGTACGAACCGCCCACGACACCAGTCCCAGACAAGTTTCAAAAAAACCTTCCCTGCCTTCGTGGCGAGGTATGGCGGAGGTAGATAGCGTGACACGTATTCACGGTGCACACCTTCATTATCGAATGCGCCGGTGTCTGAACACCAGCGGTGACGATCGACGTTTCGGGATTTCTGGAAGCCCGATTTTGGTATTTCCGTACCCGCCGTCACAAATGAAATTTCGTGCTCGCGGAATTCGTGGCTTAAACCATCAATAATCTCCCTAAGTATCGGGTAGTGTGCACCGTCGTCGTCGCGATTGGCCTCCTCGTGGTGTCTGAATATGACCTGTGCTTCGTCAATGACGAAGAACATATGAAATTCGGCGCCAAATAGGTGTCGAAGTTTGGCCAGAAGATGGGCGATGTAATCTGTAGTGTGAGTGCCGTCGCTATAGCACACTTGCATAAGCGCCCTAGAGAAGATATCCCCAAGACGTAGGCCGCCTACAGCCTGGGGCATTGCCTGAATCTGAACCCACAATTTCTTGTGCTCGGGCTTTATTCCGACGGCATGGATGTGTTCTGCAAACAAGGTGAATACAAGCAGTCGACACAGCAACAGTTGGCGTAGGCATTGATGGGTTATTTTCACGTTCTCTGCAACTTTGTCGGGGTCTGGGGGCACTTCTTTGCGGAATCGATTGGCCTCGTACGGGATATGGAGTTGCAGGAGCTCCTTGAGATCGGGAGAGCCAATTCCGGTGCTGTCGATCGCGCCCACGAAATAGAAGCCCCAGTGCTGACATAGACCTTCAAAAGTGAGTCGAGTTTTGCCCGACCCAGAAGTGTTGACGAGGAATTTGGTATTTATGTTAGTCGAGTTTCAAGTGCCAGAGGAATCACTCGCGTGTGGTGCCCTTGCACAAATATATTTTCAACGCGATTCGCGAGAGTTCCATCGTCCGAGAAACGCCCCAAATCACGAAGGAGCACACTAGGTCCGCCTCGGGGACCAGTAGGTAACCTTAATGATGCGACATGTGTGTGCACATCATCATCCACTTCCTTCTGAAGCGGAAGCGACCAAGGTACAGGCCCTCCTCGCTCTATGAACTCAATGAGAGCAGGAAGCCACTTGGATAACTTATTCGCAAGTTCGAGCGACCTTTTTTGTCGGCGCAGAGCATCTGCAGGGTTTCGATAGTTTATGGGTGTGCCGTGACAAAGGTATACTCAACGCACTATGATTTCGTACAGGATCGAAGTTTCTCGACCGATGGGATTCCTTTAACATCGCATGAAGCTCCGAATGACGCGTCAGAACGAGCTTGCACGATTCCAGGTTCGTGTAAAGCACGTCAAGGGGCAGCAAATCGTCATCCTGGAACGCGGCGACAACGAGGCAAAGCGCCTGGGCGGCGTTGTCAATATCCTCGAGGTCGGCGTACGCATCCAGGGCAGGGAGATGAGTGGGGGTTTCGCCAGCCATGGGTGTTCAGTCAAGACAATAAAAGTTGGACCCACAAGAATGCGAGTCATGACCTTTGCCACACATCAGATTTCGACGAATGTTCGAGCGCATTCAAGTTGGGAACTATTGGGAAGCACACGCGACAAATGAGAAGGGGAGAAAGACACGAGAAGTGGACATAGATAGATCAATTATATATTGCCTAGTTTCCAGGGGTGATAATGCGGCACATATCTCAATGGTGGGACCTGCCTCGCGACGAAAAGATCGGAGGGAGCGCCGTCTGGCAGGGTTCAATTCCAGTGGTGGAGGTGTGGAGAGCGTGAGCGTAAAGAGACGATACGCAGCCATCTTCCGCCGCCAGGATGAGAGAACCATTAATTAGGAGTCTTTGGGCTGACTCCGGTGACTGGGGAGCTCCATGGGGGCCCCGACTTCGTCTTTTCGTGGCATCGAGAACCGGAAGGAATTGGTCGCAGCGGGAGTTGAGCGGGGGCAAAGCGGGGGACATTACGTATGACATATCATACATAGACTACGAGCGCCGAGGGGTACAGCTCATCGGCACGTACATCCAGTGAACCACGTTAGTTCTGAATTCAACGCCAAAGAAAATGGATGCAGCCAGTGTCGGATAGTCGTTGTAATGGTCGTTTGTAGAAGTCGGTGACACTCTGTGACACAGTCACGTCCTCTCTCCTTTCAAGTCCTCAACTCAACCTTTTCACTCCAGCGTCAACCTACTGGCTAGCCCTTCTCTTCCTCCCGCACGCCGTCCCTACCGTTTTGTGATAGTTCAGATTTTCTCCGTTTAATTCTTAGACTTGCCAATCTCATTTATTTGAAAAAGATTTCAAGGTACTTGTCAAACGTCTTCAAGTTGCTAGTTCGCGGGAGACCCACGTTGGACCCACGACTCTCAGCTTGACGACCCACGAAGCAGTTCTTACGGAATTCAGAGATTCAGCTTTCGTTGAGACTCACCAGTTGCATTCTGCCAGAATTTGCGCGAGTCGGCCTAAATTCACTTCTCAACGAGAAAAGCACAAATGCCACCAGAACTACCCGGCCTCTACTTCTACGTTGCCTGCAATCGCTATTTCCCCATAGCCTGCCGAATCGAAGATCGTACCCACCGTGAGTGAGCTGACCCATCGGGGTGTCCATAACACCGCTGATGGAACTGTAAGCTGGCAAGTCGAGGTAACAGACGCGAAGGCTCACGCAGAGTTGAACAAGACATTCTGGCGGGTCTCCTTCGAAGCATACTCTGCGGCTGCCGCCTTGACGGAATGTAAATCTGCCAGGTCGAGCTGGAGGAAAATGGCTTGTCGTCCGGTCTCTTGCTCGAGGTCCGCGATGGCAGCCTTAGTCCGTTGACGGCTGCGAGACGTCATGTATACTTTGCCATTCTTCTTGAGCAAGTGCTGCGTGGGAACGGTTCAGTTCTCGTAGGATTTTGGCGGGCCGCGGCATGCAATGAAGTACCACGTACAAGAACGGTTTCTTTTCCCAAACCAGTGTTCCCACCGGTGAGAATGAAGACACGGCCTGATAGATCAGGCATCTCGTATGCAGTCCACCGGGAGGTCTTTGGAGGGAAGAGTTCTGCGAAAATGCTCATGCTGTTGAATCGCTGTTACTGCTCGGTGATGGGGTGCGGCAACGAGCTAGTCTGCTGGAGAAGACATGCCGGTGGAAGTGGAGAGGAAGGAAGCGAAGAGCGTGGGGAATGCGAGGCGCATCGTAGAATAAGTCATAACGGGCTGCGCGTGAACGGTGAGGGCAAACTGGCGTCGGCATTTCCCACAACATTCTTACAGTATCCCATTGATTTCTAAATTGACATTCCTTGTCAAAATACGTGGGGTACACAGGCTAAGATCGACATGTTCTGGTGCGTCGCGAGGAGGCTCTACTATACATCGAGTGTGAGCACGATTGCTCCACTTCACAGTCCCAAATCCGCAAGCTCCCGGAGGTCCCCCACGATATCCTTCGTCTCGTAAGCCTCCCACTGTGTGCTGGCGAGAGAATCGGTCAAGTCTTCGTCGTTGCCCTGGTCGCCCGATTTTTCCGGCTCGTTTCGGTCGTCGGAGCCTTCGGTTTGGTCCTGGCCGTCTCTGTCTGGAATGCCACCAGGCCCACCTTTGAATCCGCTGGGAAGGCGAACGCCCTGCTTCGACTGGAAGAAGTTGTCCTTGTCCCAGAACTGCTTGACGCGGCGCAGCTCCTCGCGGTTGTCACCCCAGTACGCCCGCTCGCAGACCTCAGCCGGCAGCGCGCCGTCAGGGAAGTTGATAAACGCCGCCTCGCCCTGGAGCGACAGCGGCCGCAGCTCCCGCTTGGCCTCGCCCAGGAATGTCCGCATGTCCCGCTCCATCCACTTGTCCTCCCACTCGAGGGTCAGGTACATGTGGTACGTCGCCTCGCGCCAGAAGAAGGCCGAGTCGACGGGCTTGGGGGTGCTCATCTTGCCGCCAGAATGAATGAAGGTGGCCAAGAACTCGACGCGCTCGCCGGGGAACGCCTTGCGGAACGCGGCTGCCTTGTCGCGGATCAGCGCTGTGACCCGCTCGATGGTGAGACGGTCGTTCCGGAAGACGAAGGAGCTGTAGATGCTGTAGCTCTTGTTGGTCGGGAACGCCTTGACCGTTTCCTCGGACCACTGCGCGACGAGCGTCTCGTGCAGGAACCGCGTCGACTTCTCGGGCAGCGAGCGCCGCTTGAGCTGCTTGGCCAGCTCCGGGTGCTTGATGTACTGGTCGATGGTGGCTTCAAAGTCGTCCTTGCCGCCGTCAAAGTACGTGAGGAACCGCACGCCGTTGCCCGAGCTCAGCCGGAGGTCGCAGATCCATGTGCTGTCAACCGTGATGCGCTCGGGCCAGTCGGTGGTGTAGAACGTGTTCATCGTTGACATGAAGTTCTCCTGGTCGAACAGGTCGGGCTCGTTCTTGCTGGCGAACCACTGGTAGCGCCCGGCCACCACGATGCCGCCTGGCGCCTGCAGCTGCTTGACCGCCAGCTTCATCTCCACCACAACGCCGAAGTTGCCGCCCCCGGCGCCGCACAGCGCCCAGAACAGGCGGCCCTTGTCGGAACTGCGACTGTCGGTGTCCTTGACCGTGAGCAGCGTGCCGTCCGCCGTCACGATCGTGATCTCTTTGATGGTGTCGCTGCCCATGCCGATGCTGCGCGAGAACGGCCCGAGCCCGCCGCCTAAGAGGAACCCGCCCACGCCCACGAAGGGGCAGCGGCCGCCATTGATCATGAAGCCATCGTGTCGTCCGTTGATGAGCTCCTTGTAGACATGGCCCCACTGGCAGCCGGCGCCGAAGGTTATCGTCTTGGCTGCCATGTCGAGATCGGTCTGGTTCATCCGGCGCAGGTCGAGCGACACGCCCTCGAACGCCGTCGAGTGGCCCGCATACGAGTGCCCACCGCATTTGATCGTCAGCACGAGCTTCTGCGCCCGAGCCTGCCGGATGATGGCCTGGACGTGTGCGGCCGTCTCGGGCTGCAGCACAAACTCGGGCCGCGCGAAACGGTAGAGCAAGTTGGGCGTCGCGACGGAACGCTCGTACTTCTCTTCCCCGCGCTCGAACACCGGAATCCTGTCCGTTTTGAATGCCCGGACGGCTTTGCTCATGGTATCAAGAAGAGGACGGAGAGGATGTCACCTACCCGACTGCTCAGAGCCGCCGCCGTGTGTGGCAGGTGCGCTGTAGGTTGCATGCAGGTAACATGGCAGATGACCACCCATGAGGCTCGGCCAGGCTCGGCCGTGATCATATCGCTGATTAGATTAGATTCACCTGGCATTCTGTATATCTGGGGATCTCGGGTTGTACAATCCGTGCTCTGTGTATATTGGATATTCTGTTCTGCAATGAAAAATGAACTGGTTTGGTTTGTGTAACTTTCAGCAGTTTTGCATTCCTCTGTTCGCGCGCACCATTTGAAGGATGGCAAGTCCCTTGCGGAATCGAAAAGCCGAAAAGCCGATCCCTCGCTGAGTCTCTCCTCCGACGCAGCGACACGGAGTACTGATGGTCTTGAAGCCGAGGACGAACGCGGGGGAAGGGTGTCGAGGGCAGCAACGGCCCGTTCTAGCACTTCGCTGAGCTCTGAGCCTCGAAGGGTCGAGGTCGATGCCGACGTCTGGACTACGATCCGCACGAAGGTCCCTTCGGTCAAACGCAGGACACACATCAGATCCGGGTTACCCGCGGAATGAAGGAGAAACGGGGGCGACGCGGAACCACCACGGGTGAGCCAGGAAGTGGTTTTCTTCAAGTGAGGTCGAAGCTATAGCCAACACCAGGGCGGAGGAATCGGCTACCGAATATTGCGCAGGTCGACCATCAGGTTGACTAAGCGCAACGATCTCGGCCCTCGGCTTGCTCCAGGCAGGAGGAGAACGGGGAACGAATGAAAAGACTCTGTATACGGGATCGAAAGCGTGGGGGAGATGCGTCGCAAGCGAAGTTGCAAAGACACGTGAACTGGTCGGTGGGTATCCTTGAATTATATCCAGAAATGTGGCTCTCGGCGAGAGGCCTTCGGACGCATATGGATCGGGGTACACAGTACAAAACCGGTGTGCGGCGGACACGAGCATTATAGCCTCGTCGACGGCGATTCGGGACAGTTGGCTGTCGATGAACTAAATCCCAGTTTTATCAGTATGATATGATCCCCACTGAATGGCTGAGGGGGTTTACCTGTCACTGAATAGTGGAACAAAACGTCGTGGAGTGCTGAAGTCAGAGACGTGTAGCCGGCTGAATGAATAAAACCAGTCAATATGGAACCAGATGCAGGGGATTGGTATTCCAGAACCCGGCAACTTATGCTTCCGATTGATAGTTGCTTGCGGTCCTGGTTTTCGGTGCGCATAAACTCCAGGTTGTTATCTGGTCGGTAGCCGGTAGCCCTCTCGACGTAGTCGCTGAGCAACGTGTGCGGGCTTTGGAATCCGTCACGCGCCAGCGTGCATAGTAGGGTATCAGTGGCGCGATGCCTGTTGAAAAGCACATATCAGCAGATATCAGCACCAAAAGCCTCAAAAGTACGGATCAGTGCGTTCTTTCCCACGGTTGTATTATCGTTGTTCCGCCGGATCTGTCCCGAAGAAACGAGCATAAATATATATGAAAATGAGTAAAGAACAGTGTTCGTTGGTCTGCACATCTACATAAACGAAATGTAACCATCCAGCAGAAGCAATGTCAACATCGAAATATAGAAACTGCTCGTGAGTCCGAGTTAGCTAGGCGCGCACTGTGCGGGTAGCTAGTCGTGGTAGGCCCCTGAAAGCGAGAGGCATGTTACACTGGTGGTAGCTTGGGTTTTTCCACTGGTTGAGTCCCAGTATTTCGACCAAAAAAACTGATTTGCACAATAATGAGGGCAGGAATAATATTCTGCGATGATGGTTGGTGTCATTTTCCCCAACTTGAAGTTTGGGAGTTTATTCACCTCCAGTTGCCCGACAAATCCATAAAACAAATGTGCCACAGGGGGTCCGGTCTCGTTGAGATTCTGGAAGGATAAAGCCACAAAAACGAGTGAGATGCATATAAAATACAGGGCACTGGATTCCAGCCTTTGGGGCTGTTTATCAGTCGAGGAAATAGAGGCATGAAAGAATTGCAGACGAACAGCATGGCCATGGCAATATTGTATCTCCGGATAAGCTTTGTCTGCCCGATGACCCGTAGATGACGTCGTGTCCACCATATCCGTCCTACTGTAAGTCCAGTCAAGAGCAGATTGGTTGTGAATGCTAGTCCGAATACAATCCGGGAGTCGAAGTGGGCCTCGGGCGGGCCAAGATCATTCCGAGAGACTGTCACATATCCCACCACTGCGAGAGCATGAATCGAACTATGAGCAACCCAAAACTACACCAGAGATACCACGAACCTGTGGTGGAAAGTAAAAGAACCATCGGTAAGATCACCACGGTTTTCTTGTAATAACTTGTGCACCATACGAAGTAGCAGCGATATATCTATCCGGACTGACCGTCAGATTGAAAAAGGGAAAATAGAAATGTGTACCAGCAGGCCGTCGATAACAATGCTGAGCAAGCATGTCAGTTCAGTGTAGCAAAACATGATGTACCACCGACTTGTTCGTGACCAGAAGAAAGTCTTCAAGAAATTCGAGGATCACGTACATGTGCTGCAGAGAATACTTTTGTCCGTCGTATACCGTTCCATCGTCCTGGACGGCTGAGTAGAGTGACTTCATTGACATGGTGGCAGTCACAAGTTGCACGGCCATTTGAATCGTTGCTAACACCAACATAAGAGCAAGGGCGCAGATATGAACGCGGTATCCAGCCGGCGCCCTCCGACATAGAAAATATATCGCAAATATGACCAGCAAGACATAAAACCCTGTTAGAACCATCAGTAGCATGGATGCAGGGGACTCCAAGCTGGGTGGTATACCATTTAAAAACAATGCTATCTTTCAGTCGATACAATACCCGAAGACGATGTCAGTTAATTCTGAAAATTCACTGACATAATTAAAACGTACCGCAGTCTTGAGAACGTCTTGCACTGCAAAACTCCATGCAGTCTCAAACCCAGTATTGGCCATCAGGATAAAGAGTGAGATGGAACTGGATGAGCGAAGGGCCAGCGAGATGCAGGAGATGATTGTGGTCGTCAAGGGGAGAGGCACGTCCAGCAACAGCAATATATCAGTTTTGTTCCTAGGGAGCGTGGGGTACGGTTATTTAGCGGGATTGTTACAGCAGTGCCGTTTGAGTCAAGAATAGGGATCCGGATATTCACATGTACGAGTATTCCGGTGATATCCGAAGGTCTTTTCTCATGGTTGTATTTTTAAAACCTCACTCCGATTCGTCGTGAGACGACCCAGTGCGTTGAATTCCCTTATCTGTACACCTATCCTTTCCTCCGGAAGAGGCGAATCGGTTCCACTGTCACCTCGTTGCGGAGGACAGTGCAGACTCGATTAATGAAGACTATGGGCATGATGTTCTGTGAGACGCTGAGATCAACTGAATTCAGGTGCAGCACAATATTTAACTGACCACAAGTTGACCTGCAGCGGCATAACTGAGGGACGATAAAATAACTGCAGCCGTAAAGCGAAGGGAAGTAGCACAAACAGCCTTGAGATTGCCCTGGTCAGCAAAATTCGAGAACAAAACTGTGTCGGCGGCGGTGTCTTGCACAGCAGAGTACAAATACCGTGTAGAGGGAGAATCTCAGCCATCGGGAGGAAGCGCATTGCAGTGATGGCACACAGGAAAACATTACGATTGTGGGTAGTCGGTGTCTCGGCGGGAAAATGAGCGGAATGCAACCAGGGCGAGCATACAACACAATCCTGCCAGATGAGTATGAATTTGACTGAATAGGCACCAACTGCAGTTGACGAACCCCCCTAAGAACAAAGCACTCTCGGCAGCTATAATCAGTCATGATCGCGTTGTAGAGGCTGCGGAGTTGGGACGTACAGAGGATTTGAATATTTCCTGTAGTATGAAAGTTCAAGCAGTAGAAATACTTTATCACCCGTCTATGACTAGTGTGACCCGAGAGACTGCCAGTGCAAGGTTTTTGAGAGAATCGGTGAAGGTTGGCCTAAAAACAAATGTACGGTAGATGATCAAAATGTCGCAAAAGTCCGATTTTGGTTATAACCTTGGATAGGGCCTTTCTGAATCTTACAGGGAAAGCAGGCGGGGTTATAAGGGCTTATTGGTAGTTATAGACCCGCCTGTTTTCCCTATAAGATTCAGAAAGGCCCCATCTCAGGTTATAACCGAAATCGGACTTTTGCGACAATTTCATTTCGATGGATGATAATAGCGAACTTGTATTTCTTTGGTTTCCATGGAAGCAGTACAAGCACTGGCAGCGGAACAGAGGGTATTATCCATGGATCCGCCTTCTAGTGGTTCCTGAAAATCTGTGGCTGCGACCTTGGGAAAGCTAAATGGAGAAGCGCCGACGAGCAGTTCGGTTCGGGCGTGCCGTTGTGTTACGGCCACTCTGAGTGGATCACGCAGAAGATTATGCAAGAATGCCGACCAGATGATGTGTATTTTTGCCTGAGAGTTTGATATCGGAGGCACAAACAGAGGCGGCGGAGATGGGTGTAGTGTTGTCTAGAATATGCGCAATCCGAGATGAGTCCGAGTGATTCGGGCTGATGTGTGACGAGCCGACAAGGATGGGAATATTAATCCAGTCGAGTATTCAAACTAGATGCGAGTACTCACCGAAGCCTGGACCTAGCGCGGCGCGCCTAATTTGTGTTTTCATGCTTGCTTCAGACCTCAGTGTATGCCTCACAGGGATAAAATAGCGCGGCGCTGTGGCCAAGCAAGAGTCAAAAAGATGTCGGTCGAGAGGGTATAGATGATGCGTAGGCCGAATGAGGAAGTCGCCGGGCCGGCCTGCGAAATCGAAGTCACAAGCAAGTCACAAGCCGAAAAGTCCCGCCATGGATCTCCTGGAAGTGGCGCTCAAGCAGGAAAACATCAATTCAAACATTAATTCCAGCATGATATTTGGCCCACGACACTTGCCACGAACCAGCGCCGACGGAGTAAACAAGAAGAGAGAGCGACTTGGGTGCCACTTGGCAGTGGTGGAGCCCGAAGGACTCGGATGCAGCGGACGGTGGGAGTCAGAGTGTCCTTGATCTACACCCACCCTTGCTCCGCTCTACCTCTGCCGTCGTCTTTTATGGCATTTCCGCCCGCATACATACTGAACGCAGAGATGATGACGAAACCGAAACATCGCGCAACATGGTCGGTACATACGAAGACTCCGTGGCTCAGACCGACCCGGCTCGAAAAGATAGCCCGGATTTCTCGCCGTACGATAACTCATGGTACTCCGTCTTCGCTGCCCCCGAGCTCCCGCGCGATTTGCGAACCTGCGTTACGGCCCGACCTCTCGAAGAGCAAGTCGGGCGAATTTTCGCCGCTGGCGTACCCCACCTCGCCGACGCAGCACAAGGAGCATGTGCGTGACGTCTTATCTCACTCTTTTACTTGACCTGTCACTTCGTTGCCAGTTGGGCTCCCCAGCATATTTTTTTGGACGCAGGACAAATTTCCCAAATCTCCGCAAAAAAAGGTTTTCCCCATGCTCGCGCTCAAGCCCCTCAACGTCAGCGTCCAGTTCCTCCACGCCCCGACGATGCGGGTCTTCTCGCTCCCCTCAACCACTCCCATACCTATCCCCTCGACAACCCCGCCGCTTCCCCTCCCCCCTCCGCCGCCGCCGCTCAAGTCATCCGTCCCGTCCCCGCCCAGTCGTAGATGACGCTGCGTCCACCAAATCCGTCCTGCTATAAGACCAATCAAGAGCAAGTTGATTGTGAACGCCAATCCGAGTACAATCCGAGAGTCGAAATGGCCCCAGGGCGGGCTAAGATCATTCCGATGCGCCGTTGCACATCCTACCACTGCGGGAGAAAAAGAATTGAGTGGGGCAAAAGTTAAATACGCAAGAGATACCACGAACCTGTGGTGGCGAGTAAGAGAGAAATGTCGATTTGGGGCATATTTACCATTGAGAAACAGCGAAGTCTAGGTATAAGTTAGATTGGTCGGGTAGATGACGTCTTGAAAGCGAGACATACCGCAGATTTGATTATTTCAGCAACCACAGGAGTCCGATAAGTTTGAAAGAAGTAATCGCTGGCACTAGACATTCCGAAGTTGTAGAAGGACTAGCTTCTCGAGGTTGACAGAAAAAAATGCCTGCGAGACTTTATAGAGCGGCGAACATCATGTTGAGAAAGATATCACTCGGTTGCCATGCGCTGTGATGATCGTTTCCTTGTTGCTCTATTGGCAGTGGAGCAATAATATGTTTCAGCCACCAGCTTTCCGAGTCAAAATTGAAAGCTTGACAGGAGGGATGTTAGAGGTCGTTGCACTGACTACATGTGCAACCTAGACTAACTCGATGATCTTTCCCACGGTTGTATTAATACTTTTGCTCATCATCTGAGTCGGTCACCTCGGGCTGTTAATCAGGTTCCAGACGAGAAAATTTGAATATATATAAAAAATCGCAAGTACTGACGACATAGCCAACGTGATGACACTGTTCGGTGAAACTCGCGTCTACACTGACGACAGCCTCGATTGCGCCGCAACAGATTCGGTGTCCACCTGGTGACTTAGACTGACTTGCACGATGAGGAGAGCGGGGACGATATTCTGTGAGGTCGAGGTGAATCATTTATAATTTAATCTCTGTTGAGACGCGTTGACCCACCCCCAGTTGCCCGCCAACCCCAACCCATATACCCGTGTCACCGGGCATGGAGAACACGGCTAGGAGGGTAGAAATACCGATAAGATACAGGGCACTAGATTCCACCCTTTAATGTCGTTCATCAGTTGAGAGAAGCCAGAGGATGAAAATTGCCGACGGACAGCATGGCCATCGCAATATTGTATCTCCGGATGAACTTTGTCTGTCCAACAATTCCCAGATTACGTCGGATCCACCATATCCGTCCAACTGTAAGACCAGTCACGAGAAGATTGGTCATGAATAGTGGGACTCCGGAGGTCCGAGATTGTCCCGATACACAGTGACAGAACCGAGCGCTGCAAGAAAAGAAAACATTTTGCAGCCTCAACCCGTTCGCCAGAGATAAGACGAACCTATAAGGGCAATTAACAGAAGCAGCGGTAAGATCACCACCTTTTTCTTGTAATAACTTGTGCCCCATATGACATAGCAGCGGTAGATCTATTCCGACTCTGTCAGATTGAGAAAATAGACAATAGAAATGTGTACTAGCAGGCCGTCGACAACAATACTGCTCAAGCATGTCAGTTCAGTGGATCACAGTATCATATATCACCGACATGTTCGTGACCAGAAGAAGGAGCTCAAGAAAGTGGAGGATCCGCGACATGCGCTGCAGCGAATCCTGTTGACTGCTGTACATCGTTCCATCATCTTGGACGACTAAATGGAGTGACTTCATCGACAAGGTGGCAGTCACAACTTGCAAGGCCATTTGAATCATTGCTAAAACCAACATAACGGCAAGGGCGCAGATATGAACGCGGTATCCAGCCGGCGCCCTGTGACATAGAAAATATATCGCAAATATGACCAGCAAGACACAAAACCCTGTTACAACCATCAGTGGCATGGTCGCAGGGGACCCCAAGCTGGGTAGTATACCGTTTAAAAACAATGTTATCTAAGAAGATGTCAGTTAATTCTGAAAATTCACGGACATAAACGTACCGCAGCCTTAATAATGTTTTGCACTGCAAAACTCCATGTAGTTTCAAACACAAGACTGGCCATCCCGCAGTTAAAGACTGTCTAGTAAGTGGCCTTTGAAACAGCTCGAAAGAAGATGGGACTGGATGGGAGAAGGGCCAGCGAGATGCAGGAGATGATTATGGTCAAAAGGAGAGGCACATCCAGCAATCAGCAAGATGGATCCCAAACCTGATCGGACATTCTGCGGAAAGATTAGATTTGCTCCTGGGGTACCGTTAGTTCGCGAGATTCTTACAGCAGTGCCTTTTACGTCAAGAATAGAGATCCGGATATCCACATGTGCGAGTGTTCCGGTAATATTCGAAGGTCTTTTCCCACAGTTGTATTTTTAAACCTCAGTCCGATTCATCGTGAGACGACCCATTGATGTGCACTAATTTGAATTCCCTTGGCACGACAACTACTGTTTACGTATCTGTACACGGTTCCACTGTCACCGAAATCATTGTTGTGGAGGATAGTGCAGACTCGATTAATGAAGACTATGGGCATGATGTTCTGTGAGACGCTGAGATCAACTGAATTCAGGTGCAACACAATATTAACTCGCCGCAAGCTGACCTGCAGCGGCCTAACTGAGGGACGATAAAATAACTGCAGCCCCGCCGTAGCGGGTTCTTTCAAAAGTCAAAAGCAAGCACAAGAGGATTATAATTGAACTATATGCCGCGTTAGATTCCAGCCTGTCAAGTTCTTCACTGAATGGACTTTTCAAAGCGACGGGAAGTAGCGCAAACACCCCTGAGACTGCCGTTGTCAGCGAATTTGTCGAGAACAAAACTGCGTCGGCGGCGGTGTCTTGCACAGCAGAGTACAAACACCGAGTTGAGCGAGAATCTCGGCCATCGGGAGGAAGAGCATTGCAGTGATGGCACACACGAAAACATCACGACTGTGGGTAGTCGGTGTTTCGGCGGGAAAATGAGCGGAATGCAACCAGCGCGAGGATAAAAAAAACGAATGTGCGGTAGATGATCATTTCGATGGATGATAATAGCGAACTTGTATTTCTTTTCCATGGAAGCAGTACAAGCAGCGGAACAGAGGGTAGACCCGCCTTCTGGTAGTTCCCCAAAATCCGCTGCATCCTTGGGAGAGCTAAATGGAGAACCGCCGACGAGCGGTTCGGTTCGGGCGTGCAGTCGCGTTACGGGCACTCTGAGTCGATTACGTAGAAGATCATGCAAGAACGCCGACCAGATGATGTGGTGTATTTTTGCCTGAGAGTTTGATATCGGAGGCACAAACAGAGGTCAGGCGGAGATGGGTGTGGTATTGTCTAGAATATGCAAGTATGCGCAATCCGAGATTCCGAGTGGTTCAGATTGATGTGGCGAGCAGACGAGGATGAGAATATTAATCCAGCCGAGTAGATATAAGTACTCACCGCCGAAGCCTAGTAGACCTAGCGCGGCGCGCCTAATTTGTGTCTTCATGCTTGCTTCAGACCTCAGTTATGCCTCTCAGTGATAGAATAACCCGGTGCCGAGGCCAAGCAAAAGTTAAACAGATGTCGGTCGAGAGGGTGAGGAAACTATGGGGTAGATGACGCGTAGGCCGAATGAGGAAGTCGCCGGGCCGACCTGCGAAATCGAAATGCCGAAAGGCCGAAAAGCCCTCCTGCCTCGCTGCCTCCTCTGGAAGTTCCGGCGCTCGAGCAGGAAAACACCAATTCAAACATTAATTCCAGCATGATCCTCTGGCCCACGACACTTGCCAGCGAACCAAGCGCCGACGTTGACAAGAAACCCAACATTTGCCCGAAGCCTCCCACGGCGTGAGGGGGCCCAGGAGCGTGTAGACGGCGCCCAAGGCCGCGATCAGGTTCACATATGTGATATCGACGCCCTTGGGTGCGTGGAGCCCGAACTGTACATGATGTAGCTGTGGTCAGAGGGGACTTGATGCACACCCATCCGTACTCCGCCGTCGTCTTCCCTTCACATCCGCCAGTTCGCAGAGTGAACGCAGAGTTGACGACGGAACCAAAACATCGCGCAACATGGTGTAATGCCCGGTGCGCGCTGACGTTGCCCAAAGATGAAGATTCCGTGGCTCAGACGGTGGTGTACCCCGCCTTCGCTGCGCTCGAGCTCCAGGCGAGGCTGCGGAGGCGCCGGGCGCCTGGATTTCAGCCCTCGGGCGAGTTTTCGCCGTCGGCGTACCCATCTCACCGATGCAACACAACCCGACATGGTGTGTTGTTTTTCTTATCTCTCTCTTTTAATCGCTGACGTTTGGTTCTCCCAACGTTCGTCAGCATAAATCCCCGACGCAGCACAATCGCCCAGCTCCCCGTAAATAAACCTCTCCCCACGCTTGCGCTCGACGTCAGCGTCGAGTTCCTCCTCGTCCCGTAGACGCAGGTCTCCTCCCCCCTCCTCTCTCCAACCATTCCCATCTATATCCCCTCGCCAACTCCTCGCTCCCCTCCGCCGCCGCCCAAGTCACCCGTCCCGCCCCCGCCCAGTTCGCAGATCGAGCGCTGAGACGAAGATGAACCGGAAAACCTGGCGCAACCCGACTTCATGGCTCACGAAAAACCTGTGCGCGCTTAAATTCAAAGGACGACGTCTCCGCGGCTGAGACCGACCCGGCTCCCCACAAAGACAGTGGACGATGGCGGGGCGTACGCCGCATTTGCGGCGCTAGAGTCCCACGCAAGCCGTTGGGCGCCAGCGCTGGCGCTGCAGCGCAGTCTCTCGAAGACCACGTCGAAGGACTTTTCGACGGACGACACCACGGCGTACGTCGCGTTTGTGGTCCCGTGCGAGCCCATAGACACGCCGGGGCCTCCATTGCAGCCCGGCCTCTCGAAGAGCGAGTCGGGCGAATTTTCGCCGTACCCCCACCTCGCCGACGCAACACAAGGAGCATGGTGCGTGACGTCTTATCTCACTCTTTTACTTTTCCTGACATTTCGTTGCCAGTTGGCTTTCCAGCATAACTTTTTTGACGTAGGACAAATCGCCCAAATCCCCGCCAAAAAAAATCTCCCCACGCTCGCGCTCGACCCCTCAACGTCAGCGTCGAGATTTCCTCCTTCCTCCCCAAGCATTCACATCCCTATCCCCTCGCCAACTCCCGCCCTGCGCCCCTCGCCGCCGCCACCCCAGTCCCGCCGCCACCTAGTTCGCCAATCGAGTGCGGAGACGAAGAAAACATCGCGCAACCCGAAGTCACCCTGTGCGCGGTGATACCCAAAGCGACGAAGTCTCCGCGGCCCAGACCGAGCCGGCGCCCCGCAAAGACAACCCGGATTTCGCAACAGACAACAGCACGGCGTACGCGCATTTGCGGCACTCGACCTCCCGCGCGAGCTTGCGGGCGCGCCGGCGCCGGCGCTGCAGCGCAGTCTCTCGAAGGCTAAGTCGGGGGACTTTTCGACGGACGACGCCACGGCGTACGTCGCGTTTACGGTGCTGGAGCTTCTGGGCGGACCCATGGACGCGCCGGGGTCTGCGCTGCACCGTGGCATCTCGAAGAGCAACTCCGGCGAGTTTGCGCCGCTGGTAGACATAGAGGCGAAGCAGGGGTTGTACGAAGAGGCAGACGCAGAGGCGGAGATCTCGGATATATAAGGGCTAGGCAGTGCACCTGATCAAGCCCTAATTCGCCGAGTCCTTGTACACCAACCCGGCGCCTGTTTTGCAGCACAGCCTGTCGGGCGAGTTTCGCGCGGAGGAGGAGGTGGGGATCGTAGAAGACGCGTAACTCGCGTACGTACGCCCTGGAGACGGAGCTCTCGTACATGCAAGACGCAGAGCTCGCATATACCGCCTCCGAGCCTTCGTACGTGCTCGAGTCGGAGCCCTCCTGCACCTCCTCGCCCTACCCGTCCTCGGAGTCCTCCCTCTCGCGCACCTCGGTGGAGTCCTTGCGCTCTTTCTCGTTCACGCCGCGCCGGCCCCGCTTCCTCAAGTCGTCGCTGTGCGGGGACGTACTGCGTTCCGCGCCATCCCCCCGCCGGCGGACAGCCAGCCCTTGAGCGAGCGGTCAGCACCTGCATTGCGCTCGTCGTGGGCCCAATGTCGACCATGACTGAAGCGCCTGGACCCAGCGTGGCGGCGTCGCATTCCCCTCCGCGAGAGGCACGGCGGCACAGTGCGCGCTCCGTGCCCGAGTCGAATGCAGAAGAGTCCGAGTGGACACAGAGGACACAGAGGCACGCGCGCCGCTCGCCCGGAAGCAGGCCGACGTCCCCCTCGTCCCTGGAGGTCGCGGAGGTCGCCGACAACGAGAAGGGGTATAGTGTTGAGGGGAGCATGTGGAATAGGAGGACGACGCCGTGGGTGAGCGCACGGCGTATTTGTAGACCTGCGCTTAGTGTGGAGATGGGTAGTACCCAGCGGGGAGCAGCGAACGCGACACTGACGGCGGGGAACTCGAGCACCTCGTGCCAAGGATTGCTGCCCATCGACAACGCGTTCGTGCGATTCGACATACTCAAATGCCAACTCCCCACTAGCGTCGCCTCTGATCCCTGATCAAACCACATCTCCCAACCGTCACATCTCCTCGCCGGCGAATCCCCCTCCCCGTGTGCCAAAAACGCCCGCCGTCGGCTGAGTGCCACCGAGCTATAAGGCGGGTTTATGGTGCTGCTCAGATGGGTGGCGCGTTTTAGACGCGACCGATTCGGAGGTTTGGGCGGCTTGCGGACGTGCGGATGTCGTGAACAAGGACAGAGTGAAGATCAAGCTGACGCTGGCAGCCTCCCGCCGGCGTCGCGCCTCTCCTACTATGGACCGCAACGACGCCTTCGAACCCGGCTCGCTGCTGCACCAGGATACTTCGTGTATTTGAATCCTTTTTCCCTCTGCCGGTTCTCTTCTCTTCTTTTCTGGGTCTTCGTCCTCTTTGGTCGGACATCATTTATCACCGGCCAGCGCTGCTCCTTGTTCCTTGTATCCATATAGATAATTTTGAGCCTAAGCGCGGTGAATGTGACATATACACAATGTAACGAGGATATAATAATAAAGAATAAACTAATAACGGTGTACCAACGCTAAGCAAACGGCAAAGTCGTTGGCGCACGGTGCACGTGGTGACCCTCCGATGCCACCTTAGTAAGTTACTACTAGTTAGCCTCTCCTTTTTGTGGCCCGTTTTTTGCCAGCGCTTCTCAGAACTCTCGTCGATCCCTCTGGCACTTCCTGGCGATTTGGGACCTCTGCTGCGTCTGAGTCCTCAGGCGCACTCGCGTCCGTGTCAACATCAGCCAGGACTAGTCGTTTCCGAGCCCGACGTGTGGCAACCACGCTGCTTCTGACTGGGAACTTTTGAGGGGCTACTTCGACGGGTTTCTGAACTCTGCGCCATATTGGCGCCAGGAAGGGGCTTCCATGGGAAGGATCCGGATCCAGGGGCATACTAGACGTCACCGGTGTGCCTTCCTCGAGTACGGAGGAGGCAAACAATGGTTCGTCGGGCTGCGTGTCCGTGCGGAGGTAGCCCATCCCGCCGGACCCCGATGCGATGGGATAGGTTGCGTCCTCCGGTTGTGCTTCTGGGCGACCGAACGATGGAACAAGTCTTGAATCCGATGCTGTACTCGTAGGAAATGCTTCAAACTCCGAGCCATATTCCGTTGACAGAGGCGAGAGTGACCCGGAAAATATTGATACTGCAGTGGAGACGGGCGGTGAGGTGGCGCGCGTGTATACAGAACCTGCAACAGAGCCCCCGCGTGTCGATCCTCCTTGATACCCAGCGCGCGGCCGCAATAATAGAATGTCAGCGACACTTGGCTCCGCCTCCGTGGCCGACGCATTCCTCCCTTCTGGTTTCTTCGTTGGTCGAGCATCCCCGGGCTGCGCCTCGTCTGCCATCCGCTTTCCGGGCCCCTTCGCAGCTTCCGACACGTATTCCCCGGCCGATCCGTGCAATCTCTTCATGGTTTTCCCCCAATGCCCGATGTTCAGCTCGACAATTGGATGGTGTTCTTCGTCGAAGTAAGCATCCGCCGCTTTCGACAGCGTAGTACCTCCTCGTTTGTGCAGTGATGTCTGCGAAGGCCACCCGACAACGACGCGCAGCACACTGTGTTTCCCAGCACCCTCGAGGATGGATTTCTCCTGCGCAGTCAGCGGTTCCATCCGAGTCCACCCGCTCTTCTTCTTCTTTAATTTTGCGATATCGATATTGTATTTAATGATTCTTCTCCAGGGGTCCTCCTGGACAGTCTGCTTCTTGGCTCTCCCTCTAGGCTTCTTCTCCTTGATTTGGGGTGGAAGCAGCCGGTTGGGAAGAGCATCCAATAGCTCCAGAACTTGGTGTCTATAGTTTTCTCTCGTTTCCTTGCTCATTCCCCCGCCTTTTTTGCCGTGTTCATCGACGTTGCCATCACTGACGGCCTGCTCCTTCTACAATACCTGGGTCAGCCCGGAAGCGGGTGGGGGGCCGGGAGGGCAAAATTGGACGTACCCTCAAACCGTAAAATTTGTCGGGAGTCACAGTTGTGATGGCTTTTCGAATTGTGTCGGCAGGGAGAGTATTCTCGCTGCTAAATTTCGATTGAAGTGCGACCCAAATCAGAGATCTGTTTTCATCCCGAAGTCTTAGGATAAACAGAAGATCTGGGCCCATGAACTTATCGGGGAAGCAGATTGGTGCGCGATGGTTATCGTGAAACCTCAACCAGTTCAATGTCGCTTCTGGGGTTGACGCATCCCTTCCGATTGTGACGGACGGGCGCATCTGATGTTCAACTGGCCCGCTCTTCACTTTTCCCCATTCGCCTCCGTCTTCGTCGTCATTCTCGGAGTTGGTCTTTTCGCCCACATTCTCGGAGTCGCTCTTCACGGTGTAGAGTGAGACAAGGGTTGCAGAATGTTTCGCCCACTCCGGGGGATGTATATCCTCGTGGAACCGAAAAATCTTCGTGAGCGGTGTTTCTTTGTCAAAGACAGCACTGAAATATAATGCCAGGTATTCCTCCAGCCCATTCGCCCCGTTGGCCTCTGTTACTGCTCTAGCAGCGGCAAGCCGCAGCAGTTCAGCTAAAGGCCTATCGATTACTTGCAGCCATTCTCCAAGCGCCAACAGTGCTAGTGGTTCATCCAGAGTTATCTTGGGATTGTCGCGGCTCCCTGTGTCGGTTTCGGAATACCGAGCGAAGCCGCACGCGATAAGATTGAACTGCTCCTCGCTGGCAATCCTTGGTTCGATGCTGGATCGCATCCAGAATTGGGATGTCAATGCCCCGATGACGCCTTCTAAGCTGGGATCTATAAGAAAGTTAGTTGGCGCCGGTTTTAACGCAAGGATCTCTGGGCTCACGCTGTTTCAACTTCTCAAACTTGAAACGTATCATATCTGAGAGCTTTACTTCGCCTTTTTCCCATCGCTCTCGGCTATCTGTGGGCTTAAAGCCCTTGCTCATCATCGTCGACCCAACGTGCCTTGGGATCGGAAATACGGTGGACAAGCGTATGAACTCGTTGAGCATCAAATGGGGCTTTTTAAAACCTGCGGAGAGCAAGTCTTTTATGTACGCAGCGGTGAAACGGTATCTAATACACCATTTCATCAGTTTTCATTCATTGGCACGACACTCTAGTACTGACCGTCCTCTCAACCAAAATGATACTCTTCGGAAAAGTTCTTGAAATGCGGGGGTATTGGCCAACCCAGTCGGCAAAAATTGCTCCATGTATGCGATCTGTTCTTCTGCGACGTTGAAAGCACCGAAATGGGTAACTGTGTTAAACTTGGGTTCTTTGAATGTCGGGGATGCTATAATCTCCTCGATCAGGGTTTTTTCTATTGCAGTTCCAGTTATATTGAGACTGATCTGAAGTTTCTCTGTGGCTCGTACTAGTTCTCGCAATGCCGGTCGATGTTTCGTCTTCTTGCCAGTCGGGGTGGATAGGAAGGCTTCCGTAAGTGACATAGCAGCGACTTGGGCCTCGTCAATGATACAAAACAACGGGTCTGTCTCTTCCTGCCCTATCAAAGTGTATAAACTGTCGATCTTTTCCTCGATCAAGCTGATACGATGGCTATCAACGGCCCCCATGATTTTTTCCGTCAGGGCATTGAAGATATCGCCGTAACGATTTCCTAGACAGGATGGTTGAATCTGGAGGATCACCCATAGCTTTTTGTGGTCGTCGGTCAAATTGCCACCGGACACTTGGCGAGCCACCATGCAGAAGAACTCGAAGATGTAAAATCGAGCGAGAAGGACTTCGCCGAATCGCTTCTGGGCAATGTCACAATTGGCGTCGTGATCAGCGACTGTGTCGCCAGCAAGGTCCGGGGGGAGGTTTGGTCGAAAACATGGGTCTTTTCCGATACGCTCGCTGATGGTGTTCTGCAAGTCCATCGAACCACGGCCCTCTGTGTCCACGTGGCATGTCAAATATATCCCCCATTTTTGACAGAGACCTTCAAGCACTGTTCGAGTTTTTCCGGATCCGGAGGTATTGAGGAGAAGACTATGCATCAGAACGTCAGGATCATGATTGGTAGAATGAGAGTAAATTAACTGACGCCCTCTGGCGGGGTTGCGGCTGGAACAGTCTTCGTATCCGCTGCTGCAACTCTTTGCTTCGCTTGAAGTTGCCAAGATCATGAAGCAACATGTCCGGCGCGTTCTTGGCAGACACGGGAATCTTCAGGCCCTTGAGAAAGTCGGTGTATGCGCGGGGCACCTCCGGGTCAGTTTCGTCCGGGACCCAGAGCTTCAGAGGTTCAGTGCTGGTCAAGAACCTCTCAAGTATTGGTCTTATTTCGCTCAAATAAGAGGAAATGACCAGATCGACTTGTTCTCGACTCAGGGTGTTAACCGAGGCTGAAACTACGATCCTTGTTATTCCGCACTGTTGAGTAATTTGGAACGCTCTCACATTTATGAAGGAGAAATTCATAATTCGTTCCGCCATTGTCGGTCGCCTGCTTCACCTCCGCAATAAACTGGGCATTCGAGCTCTGATCCCCACCCCGCCTCTTCCAAATTTTCGTGAGGTCGGATCCGTTCTTGCCCATACATGGAGCAATGAATGAGCAAAGTGTGTGGATATCGGCATCGGAAGATTCAGCAAAGTCGACGAATTGGAAAAGCCGGCTGAGCGCTTTGTACAGATTCTGGTAGATGATCTGTTTTTCTGCCTGGGACTCGGGCAAAGAGTTGGGATTCGCCATTGTCAGGGCAGGGGGAGTCGGAGACGTGTGGCTATGGGTGCTGGGTTCTGTCCTCTTATCAGGGTGACAGGGATTGACAGGGATTGATCCTGGGAAGGAATTACGGTTCTGGAAACAAAAGCATATGGAATCCTTGTTTTCCGTTGCCATTTGAATGACACCATCCATTGTGGGTGTCTGTGGGTCCAAATCGTGATCCAGAGAGCAAATTGTAATATCTAATCATAGAGAGGGAATGGGACAATGCGACCAAGAGTTGGGGGAGAAAGTGTCAGAAATAAGCAGTGATTTCAATCTACCCGGCCCCGAACCCTAGCACTACGACGCACAACGAGGTGCGCAACCTTTTTCCGCGTCTTTCTCCCCACTGACTCAGCCAGGGAACGTTTACGCTTCCCCAAAACAACAGTTTCCACCATCTCATCGAATAGTTCGGACGCAGGGATCTTTGCCATGAGGGTCTTGAATAAGCTGGTATTCAGACTAGCCATGGCGCGGGTGGATTTGATGGGAACACTGTTCAAGTAGGCTGACGCGGGAAGTGACGCAACGATACGGAGTACTGATGGTCTTGAGGCGGCGGATGAACGTGGGGGAAGTGTTTCGAGGGCAGCAACGGCCCGTTCGTGGGTCTCGGCGGCCTGATGCTGATTGAGAAACAGACACATAAATATGGAGTGGCGATGTACTTACCTCGAAAGCAAACAGGTTATTGCGGTCCATATTCTGTATCACCTCGCTGAGCTCTGAGCCTCGAAGGATCGAGGTCGATGTCGACGTCTGCACTACGATCCGCACGAAGGTCCCTTCGGCCAAACGCAGGACGCACACGAGATCCGGGCTACCCGCGGAAGGAAGGAGGAACGGGGGCGACTCGGAACCACCACGGGTGAGCCAGGAGATTGTTTCTTCAAGTGAGGTCGAAGCTGCAGCCAACACAGGCGCGGACGAAGCGGCTACCGAATACTGGGCAGGTCGACGATTAGGTTGACTGAGCGCAACGATCTCGGCCCTCTGCTTGGCCCAGACAGGAGGAGAACGGGGAAACGAGAAGACTCTGTTTACGGGATATCCCTGGGCGAAAGCGTGGGTGAGATATGTCGCAAGGGATGTTATAAAGACACGTGAACTGGTCGGCGGGTATCCTTGAATTATATCCAGAAATGTGGCTCTCGGCGAGAGGCCATCGGAGGCGTAAGGATCGGGGCATGCAGTACAGAACCAGCGAGCGGCGGACACAAGCATGAGAGGTTCGTCGATGACGATTTGCGACATTTGGCTATCGATGAATCGACCAAATGCCGAATCTATCAGCTCTATACGATCCCCACTGAATGGCTGGGGTGGTTGGCCTGTCACTGAATAATGGAACAAAACGTCTCGGAGTGCTGAAGTCAAGGACTTGTAGCCGGCTGCATGCTCCAAACGAGTCAATATAGAACGAAATGCGGGGAGTGTCACGAACGGTATTCCAGGATCTGGCAACTTATCCTTCCGATTGCCGGTTGTTCGCGGTCCTGGTTCTCAGTGCGCGTAAATTCCAGGTTACTATCTGGTCGGTGGCCGGTGGCCGTCTCAATGTAGTCGCTGAGCAACGTGTGCGGGCTTTGGAATCCGTTACGCGCGAGCGCACCCATCAAGCTATCAGTGGCGCGATACCTGTTGAATAGCACATATGAGTACCAAGAGCCACAGAAATACGCAGGTACGAACCGCCCACGACACCAGTCCCAGACGAGTTTCAAAAAAGCCTTCCCTGCTTCGGTGGCGAGGTAGGGGCGAGGAAGGAAGCGCGAGACGTATTCACGGTGCAGACTTTGGACATCGAATGCCCCGGTATCTGAACACCAGTGGTGCCGATGGACATTTCGGGATTTCTGGAAGCCCGATTTTGGTATTCCTGTCCCTGCCGTCACGAACGAGATTTCGTGTTGGCGAAATTCATCGTTCAAACCGTCAATAATTTCTCTCAGTATCGGATAGTAGTCGCCGTTTTCCTCGCGAAACGCCTCTCGGTAGTGTGTGAATATGACTTGTGCCTCGTCGATGACGAAGAAGAAACGAAATTGGTCGCCGAATAAGTGTCGAAGTCGGGCTAGAAGATGGGCGACATAATCCGTAGTGTGGGTTTCGTCGTTTTCGCACACTACCGAAAGTACCCTAGCGAAGATATCTCCATGATGGCGCTTGCCTATGGAACGGGGCATTGCCTGAATCTGAAGCCACAATCTCTTGTGCTCCGGCTTTATTCCAAGGGTATGTATGTGTTCTGCGAAGAAGGAGAACACAAGAAGTCGACACAGCAGCAGTTGCCGCAGGCACTGATGAGTTGTTTTCACATTCTTTGCAACTTCGTGGGGGTCTGCGGGCACTCGTTTGCGAAAATCGTGTCCTTCGCGTATGATATGGCGTTCCAGGAGCTCATTGAGATCTGAAGAGCCAATTCCGTTGGTGTCGACCGCGCCCACGAGATAGAAGCCCCAGTGCTGACATAGACCTTCGAAGGTGAGTCGGGTCTTGCCTGAGCCAGAAGTGTTGACGAGGAATCTGATGATTGTGTTAGGCGAGTTTCAGGCGGCAGATGATCACTTGCGTGTGGTGCCCTTCCACAAATATATTCTTAATGCGATTGGAAAGTGTTTCATTCTCTGAGAACCTTCCCAAGTCACGTAGGAGCACGTTCGGTCCTAGATTCGGGCCGGTAGGCATCTTGAGCGATGCGATATGGGCATGCATATCGTCGTCCACAACCATGTCAGGCGGAAGCGACCAAGTCTTGGGCCCTCCTCTCTCGATGAACTCGAGAAATGCAGGGCCCAACTCTGATAGTCGCTCAGCAAGGCGCGCAGAATCTCTTTGTCGGCGCAGAGCATCTGTAAGGTATCGATAATTTATGTGTGCCGACAAAGGTATACTCAACGCACTATGATTTCGGACAGGATCGAAGTTCCTCGACCGATGTGATTCCTTCAACATGGTATAAAGTTCCGCATGACGCGTCAGAACGAGCTTGCACGGTTCCAGGTTCGTGTAGAGTGCGTCGAGTGGCAGCAAATCGTCATTCTGGAACGAGGCGACAACGAGGCAAAGCGCCTGGGCGGCGTTATCGATATCCTCGAGGTCGACGTACGCGTCCAGGGCAGGGAGGTGGGTGGCTTCGCCGGCCATGGTAAGAGCATACGACGGTGCCAGGACCCACAAACACGTGACCACACATCGTTTGATTTCGACGATTCTGAAATCGGAAGCAATTGCATTGGGCACCTAAAACTTGAGGGGAAAAGAGCAGTACAGGCACTTAGCGTCCAAAAGGGGAGATGAATTGAAAGGGGAGGGGGAAGTTTACGGCAAGGCATTCGGCTTTTTGCGAGATGAAACTCATGTCCAGAATCCATCCAGAATACACTATCGTACATACACAAGGACACCGCAAGGTAAGGCAAGTAAGGCGTATGGAGCATAGAAAGAGCGAGTGCTACATACGTACTACAGAATCAAAATACATTTTAAAGATTATAAGGTCCAAATCAGCCATGCCAGCGAGGTAGCTCGCGTCGAGGATCTATCTATCCCATGATTCCCACCCGTAACCCTAGTGAGTGATTTTCCGCGTCTACCACTTGCCAGCAAGTCGTCCGACGCCCCACACGAACCCGCCGCCGCCGATGGGCAGCAGCAGCACCCACACGCCCACGTCCCAGATGACGCGCTTGCGGAACTGGCGCTTCTGCAGCGCGAGCTCCTTGCGCTGCAGCAGCTCGTCCGCCGCGGAGGACAGCCGCTCCTGCGCGTACGGGTTCGGCGTCGCGGGCATCTGCGGCATGACTATCGACAGTGGCCGCTTGAAGAAGTGCGTGGTGATGTGGATGAGAGCGGGTAGGAAAAAGGTGCCTGCGCACGCGCAGGCGAGGAGGACGTCGCTTAGGATGCGCGCGATGCGGGTGGGTACGAGGGAGAGGACGATTACGAGGGCGAAAGTGAGGTACTTCGAAAAGGGGATGGTAGTGGCGCGGCGGATGCGCTCGGGGATGGGGAGGGGTGGCGTGGTGACGAGCACTGATGGAATGGCGAGCAGTAGGGTCAGGGAGTTGAGCACCGCGATGGCTGGCTGAAGGCGCAGAGGCGGGGGGTCCTGCAGCTGCGTAAATCAAAATAAGCGGAGGAATGAGCCAAAGGAATATACGTACAATGACGGCATTCATGTGTGCGGTGAAAAATATAAGGGGGAGGGTGAAGCACACAGCAACAACCACCGACAAGGTGGAGAGAGTTCTGAAGGAGCGGGACGCCGAGCTCTTCGAGAGCGCAGCAGTAGGGGAACCGGCTTTCAAGGAAGCGTAGAGAGGGAGTGTGGACGAGGACGTAAAAGCAAACGCCGTCGTAGCTGAAGATTCCGTCAGTTGCACGTCCAAGAACAAAAATGCATGACACACTTATGCCTTGCCAGAAGGTTCCCATTCTAAGCCAGCCGGGGTTGATTTCGAGGGTCCCGTTTGCGTGAGCAACGGCTACGCAGCAAAACCAAATTATATAGGTGGCGATGGAGGCCCAAGTCGCATAGACAATGCGTCTAGAAGCCAAGGATTGGCCTGAGACCAATGGAAGCAGTGCCAGTGCAAAAACGACGGTCAGCACCGGGCGTGGTGGAAGGGGTAGGTCCCCGGGGAGGAGGGGGAGGATAATATGGACAGATTCTTTGATGGCCAAATGAGCAGGCGTTTAGTAAGAGCACGACTGGCTTACCGCGGAGGTAGAGGAAGGATAAGAGGACTCGCAGCGTTCCAGTTCCGCCGCGCACGATAGCCCGGAGCCAGCTACGTTGGCGTTCCTTTCCGCGGCCCCACGCAAAGGCGTCCAGGATGATGTCCTCCAGGTCGGCCTTGCGCATGTAGCGGGCTAGCATGTACCATATCTGCCTTGAGAAGGCGGACAACACCGCGAATATGACCAGCGGTGGTATGCCGTACTTGAGCGGTAGCTGGGTGTTTGGCAAGAACAATGCGCCAAGCTTGAGATATGGTGAAAGCAGATAAAGAAAGACGAGTGACGGGGCCATCGGGGGGCTGAAAGGCCTGCGGATTTCGAATTCGGGGCTGTCCGGGGCCTCGCCATCGTCTTCGGGAAATTCAAAGGGGGAGGATGGCTCCTCATCGTCGTGCACGAGGATGAGAGAAGTCGACGAGTTGTAGTTGGAGAGAATTGGCGACTCCTCGTCAGATGAGCTGGACGTGGAGCGGCGGGGGAGATCCATGACGGAGGGAGGAGGGGGGGGGGGGAGGGGAGGAGGAGGAAGAGGAAGAGGAAGCCAGGAGGTAGGGACACAGGAACGAGCGGCGAGTCGCCTTTCGTTCCGCAGCGCGATCAAGCCGCATTGGGCCAGGCTCCGAGTCGGCTCGGCAATTCTCTCTATGCCAACCTCCTTTGAATTATTCTCCCTCTGGAACAGACTAGACTCACGCTCAAGTATTCGACCCTCGGCCACGGATCGCTTGCCATTTCTCATCCTACTAGGTCTCTATTGTTCGCGCGCGCGGTGAGCAGCGAGGCATTGGTGCAAACTGCCTGCAGGTGTCGCTGCTTCCACCCTTTCCCATTTGAGACTGCGCTGCCAATTCTTCTCCTGGTGCTCTATTCAAATCTAAGGCGACTTCAAATTAGCCCAGTGGTTACAGCCGAACATTAGTCGTTTGTTGGGAAGAATTCAGCTCCACTGTAGCAGGTCACCAGTACAGTTGAATTAATCCCTGTAGATGGACTCGGGATAATGAGATTGCTCAGCAACAGTAAATCTCCTATACGGGGTAACCACAGTCAATTTAGCAATTATGCATAATATCCTTTTCACTGAAATGGACTGCTTCCATTAGGTATCGACATGCTATCATTGTGCTAAATCATGCAAAGTACTGGGCGCACTTACCGGACGATCACTACGCAACGCTTCGTACATGGAATCCCTACGACTGTCCCTCTCGGTCATATAGCGTGGGCGTCCGACTTGCGCGCCGTCCTGGCTTCCTTTCCCGTCCTTGTGGCTTGCGCGGCATCCTCACTAAAAGATGCCAGTCCATAGATGTCGTTATCCTGGCCGTTCATTCGTCATGCGGGTGACCTCGACAAAGCAGCAAGAACCTATCTGCTCTGTGAACCGCTCGAGACAGAAGAAAATGGGAAGTTTTGAACAGTTGTCCTGCGCTTCAGGCACTACCTCCGGATCGTCAGCGTACCGCATCGGAAGGCTTTTACTCGCTTTCTGCTGTCGGATCACACTATTGGCGTGGAGGCTTTGAGGCACCTGGATCGCTGCAGGAAGTATCGCATTCCTACTTAGGGCGTGGCGACTCTGCCGCTTCTGTCAAATATTAATGGACTCTCTGGAAAACAGCCCACCCGGACCTGTCCCCGTTACGGTCAGTTTTCCTCCGCGATGTCTGTACGATCCAGCCTACCTTCCAACACTCTGCACTCACTCAATCGGCCGATGACTTTCTCGGCCGCGTGCTCCTTGATCGCGCGGTAACCGGTGCGAGGTATGTGTACGGTCTGTAAATATTGGGATGCAAGCAATGTGGGTTCCGCCGGAGGATTTCAACCTCGGTCGAGGGGATGTACATGTAATGGTGCAGTGTTTAAATGTTACTAGCTGCGGTAGGTCAAACGGGGAGCGGAGTTCCTGCAGGATGTGCGCAAAATCCATCCAACTCTGTGATAGTACTTATGTTTAGACCAACCTTAACGACATTCACTGTCTCCGACTCTTCGGGAAAAACGGCATAGAACGCAACGTTATAACCCGGAACGCCGCGGGACTCCGCTGTTAACGCGCAAGTAATTACAGGCGTCTCCATCCTCTGCGCCTTGCCCTAGTGGCGTTATGCTCCCCTACCCTCCCACGGCAATAGCTTCCACTGGGTCGTTCGAGTACATCTAGCTCAAGATTTCCAACCTCGTCGGCTCCATCGACCCGAACCACTCGGGTACGCATAGCCCACATCCATCTCCGCCTGGGCTCTGTCTGTGCCCGATATCAAACTCCCAGGCAAAAATACGCCCATATCACCTGTTCGACGTACATGTCTTCTTCAGTGATCAGCTCGGAGTGCCACAGGATAACATAACCGCCGCCCGAACCGAGCCGTTCGTTTGCGTTTCTCCATTTATTCTGTGCCGCCTTCCCAAGGTCGCAGCCGCGGAATCGAATTTTTGGGAACTCGCGATTTTCTGCTTGCGATTTTGGATGGACACTCTAGTACATCTATCACCGTGATCATCTAACTTTCCGTGTTCATCTGCTTTCCATCTAGATCAACCCCCTGGTCTATTTCTTCGTTGCAATCTATCTGTCCGTTCCTGGACTATTTTCTACTGCTGTCGAATCCGCTGTACATTGCCCTTGACAGTTCGTCAAGCACCTCTCCGGTCAATTGCCCACTCATCTACGTGCGCTAGTTGCCAGCCGTATATTTTCTGGCTGACGTTCCATTTTCATGGGGGCCATGGCTGCGATGCTAGAAATAACATGGGACTCCCTCGCCGTCTATGCGGTTTTTGTACTCTGCAATAGGCCTATGAATTCGCTACGTCTCTCCGGACAAAGCGAAACTTGCCAATGTGGCAATATCTGTTTCACTTGGTTTGTCTTTCAGAATGTGCTACAAGTTCAATTCAATTTATTATTTTATATTGGTGTGAACGACTGTCCACAATCTGAGATAGAATTCTCTAACGAGACCTAGTGTCCTCGTCCCATTGGTCATCCAATGTAAGATGGGGGTAATTCTAATCTCCTACAAATTGACATTGCCGCGGCAAGGTCCCTATACTAGTTCCTCTCACTGCCGGGCGTTGGCGCAAAAACATTCATAGACAACGAATTGGGGCATATTACTACTACAGAGCGGAACCTTCTAGCTTCAAGTTGGAACCGGAACGAACTGCCTGGCTGTTACTCTTATTATTTCCTGTGTAGGACCAGCCAGCCCTTCTCTCTTGTTTATCTTCCAGAGGCCCCCTTTGTGCCCGTCCCCTTTGTGCCGGCGGGCTTGGAGCTTGCCGCGTGGTGCGGCGTACCACGACCGTCATCGTCCTCGTCCTCCGAGTCGTCGGCTAAAACCTCGGGCTTTGGGTCCTCAGGCTGCTGCTTAGCCTGCGAGTCAGAGGAGCTCTCGGGTTGACTGTGACTCATCCTCAGTTTCGTCTTCATCACCCATTTTTCAGGAAAAAAGGTACCGTTTAACTTCCGGGTCGCTAATATCCTTTTGGTCAGATCCGGAGGTGCTCTTTGAATCGGTCATGCCTGGTGCTAGAAGGGGTCAGCTTAAGCGAAAGAAGAGATCAGCGGTGCTCACAGTGCTCTGGGGTGCGTTCTGCTGTGGTGGTGTGGGAAGCGCAGTGGAGTGGGTCCTGCCCGGCGCTCATTTTGAAGTCGCCATTTAGCGCCCGAGCACGGGCCGTGATGGAAAGATGTAGACATTGCCTCCATTGTCTATACAGCTTTCTACAGCTTTGACGATTGAGCTTTCTCCTCACCTTCATGCCCAGGCTCCGTGCGCCGACTTGGATAGCCAACCTCCGTTGGTTGTACACTCTGCTTAAGCAAATCTGGAGAGGACTCCCGGCGGGGTTGAGAAACCCCATCATCCTACGCCTCCGGATTGGCGCTCAAAAATTCCGGGCGCTTGTTTCGCCTTCTCGCAGTCATGGCGAGCGGGACAGCGTGAATCCCGGGTTCTTGTCCTGCTCTGAAGATCGGGGGACAATTACGCACCAAGATGCCGGAACCCCCGGGCCGCCTTCAGGGGAACCCCCACAAGCAGGTTTCAATGCTGCCGTTGTGCACGACGCGCCGGATGTGGAGGCGAGCGCAAACAATCCGCAAGACAGCCCACCACCTGTTTCGCCGACATCTGGAACAGCTGCAACTGTCGTCTCCACTTCGATAGAGGGCTCAGCTTCGGTCATGTCCAAATCTTCACCGATCGAGGAAATCCGTGCCATCCTGCCAGAGCGCTTCGCGAGATATCGCAAAAGGGAACTCATGTCAGTCGCCTATTTTTTATATCGACTCGGGAGCGTGTATTCAATTGTCTATCAGAGCTCGGAAGCCAGGTCTGCATGACGTAGAGGCTCAAACTTTGACCTTCGCAACGTAAGGATTTTTTTGATGCAGACAAGTCTCAGCCGTTACTCAGTTGAATTTTCAGGACAGAATCGTGTCAGGAAGGGTGGATCTCGCTCCTCCATCCCGAAGGGGCTCGCTATTTCTCCAATCCTGAACGGGTGCGTTGGATTTCCTCTTCATATCCAAATCTTGAACTCCGAGTTATTGGCAGCGGATATTTACGGATGTAAATGTCTGTGAACCCCAAAATCTCGCCAACGTCAACCAAGTCGTTTCTCTCGTTATGGACGCCATCGGCAATGACATAGCGCCTCGTTACGCTGCTCTCTTCGAAGGCGCAGCGGGTTCCCCGACTCCGGACTTACTTTTTGATCTCGTCATCGACCTGGCGCCCAACGAGGCGAAGGATACTACTGGATACTACTACTTTATTAACCATTCGGAGCGATGCCCCTTCTGGTTGGAGACTATCTCCGCCCATCACCTCGCTGCGTGGGATAATATTGAAGGCCCGATAGAAGACGAACAACTCCGTGAGTCGTCCTCACCCACCCTAGCGACAATTACAATAATGCGTTGTGTAGGGCACGCAATGGAATGCCAGTACTGGTGGAGGTCATTCACCATTTTTGCAGCCCTTTGCTGATGAAGCTTAGGCAACACTGTTCTATGTTCCCCAGCGCCCTTCCGCTGACCCAGCCGTTGATCCACGAACTCCAGGAATACGTCGTTTATAGCATTGGGGGTACTGTTTCCCCCCTGGGATCCGTGGATTTGTGCTCAATTACATTTTCAGACATATCAACGTCGCTGACATCGACTGTGTCCCGTTCCCTCGAAGAGCTGAGGGCTTGGCTCTCTTTGGTCAAACATCTGGAATGTAAGTGAGCTTCCGCTTCAATCCAGACGCCCTCCAATGCTCCTGCAGATGAAGGCTTGGGATCCGCGTCTACTTTCGGTAAGCCCTGCTCGACTCGTTCCAGTGGGTCGAATATTAACAAGTGCGACAGCGAGATTGATGCACCAGTTCGGTGCGTATCTGCGGTTCATGAGCGACTGTTACTGACCCAGAGTGTGACACAGCCCAGGAACGCTTTGACAACTTTCATGGTCTACCGCACGCGCGTCTAAACCAGGATCAATCCGTTTACGATCCGCCAGAGCTGAAACCCAAGCGCTCATTCTGCTTTATCTTGGTCGCTCCGATTCTCTTCTTTGCTCCGGATGTGTATCTGCAGTTACTGGAGAAGGCATACGTGGACAAAACAGTACTTTTGAGAATATGGAAGCCGCTCATACACAAGCTCAATACGGAATGGCAGGACTTTACACTTTTTGTAATTCTCCCCTTGTTTTTGTTTCCCTCTACTGACAGCACGCAGGCCACCGTCATCCTGAATGCGAACGTCGCGTTCTTGTCAATCAACAGCGTCGATCTGCCCACCGAGAGTCGCCATTCGCCTGTGCAAATTGCGAGTTACCTCTCCATTGTCGCCAGTATCGGCTCGATCATCTTGGGCCTGCTTTTGGTCCGCCAAAACCGCACAAAATTCCACGAATCCGCTGCCGACATTGTACGAGTCCTCAATCTTTTCTTTCCGAATGCACATCTAACTCAGACCTCAGTCAGCGTCCGTGAGCCGTCGGAGCAGCAAAAAGTTTGGCCTGGAGCTGTTGGCTCTTATTTTCTCGCTGCCCTACGCGCTCCTAATGTGGTCTATGATCTTCTTCTTCGGCGCCTTCATGACGACGTGTGTACGTGCACCAGACGTCGTGACACAGTCCATAGTCGGTGTTGCGGCCGGCATCATGACAGTTCTCGTCTTCTGGTGCATTTGGGATGCATGGGATATGCAAGAAGCTGCCGACCACCCGCCGTCGTTGAGTCAAGCCATTCGCACCAGATTGCAGTCGATTTTCTGTCCTCCTCTGTCGACCAAGAGGACGTCGAGATTTTCGAAACTATTCCATATCAGGGAGAAAACCATTAGCTGAAGCCCGCATACATGCACTCAAAACCCAATATACAACACCGGAGCGACAAGAGAAATACATAGCGGTCACCGTGCACATGAAAAGCATCATAGTCCCACCACATCCACCATATCCCCATCATCGAGGTCCATATCGCCAATCGGAACATTATGCGCGATCTTATCCCCGTCGACTGCCAGCTGGGGATTCTTCTCCGGCTCGGGAGCTGCCCCCTTCTTTCCCTTCCCCTTCTTACTCGCACCACCAATACTTTTTCTGGGATTGGCGTACTTGTCGGCGAGACCCGCCTTCTTCAAAAAGGCCTGGACGATCGCGCCACACGTCGTCGTCGGCCGCACGGTCAGCGTTATGTCCTTCGTGGTTAGGGCCGAGCGTAGGACGAGCTTGAACGTTTCCCCACCGGCGTCGGATTCGGTGTCGGATTCCTGGGCGTTCGAATACACGGGGGACGGCGCATCTGTGTCCGAATCGACGTCTATCACCGGGGCGGCTGTAGAAGCGACGGGGTGGGTGCGCAGGTATTCCCATGTAGTTTTATCGCAAGCAACTGTATGAACATGTCGTACCTTACGCCGTAGACAAGAAGTAACTGACGAACCTAGTTCTCCTTTACCCCATATGTTGAGCGTGGCCGGGGTCACGGAGGGAAACAGGCGTGCCCCATTGTAGCTCATTATCAAGTGATCAACGAGAACGGACGCTTCTTCCGCAGCGGCCTCGAATAGCTCACGGAAGTTGTCGGTCTGGGAAGGGACCATTCGTAAGTGGTTCTTCCAGCAGCGGAGGAAGGCGTACCCGGTTCAGCTTGAAGACCACTTCCCACTCTTTCCCAGATTCATTCGAGGGATGTGGCTGCCACTTGACTGTAATCTCCACAGTGTCCTGCGAGTCAGAATCGGCAGGCTCAGAATATGAACGGTTTGCTTGGGCGGCGCGTGCGATTTTTTCGAGTTCAGGGTCGAAGATTATCGTGTCCGTGGATTCATCGGCCTCATAGGATACGGGTGATGGTGATCGAGAAGGTGCTTGCCCAAGTGCTTTTCTGAAAGAAATGAGCTTGATTCCTCGACCGCTTTCAAAGTGCGCACCTAACGACATCACGAGCCTGCTGAAGTTGTTGCCGGGCCAAAGCGGGAGGGGGTGTTATGGATCGCGAGCGACTGCGTCTCTTGCGTTTGTTCTTTACAGGAGTACCAGACGCGTCGGTGATCTCCACACCATCAGAGTCTGAGTCTTCTGAGAGTTCTTCCGATAGTAAACTGGGTTGGAATGAGAACCAGACGCGTAAATGGGGGAGTGCCACGCGTACCGAGCGATCTTCGCTTGTGGATTGTCTGTGTTTTTCGTTTGTTTTCGAGGACGTGGTGAGTCGCTGTCCCCCTCGCTGTCCGAGCGTGAAGTCTTCGCCTTAGTGACTTTAGTCGCTAGAGTTTCATGTCTTGGTTATCCCGCTTCCTGGACAAAGATAGGCCGGCCTCACCCTTGTTTATTTTATTAAGGGTTTGCCACGCAGATGTGCTACGCCCCTGGTTCCGCATGAACATGGCATCGTCGTCCACGACGACAACAGGGAGTGTTGGAGAGGTTCCATTGGTCTTCGAGGATGAGGCTTCTCCCTGGGAGGACTTTACCCGTGGTACGGGTCGCGGTCGCGGTCGAGAAGCCATTTGCGGTCACGTGTGGGCTGTCACTTTGCCGGAACGCGTCGCCCAATGTCCCGGGATCACCCGAGCGTGTCCATCACAAGCTCCGCAGGAGCTGCGGCCGACAGGATTCATCACCCTGCCGTCGACCTTTAAATATGGCCACCGTGGCCCCCATCCCACATCCCATTGTCCAACAACTTCAACTCACATATTCTTACCATGTCCCGCTTCCTCTGGTTCTTCCTCGGTGCTGGTGTCGGCTCCTGGTGGGCGTCACACAAGAGGTTCAGTGTTGACTGCCAGATCCACCGCACACTCGCTGCCCCACCCTTATCCACGGACCCAGTCCACCACCCCAACAACGCCTCTGAGCCCATGCCAGAGGTGCGAAACCAGCCAATGCCTTACAATCGCGACTGGGAACGAGAGAGAGAGCGTGTCAGGCAATTCAGTCAGACTGCAGGAGATACGGCAAGTCAGACTCGCGCTCAGATTACTTCAGATCCTTACTGTTTCGAATTTAGGTTGCTGAACTGTCGGAAGTGACTCTGAACACTATTCTACAGGCTACTGAAGCTTTGAAAGCGGTATGATCATTCCAATTTCTGCGTTTTTTATCCCTCATTTCTTGTACAGAAAATGGCGGAGCACCGCGCGTTGCGCGAAGAGGAAAGACGCATTGAAGAGGAAAGAAGAAGAAACCCACCCCGTTACGTTTAGGTTTAACTTTCAATGTAATCTCTGTAAATATTCGAAGATGCTACCCTACTCCCCGTTCCTATGCGGATAATAATACCGAATTCGTTCCGTACTTTCCAATCCAGGATGAAATGCGTCGTGGCCCAGAAAGGCAAAATATGATCGCGTTACATAAGCACTGCATGTCCGAGTCAACTCCTCCGCTGTTCTTCAAACGCAAGGTCAAGCCCGCCAGAGCCAGACAGTCATCCCCGGAGCCAGAAAGCAATGATACCGCCAACGAATCGCCCAGTACATTGGCTTCGAGATTGAAGAACAAGGCCAAACGAGCAAAACCAAAGTCGAGACTCAGCTTTGGTGCTGATGAGGAAGAGGTTTGCGTTCTAATTGCCCACAAGAACTTCATGCTAATTGTGGGTAAGGAGGGGGGAGGCGAGGTATTCAAGGTAAAGAAGTCTAACCTCAGCCAAAGGCTTTCGCTGGGAACACACCCGTCGTGCGTCCAAATTTTGTTCTGTCTCTGGATTGCCTCACAGAACGCGTCTTTTCGCAGGAGCAACGTCCCCTCGAACTTGGACCAGGCCTCTGTATCATCTCACCGTGGCCCGACGTACGATAAGGCGTATCTAAACCAGCTGAAAGCTAGCACGCCGTCCTCGCGCGCACCACTCCCAAGTGGCGACCCCTACGATGCAGATATGTCCATAGACATCGGCGACATGTCTGTCGATATCTCAATGCAAGGGATCGAGAGTTCAGATGTGTTCGGTATGTCTCAACGCCACTCAAAGCGTAACGCGTGCTCAAGGACGCGTTTACCAGATTCTGGGACGTTCATTCCGTCCGAGTCGTCAATAAAAGTCGCAAAGGAGCGGCGGGAGCGACTTCGGAACACCGGCGTCTCTGCTGAAGATGACTTTATTTCCTTGTCTGTCGTGAAACGGCCGGATGAGTCTCAGGGCCCACATCCCGAGAGTCGGTTGATGAGAGAAGAAGATGAGCTCGGAGAAGGTGACGACGGTGCGTTTCTTTTTGGAATTCCATCCGTGAATGCATTCCAATTGTCCTTTACAGAGTTTGCGGAATATACTAGTGCACAGGAGCGAATCGCCCTCGGCACAAAATCGCGCAAAGTCGAGGCGAGCAAGCGCAGAGATGCCATGAAGGAGATGCTTGCTGACGCGTATGTTATACAATTCTAGCTCGTCTAATTATCTAACATTTTCATAGGGAAGAAACGGACGAAGAGACTGAGGAGTGGGAACAGGAACAAATCCGACGAGGAGCCCAGGCGCCTATTGACGCGTCTCCTGCCTCGAAAGTGAAGGAGATTTACAAGCCTGCACCAAGTAGGTGTTTGAGACAGCACCTTAGTTTTTTGCTCAAACCAACACAGTACCTCCCTCAACCCCGCTACCTTCTCTGGGGCCAGCGCTAACTCGATTGACTCAACAGTTGACCCAACTGACGACTTCCCATGCTTCGAATACAACTGCTCTCAGCAACATTGCTCAAGAGCGGGCAGAAGTCGACGATCGAGAGAAAGAAATGCGGCAGATGGTCGAAAGAGCAGAGGCCAAGCGAGCGTGGTTTGGTCAATTCAAAGAGTGGGTCGAAGGGGTTGCCAGCTTTTTGGATGAGAAGGTATGGTTTTGTTCCAGCCCGACGCTCGACATTCTCACATTTGAGCCATCTAGTACCCTCTGCTCGAAAAGCTGGAGGAGGAACACGCTTCCCTTCTCCAGGAGCGCTTCGACATGATCAAAGAACGTCGGATAGCTGAAGACGAGGATGACTTGTGCACGTTCATGGGTGTAACTCGGCCGCAAGCAGAGGAAGAGACTGATGAACTCGGTCGCGTCGTTCCCAAATCGACTCCGGCTCTCCGTCGCGCGGCGCGTCTCGCTCGCCGGCAGCGGCGGCATCTAAATCAAACGACGCAGAAGGAGTTTGACGATGACGAAGGCTACTCTACGGACTCGTCCTTGCCTCCATCCGACCTGTCGTCCTATCGCAGCGCGATGGCGTCACTGACGGAACGCACGGGGCAGGTGCTCTCCGATGTACGAGCAGAGGAGTTCCGTGATCCGGGCAAAGGGCGGTGGAATGCTTGGCGCGAACAGTATGCTGATAGCTACGTTGGCGCGTGGGGCGGCCTTGGGGTAGTCAGCGTCTGGGAGTTTTGGGTCCGGTTGGAGATAGTCGGCTGGGACTTCATCAAGGTTTGTTCGCAGCACCCTTGAAAGTTGAGCCCCCAGCTGAATATTTTTTCAGGCACCAAAAAGCCTGGATAGTTTTCAAATGGTATCAGGGCCTATACCAATACTCCCGCCCATCCGGGGACGAGCTGGGGCCCGACGGGGACCTCGTGGCGTCTATGGTGTCTACCGCCATCATTCCACGGATCTGCAAACTCTTGGAAGGCGGCGCCTTCGACGCGTACTCTGATGCCAGTGTTCGACGGATCGTGGACCTGTCAGAAGAAGTAGAAGCCAGCGTTGAGCCAGGGAACGCCAAATTCCTGGTCCGTTCCCGCCTCTCGACCTTGAAAGTACACTAACCAGTTGTTTAGGTCCTGTTGAAGTCGGTGCTGACTGTATTCCGAACCGCCATAGCCGAGACCGAAACGCTGGTAGAGAAATACAAATTGGCGTCAGCAGGCGGTGCTGCGGCCTTCGACCCCGCCTCCATTCCTGCACGAAGCCGATTCCTTAACCGCAGAACAAAACTGCTTCGGAATATAATCAAATGGAGAAAGTACACAGGTGAAAGATTTGGAATTGGAGAGAGCGTCAGCAGACTTGTGGATGGGAGCATCTCAGACATTGCGCGCGGCGGATGGGATGGTGGTCAGATGTTTATTGACCAGGTTCGTCAGTTTCAGACTCCCAGGCAACATTATGCTGATGCGGAACAGGCGCGCACAATTGCTGCGTCCGTCTATCCGGCTAAACTGAACCGGTAGCCGGAACGGCGGGCTGGAGCATAGTTGTTTCAGCGGCTCAACTTACAAGTCCAGCGTATGATCCGGATAACAGCGGAAAAGAGATATCTCAAGGAAATCTGAGACTTGATCCTGTTGTCTGCGATTTTCATTTTAATAAACGCGTTCATTAATATTATATTCACGGGCCTATATACAGCCGATCAGATTATTTAAAGAAGACTCGGACCTCGGGCCCCACATCCGACGATTGCTTATCATTTGATCGTCTACCCCGCACCCAATTTGGAAGTCCCGTTTGTAATGCTTTCCGTTTCGTGTTGGCACAAACAGTCAGCGGGGTTTAGTGGTCGGTGGCCGCTTGTTGTCGCCTAGCACTGAGCAGCATCCAGCGCACAGAGCTCTATGAGCTGGAGCCTAAGCTTGAAGTTCACTCCACCGAATTGTTTTGACAGGTCCGCCTGCTTTTCGCTTGAGGTGCCAACTTCCTCGCTTCCTCTTTCTCAGGATTCTCATTCTGAGGCTGTTCCTGGCGTTCTCATTCATCATGGTGCGGCCGCCCGCCCCTTTTGATCATTTCCAACGCTATTTTGCTGGACTACTATCACGCGGCTATACTTCTCTGCCCCGCGTCCCGCGGCATATAAATGAACCTGGGTCACCAAAATTCATACCCGCTCCACATTTCGCCCCCCTTTTCATAAATTTTCATGTCTCTCTCCAAGGCACCCGACGCCATGTCTACCTCCACGTCCAAGGAGGACCAGAACACTGAGCACACCGAGCACATCGACGATTACAATGATCATGACGTTATTACGATCCACCCGAATGCATGGTCCAAATATCGGTGAGCCTTTTTTTCCCCCGCCCTTGCCCCGCTCATATGTTTCCCCAATGTTTTGCTAGGTTAATGATGAGGGAATATGTTGCCGAGTTCTTGGGCGTCTGCATCCTGATAATATTTGGGACTGGTGTCGACTGCCAAGTTGTCCTTTCTTCGGTCACGGGGGTCGCGCCTAGCCAAAAAGGCGTAAGTATTGAAGGCCTCGTCGGTTCGTCGACCACTTACTGACGCCTTGATCCAGAGCTACCTCTATAAGTTTTGGTTGGGCCATCGGCACAGCGATGGGTGTTTGGGTCTCGGGCGGCATTTCGGGTAAGATCCTCGACGCCTCTATGATGTTCAGCTATTGACTGTACGCTTTCAGGTGGCCACATTAATCCTGCCGTATGCCCTCCCTTAGCTTTTTGTTCTCGTCTGAGATGATATCTTCAGGTAACTATTGTCCTTGCAACTTATCGAGGATTCCCGTGGAAGAAAGTGCCTGTAAGATAATTGAAGTATCTCTCCCTTTCCTGCCGCTCATTCACCCAGGGCTACATCGCTGCCCAAACATTAGGTGGATTGGTCGGAGCTGCTTTGGTTTATGCTAACTACTATCACGCTATTGTCAGTCTCGAGTCCCTCCTTCTCTTACCACCTCTGATTTTTTGTAGAATATCTTCGAGGGCGGACCTGAAGTGCGGACCCTTGCCACCGCTAGCCTTTTCTCCACATATGCTGTGTGTGATTTCCCAATACTCATCCAGCTATGACTGACGTCGGGCTCAAGCTAGATTATATGACCGCTGTCTCAGCCTTCTTCTCCGAGTTCCTCGCTACAGCTGTCCTTGTGATAGTCGTCCTGGCTATCGGCGACAAGAAAAACTGCCCGCCGCCCGCCGGCCTCGCCCCACTGGTTCTGTTCGTCCTCATCCTGGGGATCGGTGCCTGTCTCGGAATGGAAACCGCCTACGCAATCAACCCTGCTCGGGACCTCGGCCCACGGCTCCTGACGGCCATGGTCGGATACGGAAAGCAAGTGTTCACCTATAGAAAGTCAGTATCCTCCCCTCGCACACACTTCACCGACTGATCCGTTTTTGTTGTCGCAGCCACTACTGGTCAATATGCCCCCTCTCTGTCGCTGTGTCGTAACTAACCCCGCACAGGATCTGGTGCCCCATTATCGCGCCCATCCTCGGCGCCCAGGCAGGGGCCATCTTCTACGACGCCTTCATCTACCTCGGCGACGAAAGCCCTTTCAACAAGCCGTGTGTATCGTCCTTCTCCCTTCTGACAAGCGTGCTCATCCATAAAAGCAGCAATGCCGCCGCTCGTGCGCGTCACGAGCACGCCGCCCACGCCATGCGCAGGAACATGCCCGCCGGTCCTGGGGCCGAAGACCAAGTCTGACCTTAATGATTATTAAGAACTTAATATCGGGTAATTGGATGGGGTTCGCTCTTACTGTATCACTCGAATGCATGAACATCGAA
>JARGYA010000654.1:0-64717 GCA_029204335.1 Mycena vulgaris
AGGTTATCAGGTGCAGTATGGCTGCGCGGCGGTTGTCCGCTGACATGGCACTGGATGTCCTGAGCAGTCTCCAGAGTTTGTATTGGACATATAGCATAGTCCCTGAGCAGACAACGAAGGGGAGGATTGCGGAGATGTAATACAGTGATGGTGGGGTCCACACAGGGTAACATCCAACCCCTTCGTATATGACGTAGATCGAAGGGACGGCCACCATCGCTGGGTGTCACTGTGAACGATATCGACAAAGGGTAGTACAGGCGGCTTACGGACGACATAGAATAGAAGTGGTCCCACAACACACCAGGCGAGGTCAATGAGAATCTATCGAGTGCATTAGGAGAGCGGAAGTCCTATGACTACCCAACGCACATTGGCGCGAGGGGGATTATTTGAGTGGCGCTGGATGACGGCAAACCACAGCAGCTGGAGGGACAGCGCGAACGGTGTCCCACGTGTGATGTTTATCGCTGTTCGTGGCGTCGACCCGGCTCAATGCGGATGAAGCATCCAGCACTTACAGAGAGGGTTACACCAATGGGGAATCTTGTCGGCAAAGCTATCATGCGCCGCGACCGCGTTGATGAATTGATTCAGGCATGGCAGCGCTGCACAGAAGGTCCGGCTCAGTCTGGGGATGTTGTGTAGTGGATCGCGGCGAGGGAGGAGTACAGCGTGGGCAAGGAGACAGAGGAAAGAGAAGAACGGGAGCAGAGGGTAGGCAAGCGGGGCAACCATGAGAACTCAGGTGGATGGCAGAAGGTGGCCAGAAGTGGGTGCTTTTAAGGAACAGTGGTGCTGTGCAGGCGCTCAATCGAAGGTTTCAAAGGCGCCGGGCCCCCCTCCAGTCGACATCAGTGGCGAGAAACACGCGGCAGCGACAAGGCAGATAAGAGCTAGTGTCTTATAAACAGACGCTACAGCATTTTTTCGCTTGTATCTCGAGATCAGAGCAATCTGGAATTGAAGGTTCTCCGGGACAAGGGAATGTTCGAGCAAAGTGAATCCTCCTGTGAATAATCCCCAGGCTGCAGAGGGGGGCCATGTCCATTGTTCACCGACTTCTACCCCGCTGAAAGCGACAATTACAAGCATTTTGATCTTGTGGGCGCAACCGTGGGCGCAGAAAGGCCGGGACAACGGAAGTTGCCGAAGGAAACCGACCGGCTCAGGAGATCGCCACAGGCGATATCTTCTCCGTCGAAGATTGGTCGACCACATCAAGATAGGCTCTTGGATGTGGGGACGCGCCAAAGGATATTTGGAGTCTCGGCCGAGAGTACAGCCACATAAGATGACGCGTCTGTTCCGTCTGTTTGCCTGATGAGCCTCCAGTGTGTCTGCTCCCTACCAACCCGGTTCTTGAGATTGGGCTGAATTTCGGCTCCTCGCTGGCGGCTCTCGCTCTTGCCCGTTTGTTATTTTCTGTTAACACCGTGCAACCTCTCAGACATACTAAACCGGACTAGACAGTATTCACTGCCGTCTTGTGTGCATGTGGGAGATTCGACGGCCAGTTTCAGCATCACAAACAAATATCATTTTCATTGTGGTCAAAATTGTGCATGAGTCCTCGAGGTTTCAATCTGCAGTCCAAGTACAGGAAATACATTGTCGCGTGAAGGGGATCATTTCGGTGAAGTGGTGCTATTACTAATCGCTTTCAGACATCGACTGGGTTCTACAGCTGGGCATGAGCAGCGGCAAGGCTACTTATGGTATCGACGAGTTCGGCTTGGAAGGTGTTTGGAGGCCCAGGGGCGAAGGTGTATTTTCTAGCTTGCTTTGTACACTGGGAGAACTCCTGGAAACCGGCGTTCGTTATTCGGACCGTGCCGTGTAATAATACCTACCTACCTACCTACCTACCTACCACCAGTCAAACCTCGATATTTACCTTAGTATGATCTACGGACGTTTTCCTCGGGCGCTGGGTGGTCCTGGATCAACCGCCCCATTCTGTCTCTTGATTGGGCGTCAACCGCATGCAGAGAAATCGCGCCACCCTGTATACCGGGACTTCGGCTCTCCCTCGAATCTTATCCCTCTCCACGACCAACGTAACGGCGGCTCTCGCATCGGCCCTCATTGCTGGCCTCCTTAGCCTCGCGACTCTTCCCGGGCATCATAAGCCCTGGGCCTGCGCTCCCTTTCTCTTCGGCCTCTGGACCGCACTGGCCTGTTTCAACGCAGCTGTCAACTTATTCTCATAGGCACATGGGTATTCGGACAAGAGTCCCAGCTGGTGCTCGATCTGTAAGTCTCCCGCTCACGAATCGCACCTCGCACGCTTCATCAGTCACTCAGCCATCCGCATCGTGGCGCGCGCATCGATCGGGGTGGCGTTGTCCATATTCTGCCATATCTTCAGGCTGTGTCGCATGACACAGTACCGCCGGCGTGAACGAGGCAGGGCAGAAGCACCCAAGGTATGTAATCATAACCGTGTCATTCCTCCTCGCTGCCCGGCAACGAAGGCTGTTCCAACCCTCTTCCTCGATGGTCTCGTGTGCGGTGTGTGACCACTGATATTGGGAGATCTGCGTAAAGCTTCCAACTCGTCTCTCCGTCGTATACTCATGTTGGTCACGCAGAGGACGCCATTTTCCCACCGGAATATATCGTCTACGAACGCATAGGATGTCACCTGGTATCCCCGGCTCGGGCGATGTTCCTCCTTTCACTGATTCCACCGTGCATCCTCAGCATATTTTCCTTGGTCATGTGTGGTGCGTGTTTCCCATCCCGCTCCGGTCCTGTTTACTTATACTGCCATTGCAGTCCCAATGTGGCGGCGCGCAAAGAAGACGTTCGGCTGGAAGCACCGGCGAACGCCATGCATAAGCAACCAACGCTTCGCCCGCCTTGTTTTCTTCATTGCCATGGAAGCCTTGGTGGTGCTCATCGGCGCCGTCGGGCTGCTGGCGACCACGATACACTCGAAACCGTGGACAGCCACCACACGCACCCTGGCGAGCGCAGTTCTAGTGCGTGTATGGTGTGCTGACCCCGCACTGCGCGTGCGCCTGCAAGCTCCCCCCATCATCGCATGTCTCTTGGCAGTGCTGTTCATCTTAGAGAGCCCGCCACGCGATGCAGTCGCCGGCTACTGCGCCCTCCTTTCCAAAGAGGGATACATGGTGTACACCCCCACTGCGGGTCGGAATCGCCCGCGCATAGAGTACAAGGATGCACAGTCGCACGAAAGGCACGATTTCGAGTTCGATCTCAATCCCTTCCACCAGGCTCCGAAACGTCATTGGGTCGTATACCTCGGGCTTGGGATACGAGGGCCGTCAGCACAGGGAGAGTACGGCGCACGCCCGGCGGCCGTAGTGGGAGTCCTCCAAGTCGCGCCTACTGGACGGAGAAGCAACTGCGCAAGATTGACCGTCGTTCCGACTGGCAGCTGGTCGTCGTCCAGAACAATTCCAGTACCAAGCCGCAGGAAGCTCTAGTAGTTCTATCGCCCCCCCCCCCCCCCCCCCCCCCCCCCGCCCTCCAGCAGCATATAGGAGTTGAATTGGAGCAGTTCCTTGGCGTTCTGCGATAATGTTCAATGTAAATCCCTGCCCTTGCGCAAAGCCAAGCTCCCTAAAAGGAGGTGCGTACTCAGGAGCTGACCAGGACGATCCGATCTGATGGGGAGGATATATACCGCGAAATAAGTATTCTGTTCTTGGTCAAACTCTTTGCCGGTCAGCGATGATCGGATCCCAGCAGTAGTAAAAAAAAAAGGACCCAAAAAGCAGAACATCTGACTGCGCGGAGAGGGAATCGAACCCCCGGCGGAGCGGCGATCTAGGGGCTCGATCCGCGTCGGTTGAGCCGTAGGAACGCTGCGAGCCCCGCGAGCCGTGGGCGAGCATGGCGAAGCCATGCGCGAGCGACCCATGAGTGGGCCGGCGAGCAGAGCGATGCCCGTTGCCGCGATCCGCGGCGGTTGAGCCCCAGGCGAGACCGGATCGAGCCACGTGGCGGGAGCACACCGCTCATCGCCGATGGCACGACGCCAGCGGACACTGTCCCCGCCGTTCGTCGGGCGTCGGGCGTCGAGCGGCGGGATGGCGTGAAATGCGGGGCACGTGACCGCTCAGATCACCATTCAATGACCGCGTTCCCCTTTCTCTCATGGTTGTCCTGGCTCAGCTGGTTAAGCGCCATTCCGCCGGTGTCTCCGTAAGGTCGTGGGTTCGAGCCCGCCATCACGTCTTGTTTTTTGGAGACTTTTTTGTATTCAAACACATTCTCTCGCAGGGCTGTACCGACAACAGAGGAATTGGCAACGACCCAGGTTACCACTACCCCACCCGCGCGATGAGAGTGACTTGATTGCGTGCATCCAGTACCAGGGGATCCTAGTTGCAAGAATTTAATCCGGGACATTTTAAATTTTTTCACGAAAGCAGTTTAAGTGAGGACAGAACCCAGCCTGGAAAGAACTCGGACTTATATACGGATTCTGTATCTGTATTTGTTTAGGTGTGCTTCGATGGCGGAGCATATCGGTTTGCGCTGGTGCCAGCAAAACGCGATCACGGGGGTCTCAGGCGAAAAACGATCACTGTGATATATCAATCTGCATGTGTCGACGAGCGGCCTCGCGCTTGCCCAGGGACGCAGCGTTGATGTTTCTTGAGCGGAAACTACAGTACTATCGGGCCCTTCTGAACTGTGGGGGTATATAAAATTCGATTTTTTTCATTGGGGGGAAGGGAAGATAAAGTGACTATCTAATACAGGGGAGAATGATACAGTGAGCGTGGGTGTGTATGCTTGAGAAGCATCGCATGCAGAGAATGGATGTGAGAAAAATACAAGTAATGCTGGGAAGGAGCGAGGAGACCGATCGACGGTCATGCGGAGGGGAGGCAGTGCGGTAACGATGAGACGGGGTGTGAAGGGTGGCGGGGAAGGCGGTGCAGGAAAAAGTGGGCATGGAATTCAAGGCTGGAAGAGAGTGGCTTTGGTTTAAGATTCTTAGACGAGCGTGCGCCCGCGAGGAGCAGTGCTCTGTTCGAGAGGCGTCGGAGGAAGGAACTTCATCTCGATGACGCGAGCGTCGGGCTCCTCCTGCACCTCCGAATCGAGCGGCGAGAATTTGTGCCACCCTTGGTACTCGGGGACGACGAACATATTAGGCAAGGTGGGATGCGGGCCGAGGATGGGGACGAAGGAGCGGCCGGAGCTCGCTGACGGGGGACTGGGCGGCGCGAACGTCGTGCGCACTGTGCCGTCGGCAGCAGCGGCATCCGTTGGGGAGCGCGTGAAGTCCGCGAAGGAGCCGGTGCCCGACGCAGGGCGAATCGGGCGAGAGATCGCGTAGGTCTTCGTGCGGAGAGACCCGAGCTTGACGAACTCGCTCCTAGGAGAGGCACCAGGGAGCGGGGGCAGTGCGCGCGTGCAGCCCATGCGTGCTGCGGCGTTCCAGAAGGCAATTGAGGCGGCAGAGAAGCCGCGCCTGTAGTTGGCGCGCGCCTCCTCTGCCAGCCCGAAGAACGCGAAAAACACAAGCGCATAGGCGGGGCCAAGCCACCGCGTCAGCTCGACGGCGGTACGGTTACTGTCGTCCGCAGCCCAGAGGCTACGTGGAATACGCGCGATGACCGCAAAGTCAAAAGGCGCGGCGTCCCCGGAGACCCGTGTGGACAGCTGGGAGGCGGTGGCATTGGTGGCAATGGTGAGCAGAGCGAAGGGGAGGGTGAAGAGAAGGACGGTGAAGGCGAGTCCGCTGAGCCGCATGAAGCGCTTGGCCGTAAGGTTCTTGTGTTCGGACAGGCCCTCCGCCAGGCTGGCACGGGAAGCGGCGAATGCGCGCTGGCAGAGAAAGAAGTACAAGCCAGAGCCGACGCTGAGTATCATGGGCAAGGCGGAGGAGATGAAAGAGGTGGGGAGCGAGTTGTAGAGGGCGGCGGTGCAGCCAATGTCCTCGAGGATGTCGAAGCGGTGCCTTTGCACGACAATTTGGAGGGCAGTGTACAGGACTGGGGATAGACCGCAGATGAACGAGTCGATGACGATTGCGCGCCGTTTCTGAAATCGCAGGTCAGGGTGGCACGAGCAGATTTAGACAGAACGTACCTGCCCTTGGCTAATAACCGCGGCGAGTGGCTCGCTCGCGATACAGTACAGTCTGCGGTTGATGCAGAGCGACGCTGCGGGAAGGCCCACCGACGCAGCCATGACAAGGCGAATCGCTAGTTGGGAATGAGTGGCGCTGGAGATGAGGAGAAGACACAACGTACAGATTTCACACCACGCCGGCGCGGAGTTGAGTGTGTTCCCCGACCACACCAGAGAGTTGAAGTACTGCGTGATGCAAGAAAGGGCAATCCAGAAGATGAACCAGACAGTCCCGACATTCCACGCCTCGAACTGCCAGTAAACTGGGATGAGCGAGAGGATGAAGCCGAGGAATGCGGCGATCGGGAATAGTGGATAGGTGGGGTCCATGGTGGGCCAAGAGGAGTGAAGATGCGGGCTTTGTGAGGTGGGGGTAGAGAGCGGAGATGTGGGGAGAGACCAAAGCGTCGAGGTGCTGGTTGACTGTGAGCGGTTTGTTGTGGTCTGTCTGCTCAGCGAATCGACGAACCACCATCAAATGGGTGGTTTGGTGACCAAAAGTAGTAAGGTGGCGACAATGGGTGGCCCTCGGCCTCAAATCTCCGGGAGACAGATGGCGATACGAGGTTGGCAAGCCGCGCAACCCTTGCTCACAGATCGTTGTGTGGCTCTGAAGTTTTACTCGCGCTTTTCCAGGTTTTCACACCCACGTTACATCGTGTACAGCGTGAGGAGTCACCGAGAGACGAAAAGGCCGTACTGTAAGTTCTGAAAAGTGGCGACATCCTGCTTTCTTCAGCTTAATTCCCTGCGGCAGTCGGCAAGGATACAGATCGAGAGCGCAGTGGCAGCAAAGCGTCAGCCCAACGCAATTCCCGGCTCCAGAGATGCGGCGCTCGGGATGGAAAAGCAGACAAAGGAGCACAGCAAAAAGAAGAACAATCGGAGTTTGAAATCTGATCGCATTTGATCGACCAATGAGAGCATCGAAACACTCCGGGGCTGATGGGTGTTGGTTTCTGACGCAAGATATTCAGGCGAACAGAATCAAGAACCTAGGTATGAATATATGAATCGTTGGCATGTATATAGAATCGGCGCTCAAACCAATTCGGCCGTGATTATTCGCCATCTTTTATAACGCAACGATTTGTAGCTTGGTCGAATGAAATAAATAACCAGAGAACCATGAATTTATAGTCCCCTTTCCCGTGGCAGGGACGTGCTTGCTTTGCAGAACAGATGAGCCAACGGACGATATTTCCCCAATTCGGCTGTGATCAGGCCCCGGTTTCAATACAAGGTGCCGTTATTTTATTGAGCGACGTGCATCATGTTTCAACAGAACCTGGCTGCTTGGGTAATTTCGGGACGGCGGGACCTCGCCGTTGGACCGCCCTCAAACCCACCGTTGGCATACTCGAGACGTATCAAACCCCCGAGCTCAAGGCCGTGATCGACACCCCGCCTCAGCAAGCTCTGCCAGTCGCGTCATCCCGATCCGCAGATGACGCTACCACCCCGCGCAAGCGTGCCTGCGATCCAGTTTCGTGGCTCGTGGACTAGACTACACGCGGTCAAACTGGGAGGCGTAACGGACGGACGCGAGAACTTCTTCTGCTTCATATGGAAGTATGAACAGTAAGCTACCGTACATCACGTATTCATGTACTGAAATTCGCGCAATACTTGCAGGCCATATATATGTTGCTGGGAGAAGACAAACGAGCGCCGGGCCCTGGCATCGGGATATCTGGGCGCTGGATCTCGCTAAACTTGATGCGTGGCGCCAGCTCCCGGCTTATCCCATCCCCTGGCGGGTCTCCGGCATGTTCCTTGGCTGGAACATCCTCGTCCATTATGACTGCGCGATCCTCTTCACCGGCCGGCCAACCGTAGATGTCCTGGATCTCAAGACGGAGACGTGGGGCTCGTTTTGCACGACGTACTCGCCGACTGCAGGCTGCAGCAGACCTTGCCGCGGGGGTGGTAGACGGCTGGCCGTACCCGGGACACATCCTCTCTGACACAACCATGCATATCGTCGGCGGTAAGCTGTACTGTACGTCTTCGGCGGATGTCACAGAACGACTACGATGGGTTGCAACCTCGTCATGGAACTCAACTTATCCACACGCAAGTGGTGGCGGCTGAGCGGCACTGTGCGGTGGCCTGTGCCTACGTGAGTCCCAAATTATCGTCGTCCACGCACCCTCTCACTCTACCCTTTTTCTAGCACCAAAAATTGCGTAAGACGATCGTGTTCGGTGGCTACCACCCCAGTCTCTCCACTGACGTCCTCACTCCCGGTAGCAAAATGCGCTTCTAATACTCTTACTTCGCCGACACCTTCATCTACGACGCCGAGCCCACAGTCTCCGCGCACGCGGGCAATCCCACCTGTCCGCGCCGAGGTGGAATCAGGTCCTCGCCCCTGGGTCCCCACGTACCGCTGCCAGGCACACATCGCGTGCGACTCCGTCACGGACAAGACGCACATGTTCGGCGGGTGAACGATCAGCCAGTTCATCCCGACGCGCACGAAGCTCTTCTCGCGCAGCTTCGGCGACCTGTGGGAGCTGCGCATGGACGTTCCCGGCGGCCATTTCGAGGAGGTCAATGTCCAGGAGGAGGCGCGCATAGCGCGCGTCGGGCCCTGGCAGCGCTGCTTTGCGTGCGCCGGCGCAGGCCCGTGGAAGACATGCGGAGGTGAGTTGGATTCAATCCTGATTTTCCCGAACTGACGTGCTGCAGGGAGTTGCGAAGACCAGGCGTTTTTCTGTGGGGCGACATGCCCGAGGGAAGGATGAAAAGAGCATAAGTAGCTTCACAACTGTCGCAAGACGTAGATTTCGTGCTGAACTCAAATATCCTGGTTGATTCAGTTTAACTCGGCTCGCTGGAGTCCCGAGCGAAAGTTTCCTTCAGTTGCCCGCCAGCCCCGCCATACCATTTTTACCACGCCTCAATCTCTATCGGTAGACGTGTGGCTCGTTCGTCAGACTCAATTGATACCCAGTGAGTTCCGCCTTTTATTCCACATCCTTATACATGAACTTCCGGCACATTCCTGTTCCAATGTGGTACCTACACGCCCTGTGGGTCATATCAATCCAAGCTGCAGTTTAGGCGGAGAACTGCCAGAGCCCTCGCAATCCCCCGGATTCCCTTCCATTCTCGCCTCAAGCTCCAATTCAATGACCTCGTGGTGCTCTGCGACGGCTTGCGTGTCAAGATCGACGCCAAAATCGTCCACGATGCCGGAGAGCAGCCCCGTCCCGGAAGCACCACGGAACTCTAATCTACTCGCTTTCGTCGCACCTTCTGCATCAACGGCGATCTCCCCCGCATCCAATTCGCGCAGATACAGAATGGAACGCGCGGTTAGGATTCCGGAAAGCCTGCACACGCAATTTAGGTCCAGGAGAGTTGAGTAGAGATATACACTGACGGCAGCGTGAACGCATTGGGAAGGCGTTGGAAGAATCCCGGCTGAGATTAATCAATGAGGCGCATTCCATCTGGCGTGCTGGCATGCATGATCACCGATGCACGCTACAATAATATCTCAGGTTAGGTGGTTCTCGGTGGGTAGGGCGACTCACGTAGTTCAATATCATCCCGGCCGTCGTGAAGATCGAGATAGTGCTGCAGGTGTGTTAGTGTGGAGACAGCATCATATCCTAGTACTGACCAGAAATAGACAATGCCTTGGGAAGTAGTAAGTAGTATTCAGTCAGTCTCGCCGCGGCATCAAGTAACAAGCCCGTGCGCACCTTGCTCGAACAATATAAACGTAACGGTGTTCCGCCGATTCTTTAGCCCTCCTGCGGCTCGCAGGGCCATCGCACACCTGACGGTCGTCAGGATGGCCGAAGAGGATTCGAAGATGACTATCAGGACGGAGCGCAGCTCCGGTGCTGCGAATAGCGCTCAGATATTTGGGTACGTGAGATAGATACTTGAGCCAACCGCTACATCTTGGATCAGTGATAATACATATGATATGGAGGAGTTTCTGACATACATTGGAAGAGCGGAGGATCCGACGCACCGTACCCCAGGAACGTGCGTCTGGGTAAAATTAAAAACGTAGCGATGAGCTATCACATATGGAGTATATTAATGAGGACTAGTGACGTACGATGTCGAGACCGATGGATACGAGACCAACAGTGCCCATGTACGCGAGGACCCACTTGTTCATGCAGCACACGGCGTAGGTCCGGATGACGGAGACCGCTGCACGCAGATGACATCGACGACGGCGTTCATCGACGGATGAAGGAGCGACGGACCGATGACCCCAACACGCCCCAGAACACTCAGCCCCCCGACGATCTTGTACCAAGTGTCACACCTGCAGAGGCCAAATTGAATGGAATTCGAGGACTGGCGATTGTAATGTCTTCTTACTGGAAAACCACGGAGTATGTGATATCAGGAGCCGTCTAAACTAAAAGAAATCCGCACGCACCGTAGATCCAAGCTTGTCCGCAATCGCGAAAAGATACAGCACGTTGCCTATCAACGCGTATCGGCAGCAGATGTAGAGCGCTGTCGATAGACGGAATTTCTAGTTCCAGATGAATTGAACCTCCTTCGGGAAGGTGAGCGCGTAGTCGTAGTACAGCAAGGCTGCGTGTGGGTTATTAATCAGTTGCTGGGTGGCTGCATTGCTGGCGACGCACCGAGACTAGAGTATTGCAGCCGGAACTGAAGAAAACTAGAGGTGTGAACTCAAACGATGATGAGCTGGGGAGGGACGGGGGCATACTGAGTGGTTGCAGTCGAAATTGCCTTCGACGCCATGAAGAGAAGGAGTTGAGGGAAACAGCTGGTGTGAGCGCTTATTATAAAGCCTAGTGTAGACGACATATTATATTTGGCTATCAAGGACGGGACCGATGGAACGGAACGGAAGATGGGGATTCAGAGAGGAGATGCGTACCCTGAGTCTGAATTAGCATGTATGCCGATGATGCAACGCTGAAGTGAAACGAGTAGGAGTGTTTTCCGAGTCGATTTCGTGGGCTTGGGACCGACCACAACAAACGACGTATACTTGTTGTAGAGGGTTGAAAATATGGGGACGGCAGAAAAATGGAGTACTCACCATGTGGCAACTCGCCGTCTTGCGCAGAGCATTGCCTTTTGATGAGCTGTAAGATCGCCAGCACGTTCCTAATTTAAACACCGGCGCAGCACGTCAAATCAGGCGCCTGAAAGATGGTGGAAATATGCGGCCCGTCGCGGAAAAAATCCACACAGTTTTTGAGAGGTTTCGAATAGACGGCGGACCGGGATTGCTTGACGAGATGGTCACGCGTTGGTGTGCCTTGCCCCGCTAAGTAGCTGAAGGAACACTGTGACATTTGATAGAGCCGGTGCTCTGTACAGCGCTAATGTTTAAAGTTAGTTTGCTCTTGGTGATGAACGGAGTGCTGTCCACATAATTTCCCTAATTAAGTCGGGAGATATCAAACACAGCCCAGGGTCGGGCTTGTCGGGCTCAGGATTTTGAGCGACCCGCGACCCGGGCTTGGGCCCGGGTCTCCCAGTGTACCCGCCAAGTGAAGTTTTGACTGCTTATGATCCAATTTATTCGGTTTGAGTGGCAATTCAGGGTAGATAATCATGCAAATCGCCTCCGATAATATGAATCTTGGTGTAGAAAGACCGAAACGAGGAGTTTCAACATTTTTGATGGGAGTGATGGCGCATCAGTTCACATTCAACTTGTGTTTAAAAAGCCGTTCTTGGGGGCATGTAAATCATTAGCACTCCTGGTACGTTAGCAGTAAGTAAATAACCATTATACCATCCCAATAATCATCTTAAAGCACCATCAAAATTTGCAGTCAAGCCCGGGCTCAAGCCCGAGCCCGACCCGACCCGGGCCCGACCTAGGTGGTCGGGTCGGGCTTGAGATATTCTCAAGCCCAAGCACTGGATGACCCGACCCAAGCCCGGGCCTGAAAGCCCGACCCGACCCGCACATCACTATCGGCAAGTGCTGTGCTTTGCCGAGCATCGCCACTGCTGGTTGTCATGTGACTCGGATGCACTTCCCTCGCTTTCCTTCCTCTCCCCAGCGAAAAACTGCGCCAGAGCGAGCTCTGGCCGTTGGGGAACGCCGATGAAGCTATTTCTGTTTTTGGTGAACCTTCTGCTGCTGGGTCCTTGAGTTCTCGCCGTGCGCGACACAGGCGACTCGCGAGGTCCTGGAAGTTGTTGGGAAGACCAGGGAAGTTGCCTGGAAGTAAAATCAAGTTTCCGTTCCACGCATCAGAGTCGTCTCTGGCCAATCCTCCTAAAGACCTCCTTCATACGATGCCAATCAAGAAAAGAAATCCTCTCTGCTCTAGTATTCAGCGGCTGGTCCGATGGTGGTACGGACAGGTTTGCGTCAGCTTTTTGGGGTTCGTTATTCGCCATGGATCCAGAAGCCTCACCAAAATAGTCTGCTGGCTTCCTGGCTTCTTGTTGCGAAGGCATATCTCCCCGCTGCCTCAACATCATTCCCGGATATTCTAAGCGGTCACCCTTACATGGTGATTTCCTGATGAATCGGCTGCCATGCCCAAGAACGCGCCACAATCTCATTGAGGGTCTTCCCTCTCGACGAATTCCACCCAACGAATTCCGAGCATGCGACTTCAAGGGTCCTACATCCTGATCCGGATCCCGACATACGCCTTGGGTGAGCCTCCTTTTCTCAACTCTCGTACCGAAGAAATAGAGCGGCGCATCAACATTTCATAGGGTCTCGCCTTTACTCTAAAGATCCCACCATCAAATCCCGCAGAGCGGAACCATTTTAATGATATCTCTCGCCCTCTCATTTCTGTTGTTCGACCCCTGAATCTGAACCAATCCGGTTCAATTTGTGAGCTTCGGTTGCTCTTGTTAACGTTCTCAAAACCGAGCCCGCGATTCTCTTCGGCTTCCCCTATTCCTCCCACTGATGTTCCGGAGGCACCTTTCTTACCTGGTCCTCCCCATCTTCACGGCGGTCTCTGGTCAGCCCCCGGTGCGCACAATGGTCCCAATATCATATTGGATTCTATTCTAACTCGCCACCTCCAGCCGGTCAAAATCCAAGTGGGAGGCACCGCCTCCAGCCCAGGCGGAGTAACCCAGTTCACACCGAATGTCCTCATTTCCGTCGGCTCGGTTGTGACGTTCCAGCTTACCTGATTGTGTGTCTTCCCATCGCGGTGTGCAAGGGAGCTCTGCCCCTTTCGTGGACAAAGCCCATCTCACCGAACCATACATAACGCCCCGGAACCGGGAGTCTCGCGGTAGAGGTTGGTTTCGTTCCTGACGAAATGCAGTCTGTCATAGCACGGCGATGAACCATGGAAGATTCAAGACATATGACAGTGGCTTCTACCACTGGCGAGAACACCTCCAGCCAGCCCAAGCCAGAAATTGTGCCCGAGCCGAGGAGTCACAGCTCAGATACTCGAAAGCCCCACTGTATCTACGGGTCGGTCTTCAATTACAGGGGCGTGCGGGGCACGAAGTGGAAAGCGAGCCGGAGGGAGAAGGCGAGCTGCGAGAGAAAAGGCGAGTCGAGGAACTTGAAGATACAGCGCTGAACTCCCGGCGTCTTTAACATGCAGAGAATCGGAAAACCACGGCGTCTGGAATCTAGATTCCAGTGAGGGGTGCGAGCACGAGAACGGAGCCGAGAAAGTCGGAGATGGAGAAGAGGCATCGAGCGAACGAGGGAAGTTGAAGTGGAAGAATCTCGGAGAAGAGGAAAGGCGGAGATCCCGTAAACGAGTGATGGAGTTTGTCAAGAGAGACTAGAGATTCGTGCCCTCGGAACAACTCGGCAAACACTCGGTAAGTGCCGATCGCTTCAACTTTAAACAAAAACTTGACAAAAACAAGATGTCTTCGCTATAGTGATGTCAGATGCAGAGTTTATAGCCCGGGATCTTCATGCCCTGTATTGTTTACATGGAGAAATGGATGCGTGCAATGAGCCTGAAGTTTTGAACAATAAAGTCACCCTCGCCGAGATCCCCGACTGCGCGGTTGGAGACATCAGCCGTGACATTGAGATTGGAGGGATTGTGCGGAGCCTCCGGGAGCGAGGGAGTGCAGGATTAAAGAAGGATCATGATTCTCACTTGTGTCCACTCAACCGTTCCTTGATTGCGTGATGTCGCCGGTCCAGCCGCTATAGCATTCAAATCACCTGAGGTGATTGCATGTGTGCCCACCAGCCCACGTTATCTCGCTCTCGCCTTGCGGGGCGGGATGGTCTTTACAGTTGTACCTGCGTTTACAGATCAACTAAGTCGTGGAACATCAGTTAACCGCATCTTCACCCCGTTTTCACGATGAACAAACCCAGTGAGCATATGAACGCCACGGTATATTTGATTGATGTACTGTAGCATTTCGTTCAATTCTGACGGGCTGTGACCCGTGACCAAAAAAATCGAACTTTGGTTTTCGTAGATCGGCAGGCGGACCGTGACATCAAAAAAAAGCTCGTATATTCGCCGAAAATGGCCGGGCACCTCTCAGAAAATCGTGGAAACCTCAGCTTTAAGTGTACAATAAGCAGGCAACACAACACAGATCACCATGGGAAGATAACAGCGAAAGTGATATATTACATCAATGATATTGCATCAGTCGTTTTTTAGCAGCAATCCCGCCGCCCCCACCGCAAATGAGTGGCCTTCCCGATGCCCTCAAGATCCCGGATGGGCCGGAGAAGCTCTCATTACCCCCCAACAGCCTACCAGTGTCCAGCCTCCTCGAGTTCAGCTGCCGCCGCAGCGCAAATCCACTGTCTTCACGGATCCCACCGACTATCTCTCTGAGCTCCCTCCGACCATTACCACTTTCAATGTGACGGAGATTGTGGTTCCACCCTCGGTCGTCGTCAAGGCCCTTGGCCGCGCCATTCTTTTCGACCCAGAGATCAAGCAGCAGACCGCTCAAACTGGTGGTGAGAAGAGGGAAGCGTTGCGTGAGAATCTTCAACGAGCGGAAGCAAAATTACGCGTTCAACCGATCACGTCAAAATCAGCATTCCGTGAGAGCGCCGCGGCGTTTTGAACTTTACGCGCCGTGCGCGCGCGCGATTTCTTTTTTTTTGGAGCCATTTCTCGCATTTTGTGACTTGTTTTTGGATATTCGAAGATCCCTTCGGTGACCCGTGACATGTACGAAAATTTTCGTATATTTTGGCCGCCGTGAAGCGTGACATACAAATTGACTGAAATGCTACAGTATATATAACTGAGCTATACTAAAGTTTGTACCATGCTGTAAGCTTACTTGACGTGCCGTTATATTTACGGCGCAGGCCCGGCGAGAATGAATCAGAAATGCGGGAAGGCATTTCAATGGGTAGAGTCACACGATGCCGTATGCCTTACAGCAAGCGCTACTGTGCCGCTGATCCGGACATAAATTAACGAACCATGTTGCGACTTCCCCGCACTTCCACTTTGCATTACTTAGCGGCACTTCGAAACATCGGCACTTCGCCTGGTCGCGCCGATGTCCCGGGGGTACCTCCACAGTCGGCATGTGATGCTGCCTAGACCTTCCCAGACCACCGAGCAGCCAATGAGATGCTTGTAACCATGGCGTTTGGTCCGATGGGCTGTAGACCGTCTGGAACGCTGACACAACAGGCTTTACCACTGTAGCCGTATTCTTCCAAAGTGACGTTTCGAAGTGCCACGAGGTAGCGCAAGTAATGCGTGCCGAATGGAGCCTAAGTTCCTCACACTGGGAAAGCGGGAAAATGAATGGATTGACAAATGTGCATGCGCTGAATGGCCACTACTTCGCCCTTCCTGTGCGCACGGTCTATGTTTATCTTGTTGATTATAAATTGATTGCGGCGAGCTGACCGAGGTAGATTTTATGCCGAGACTAAAAGGAGGGCTACGGAGCTGCAAGAGGGACATCTTCGGCTCACGATGAAATCATTCTCCCTGCTCTTACTGGTGGTCTCGCCCTTGTTCATCGCAGTCAATGCCGGACTGAATATTCGCGACGCTCCATCCACGACTGTTGACATCCAGGACGGTCAAACGGGTACCCTGATGGTTTTGCCGCCGCGCCAAACCGATACGGGCACCAAGGGTATACCAGGTATGTTTATAAATTGCCAGTTCAAGTTATTCGGCGCTCACAATGTGTACCCTAGATGCTGATCATCCTTTCATTGCACCTGGGCCCAACGACATGCGCGGACGTGAGCTTCTCCTGCTTGAAAACTTTGATCCCAGTTTACTCATTATTTTCCATAGCATGCCGTGCGTACCTAAAGCAGTTAAGATACTGCGCCTTGTCTCTGATATCTTATGCAGCGGCCATGAATACCCTCGCCAACCATGGCTACATCTCCAGGAAGTACGGAGCCTTCCTCTGTTCCAACTGCGTCTTATTGATCCTGTCTCGTAGTGGAATTACCAGTTTCGAGGAAATCATTCGCGGTACCGGAGAGGCTTTCAATTTCGATGAGGCCACGGCTTCGCGCATGGCGGCAGACAACCTGGTAAGGATGTCAATGTTTCGGCCAATTTTCCTCAGTCATTTATCCACGAAAGCTCACACGGGGAAATCCTTTCGTGAACAAAATTTCCATCGGCGGAGTCTCCCCATTCGTACCTCCGCTGCCGGGTCAAATCGATGGACCAGTGACACAAGGAATATCAAAACACGGACGGGTCGAAGGTTAGCAATTACTCACCTGGGACTGTAGTTGAATGTTCAATTACTTGAAGGTGACGCCTCGATGACTCGCTCCGACGTTCACATCGGCGACAATCATAACTTCAATCAGACTCTCTGGAATATGGTGCGGTTGCGTAGTGCACTTTTGCATCTCTAACCTCTTGACAGGACTTGGAACGACTCACCAAATTTGGCGACGATGGACCGGACGGCCCAGCGACGGTCTTCAACCTGCAAACCCTGATCGAAGTGACGAGGCAGAACTTGGAGTCTAACCAGGTTTTGGACCCTGAAGTATGTCCCACGTTGAATTTTTCCAGTGGCGCTGAGATCGCACCAGTTTGCAATCCCCATCCGTCGTTTGAATCTCATCTATGGTGAGCTAGCCAGACTTAATTCATGAAGTTACTCACATCCGCCCACCAGGTGCATCGGCTTTCATTATGACGCAAGTATTTTTTTGAATCCAGATAGCGATGGTACTGACACTGATTCCGTCGCTAGCGTGTTTGCAAATGGTATAACTATAAATCTCAAGCTCTGCACGATGACGGCTCACCACCCACAACACAGGAACTACAAAGCAGGCCACCAAGCGAATTATCAGCTCCTTCTTCATGAACCAGACCTTCCCAGAGAACTGGTTCCGCGCTGCGGCTCCGGTTGTGGGTGGATCAATCCCCGGTGAAATTGCTGCAGGATTGCCCCAGTGGGTTCCTGGTCACAACGATGAAAACGGTGTTTTTGTGGCTGATCCCCAGCCACCGGCGCCGTTCAACACCAGTTCGGTGCGTTGTCTTGGGTGAATAGCAGGCAGTATGTATTCATCCCTGATTAGGGTTGTGCCAACTACTGGGATAAGCTTGTAAATGCTGTCCCGGGAACTCTAGCGGACGTAACTGGGATATTCAAGCAGAACGTGGATATGCTTACCGGTAGAGTTCCCTTTGCTTCCCTCAATTTATATGGCTCACCATGTTATTTAAGGTATACTCTTCAATCAGTCCGGGTGCTCAGAGCCGATTGCGCCAGCTGGTCCCACAAATATCTAGTTGGTATGAATATTTCCATGACGTTCTTGTGCCAGGCGAGACTCCGGGAATCCGCCTTGGAGTAAGAAGGACGCAGTTCCTCCATATGTATCCAGAATTCCATTGTACTCTTTTTTGAAATACAAATTAGTTTCAACTAGCGAAGTATGGAGTTCTAGTTGAAGCGTCTGTCCATGAGAGACACTCATTCGGCTTTCGGTGTACATCAACCATGACCATCCATGCCCAGCATTAGTTCAAATAATCAAAATAATAAATATCGAAACGAGAGCCGTGCATAATCAGAGGCTTTGAACAAGCTCAATTGCGCACTCATAAATTTCCGGGACCTATGTACACGCACTGGGAGCCTCTACAAAAAACAAATGAAATGAGACTTGCCTGGACTAGTGCAGCCGTAAAAAAACCGAGCGCGAACCGGCGAATGGGTAGCCGTCGCGGCCGCGCGAATTCTCGTCTTACGACGCACATAAATGAGGTACGCCATGAGGGCCAAGACACACCCGCTGCCTGCGCCCTCATGATCAGTCCCTGCGTAGTCGTACAAAGGGATACGACACACTGACACAGGATGCTACCACAATCCGAACTATACGCCCGCGATTGCGTTCTTTCCAGATGAGGTCCTCGTCATCGTCGTGATGATCGTCGTGCGCCTGGGTACCGGACACTGAAACGGAAACAAAAGAAAGACCGAGAAGGAGAATATGGCGACGAAGAGCGCGCGGTGAGGTCGATGCTGCCGACGAGGGCAGCGCGGCCGAAGGGGACGATCGGCTGCATGTCGGCGGGGAGGAGCGCGGCCTCGATGCGCGTGAGGGTCGCGGAGGCGGGGAGAAGGACGAAGAGCACGAGGAGGGCGGCGGGGAGAGGGACGGCAAGGAGGCACAGGGCCTAGTATGCGCGGCCCCGCAAAGCGGGGGCCGGTCAAGATATTTGTGGGCCAGCCACTGGATACTTCGTTTCACTTGGCTTTTTTGTAACTTTGAGGTAGGTTGCCCCCCACCTATCCCTCTATTCTTCAGGAAAAACTCCCCCACATTGCCAGAAAAGTCTCCAAATTTTCAAACACTGCCGCATGACCTCTCAGACAAATTTCCAAAAAAACCAAATTCCCTTCCTGCGACTTGCATTTTCTTTACATTACCATGCTTGCCTACCTAATACGGTCCCGATTCTGAGGTTTCAAGCCACAAGAACCCATATTGAAGGTTCTGCACCCCCAACATTGCTGGTCTGTTTGAAATCTCCAGCAAGATCGGACTGATGCTTATATCGCCCACAGTTTCCATTAATCGTAACGAGAATTTGACCAGATTCGTTTCGCACACTTCTGACCTACCCGTCTATATAGAAATTATATTTTTGGCTGGGGAACTCCTGATGATCTGATTTCTTTTGTTGCACCGGAGGTGGCCGAAGCCATCAAGAACGGTCCAAGCGTTCAATCGCAAGTGTTGGGAAGACTTTTTGTGGTTTTCATGACGCGTAATCAACCCCACCACTCTGCCAAACTCCGTCAACCACCGAGGACCACGTCCAGCCACAACCGCCGCCACTCTCCCACTCCCCTCTGTCTCACCTCCGATCAACCCCGAACACCACGCTCCCACCTCGTCCACATCCGGCCGGTGCCGGTAAACACCGCGCTTTCAGACCGCCCACTTCCGGCCACTCCCTCTCAACACAGCGTCCCACACCGCCCACATCCGGCCAGTCCCGCTCCCAGCCTTCCACTCCCTTTGATCCATCTCCCCCACACCCGATCCACCCCGGCATTTTCGCGTGAAGCCGCTCCCATCTCCGGCCCCTCCCGATGAATCCCGCCCCCCCGTCCACCCTCTCCTAACAACGCCGCGGGATTCTTCCGCGTGCCGGGCCCTTTTCTCGCGCTCCCCGCCCCTCCCGACCTCTTCCGCCGTTCGTTCTTTCTCAACACGCCGCCTACGCCTCCTACTTTCCCTCCTCCCTACGTCTAACCACCGCTTCCTGCGGACGGCGCCATTACGTGCCACGCGACGCGTTTGCTTGCGCGCGTGTCGCCATCAATCCCGTCGGCTCCGTATCATCACTTCCACCACGACGACGACTGGATTCTCGTCCCCGCAGCTGCCTCAATGCCCGCCCTACGACTACACCTGCGCCACCGCACTCCACTTTATCCCCTCCCCTAATCCTCTTTTGAGTCTAGACTCTCCCCTGGCCACAGTCTAAGCCAGCCCCGCGCACAACCCAGCCGCCAACCCCACGCCTAAGCCAGTGTCTTTGGTCGCGTCTCCCATGGTCTCCGCCTAGCCCAGCCTTTCCATCCACGGCCAACGCTCGTCTCTATTTGCTCGCCCTTCCCACCCTTGTGGCTCCCTACCCCTTGCTCGCAAGCGCACATTCACACCCGACTATCCAGAGTGAAGATACGCCCCCCCCCTGTGCGTGAATAGGAGAGCAACCTATCCGGTCTTCATTTTGCCCGGGTATTCTTTCTTCCCTTTTCTCTATTCCCTTGCTACCCCGACCTCAAAGCCGCAGTGCTAAATATCCATTCTGTAGGCTCCCCCCACACTGATTCGCTGCCCGCCTGCAGCCACGAGGTCTATCGGTTCGTCTTGGAGTAAAAGCCACCAAGTCGCGATGATTAGATAGAAGCAAAATACACTCGCCTCTCGTCGTCTTCCACATCGCACCTTCCTTTCCCCATTCCCTCCTTGCCCTCATCTCCCCCTTCTCCTCTTCTCCCCTTCCCTGCTCTGTTGCTGGGACTCCCTTTCCCCCAATCTGGTCCATGCACTCATGCTTCCTCTATCTCGAACATGCGCGCTCGCCTTGGGCGCCCTTTATTGGAGAAGAACTCGTCCCTCGTCCACGATGCTCCTCTGTGGCTGCGCAGCCCGTACGGCCCCTGCGCACCATGAAGTGCACCACCTGCATCGCAGCACATGGCGTCCGCGCATGCCCCAGCTTTCAGTCGCCGTTCCCTCGCGTGACGCTCGCATCGGCCCCCAGTGCCGCACACCGACGTTGCGCGTCGCACGCTGTGCGCCAGCCCGCCGTCCCCGCGCCAGCCCAAGCATCGTCGACACCGCACTACACCTAGCCGCTCGAACTCCGACGGCGCGCACACCAGTACGACGACCGTCCTGTCGCGCACACCCTGTCCCCGCCCTTCATCTCCCGCGCTCCCTTCCTCGCCTCTTCCTCTCCTTCCACCATCCTCTGCCCCCGTGCAGACGAGGAGATAAAGCCTGAGAACCCTCGCGAGCGCCCGCAACACCATTCCGCGCTCGCAGCCCCGCGTACACCTAATCCCCCTCGCCGTCTGCCACACCAATATTCACAAAGCCGTGTGCAGCGCTGCAGCCCGCACGACGCCCGCACGTTGCCTCAATCAATCGCGCACCGCATCTACGCCACTTTCCTCTCCTTCTCATTCTCCCGCCACCATCCCCATCTTCGCCCCGCCCACCCGAGAACACGGAGAAACGAGGACAAGCATGACGCGGGTGTGTAGCACCACCCCTCCCGCGCTCCCGTCCTCAAATTTTGAGTGGCGTGTATCTCACATCGAGCGCCGCCTTCCTTGTACGCTCTTCGATCCTTCCATTTTGTTCACACACCTGTCTACCCTTCGGCTCGCATACCTCCGTCTTATATTACATTGTTTGTATTCTTTTTCACAGTTTTTGTATATCTATACAGGTTAACAACAAATATTGTTGCATTCGCAAGCCCTTAATGAATTCTCGACAAAGTCATCACTACCTGTTTCGTCGACCGATCAGCCCGATGACACCGACGATTCGCCTTACCTCGAGCTTGTGGTACGAGCATGAGTATTCCTGCAGATTGTGTCGCCTAATTAAAATATTCACCCTAGTAGAGCAAACTACCCCATCCTGCCCGGTCGCGTGGTCGCATCTCGCGCAATATTTGGTATGCGGTGTGATCTATCCAACTTTGTGGACAAAGGCAGAGGCACCTCTGTGGTCCCTCTTAAAAACATTGCTCCTCACTCCAGACAAAATCTCCCCGGGAATCCCAAGTGTCATCGAGGATCACATCCTCACTCGTGTTTCTCACATTAATCAATAAACCTGGCTCCAATGTGCTGAAATATCTCATGGCCACCCACCTCACACGCAAACGTCGAGTACCCCATCCAATCCAGGTGGATGTCCCACCCGTCTTCACACTTAAGAGGTCTAGCTAACCTATTCCAGGTGCATCTATGCGTTCTCTCAGGTCACGTCCCTGGATATCCATCCGAGAAGTTCACTCCTCCTCAGGGTTACGTTCTTATTCCTCCTCCCGCATAAATAAAGGACACCATTAATTTCAGCAGGTGAGTTTTGAGAACCAGCGTTCATCGCAACAATTTGAAACCTGGGAGTTCAGATAAGTCCCCAGTACATCTAGATTCACGCAGCGCCACCGGTATTACGAGCTTAAGGCCCAGCGCCGTATCGGTGCCCATTCATATAACTGCTGATCATGTCTATTCGTAGCGGCTGGATTCCAGGTCTTTGATAGTCTCTCAGAGCCAGACACTTCAAACAATTAGACCTCGTACCTCGGTTGTTTGAAGGTTTTTGACTTCTTCCGCAAAAATTGGTGTGGTCCCTCCCCTACCTTACCTCGGCATTGTAGCCATTTTTGCTGATATCGAAACTAATGAGACGGCCAGATTTTTCTCTTTCTGTGTTCCCAAAAAGGAAAGTTTGGTCAACCATACCCAATCCATTCCATAATTAATGTCTATTGGTTTTCAAATGCTCAAAACAACATAGAGAAGCGAAAGTGTGCGCTAATGGCCGCAACAATCCGTGCAATCAATGCGGCACGTGACTGTCGGGTGCCTCCGGAAATCATCGTTCCCCTTGGCTTCGGCCAATGAGGTACACTCTTGTTTCGCGGGAATTCCCTTTTTGGGAACGAGCAAAAAAAAAAAAAACTGATCGATCTTATTTGTTTTCGAGATCAGCTGTAACCATCAACTTGCTGCTCCACGGGCTGTGGCTAGATTGCCGTGTCTAAGCGACGTGACGAAGCTAGCCGAAGCTCCGCTATACTTGTAGATCGGCAGACGTGGCAGACGCTCCACGTGGTCTCGGCTTGGTACTGCGAAATAGCTAGCGCCGGCCTAGTATAGCATTTAAGCACCGAAGGACGGGCCACTGCCAGCTCGATACTCATGGCAGTGTACGATACTGGTACTGAGTGGAGTTTGAATCACTGGGCATCTTGGCACATCAGCTAACCGCGCATGGGTTCGAAGCCGAACCATTGCGATATTATTTTCCTTCGCAGTGGTGGCTTCAAAATGAGACTTAAATTAAATCACAGACCTCCGGGAATGGAGCTTGAGGAGGAGTTCTTAGCTCTCTTCACATGGCTGACATTCGACTCTGGAAACTCAACTTTGGGATAAAGACATGCAAATATGGGACGTTGAAAATTGAATACAAGATGTGCGCGGACACTGAACAGTTTCCAGACTGTATATTGTATCATTTGCAATATGCAAAGTGAGGTTGCGAATGACCACCCAGTGCCAGACATTCAAGATAAATACGAGGTACATCTATTTCAGGTGCAACACCGATTGCGGAACACAGAACCTTTTCAGCACAGCCACATGTTCCACAAAATATGTGATGACAGCGAAGATAGCACATCATCACGGTTTAACAACTAGGTCGAGGAGGGCCGTGGCTTCGCCCGGCAGAACTTCATACTTATGAAAATTTTATTTGTTTTATTTACTCGAGTATGTACTCCCCCAATTATTTATTTATGGCTCCTGAATATCTCCCGAAGCAAAGATAGTGTTATTTGTGTGCTCCCCACCGGTTCAGTCTTCGGTTGATCGGCCGTCATTCTGAAGAAACCTTGCGCTTCGACGTTTCAACTTTTTACAGGCGCGCGCGGCAGGTAGGAAGGGCGGAATCGTGGTTCACGAAAAGAATTCGAACCGGAAATTTACCAAACAACTTTGTCAACATTCTATCGCAGCAAGGAATTTCCAAATTTTGGGGCATCCGCAACGGCGCAGCATTCGCTGGGCCCAGGGACTCAAGAACTCCAAGTCTCCAAGTCCAAGGTAATGAGCCACGCATCAGTGGCTGGGGGGTGCGAGAGGGAATGGATAGGGCGGAGGGGCACTAGTGTTGCCGCGACTCGGTAAACCAATCAATCAAGTATCAATTTAAGTGCGCGCGGGCCCCTGGGGGCCCATGTAGCACTATACTAAGCACATGGAGGTAAACTAGCGGTCGTGGAGTTTGTATCGAAAGTATGTGAATCAACGGAGGGATTGGTCTTCTTGCTCGGTGCTGTGAGGGAGGGTTTGAGGTATGAGTCGATGCAGGGTGTCAAGACAATGCAGTATGTAGGGACTAGGTAAGAGGGGAATTGAGATAGAGTGAAAAATAGAAAGAGAAAAGAGGAGGACGAGAGTGCGGGAAGGGGTCAGGGGGCGTAGCGGGGGAAGTGTTTGGTGTCACGGACGAAAGCAAGGACGGGGCGCGGGTCGGACTTGACTGAGATGAGGCGGCGGAGCGTTAGGTGCGCGGTTCCAAGCCGAGTGATGAGGGCGAGTCGTTGGTGTCGGTAGATCGGGCACGAGAGGAGGTAGTGTGATACTGTCTCGGGGACGAGGCAGAGGACGCAGTCGGGGGATGGGCCGAGATGGAACCGGTATAGGAACACGTTGAGGCCGATATGGGCGGTGCGGAGCTGTGTCAATAGGGACCTTCAAAGCAAAGCGGCTTAGGCCGCTTAGGGCTTACGCTTATGGTCACGTGGTGCTTGCGGTCAGGTGCTGTCACGCCGTGACTCTCAAAATGGTAGATAGATTTACTCGCTATGTGCGCGTCGCTGCCTCGATGCATGATCCCTCACGACCCATCGATAACCTGTGCTCCACTCCCATCTCCAAGCCTCTATCCACCCAATAATGATGCCCAAAGAGACCCATTGCAGCAAAGTCAAGACTCAGTACTTAACCCACATGGTACCACGCGACATGATTGCCCCAGTGGACCATGACATCGATAATTCACTCGATACGATAATCGCAAATCTGACCACCAATATAATCGCACTCAGGGCAATTGGTCAGACACATTATTTGCGTGAATGGACCCATATTCTGAAGGCCGGAAATCTGCATCTTGCTTGGGAATAGGCACAGGATCCCGCCCTTCACCCGGAATTCGTTAAAATGCTGCGGGTCTCCCAACTGGTTTTTAATGTTATCCTCGAGCTCATCCAAGACAAAGAGGTCTTCCATAATAATTTCAATGCTCCACAGACTCCCATCGACATCCAGCTTGCGGTTGTTTTATACTGCCTGGGACGTTACGGAAACGCAGCCTCTGTAGAGGATGTCGCCCGTGTCGCTGGGATTGGGGTTGGGACTGTCAAACTGTTCACCGACCGGTGTTTCGAGGCTATTGAATCGTTGCATGACACATTTATCCGCCCTTTGACCCGAGAAGAAAAGGAGGTTGAGAAGAAGTGGATGGATGAACAGCTCGGGTTTGTTGGTCTACGGCGAGAAGAATGGGTCATGTATGACAGAACAATTGTTGTTCTCTATGCGAAGCCAGGGATGAATGGAGCGGCCTACTACACACGCAAAGGGAATTACGGGTTGAATGTTCAGGTATGTGATGATCATCGGGATACTTTTCCATCTAACAGATGTTCAGATTGGGAATGCGCCGTTGAATCTACGAATTGTGGATTGTCCACTTGGGATGACAGGTTCTGCCCATGATTCTGTCGCATTTGAGCACACTGCAGCGTACAAACATCCGGAATGGTTTTTTGAAGCTGAGGAATTCGCTTGGGCAGATTCAGCCTACACCCTCAACTCTTACCCAGGAGAATACAATGTTCGACAAACAAGTCTCTCACCTCCGAATCCGTTTTGAACACTGTATGGGGGCTCTCAAGGGTTGTTGGCAGAGCCTCCGTGGCCTCTGTGTCAATATAAATTCGAATGAGAACCACATAAAGGCCTTGCGCTGGGTCAGTGTCGCCATGATATTGCACAATCTCGTCATTGATGTTGAAGGTGCTGTGTCGGGTGCTGCATTTGGAGATGTACATGGTCGCGTAGAGGAAGAAGAAGACCGGGGAGCAAGAGAAATGCCTCTTGGGGAGATTGCCGAAGACACGGGTGAGCAGAAATGTATGTGTCTAACGGTGGAATTGATCGTTAACAGAGAACAACGGTTGTATTAAATAGATAGTATTGTAATAACAAGTCTAGGGCAGGCGTTCGAGTACGAAATGAGTGTGGGGTATTAAGGTATTGAATCAATCAAACTAAGGAGTAAGAATCTCGATACTGGATGAAAAACCAGAATAGGTAAGGTGAGCACACTTTGCAGGTTTTGGTTGACTCGCGGCTTCGTAGTGTGCATTGACTTCAGAAAGCTTCGCTATGATTTCATCTTTGGTTGACTCGCGGCTTCGTAGTGTGCATTGACTTCAGAAAGCTTCGCAATGATTTCATCTTTGGTGTAGATGCCGAGTTTCTGCATCTCAATGAGCTGCGCCTTCTCTTCGAGCATCATGCGACGCTCGGCAATGCTGTCCTGAAGAGCAGCACGACGGGCAGCTTGTTGAATTCTACTCCTGTGCGCTAAATTAGCTGATAGAACAAACTTGAGACGGAAATTATGTACTCGTGCAGGCTCACAAGGGTGTCTTCCAATGATCGCTTGGCCGGAACTTGTGTGACGTTCCGACGGGCCCTAACAATCGCTGCGGAAAGGTTGCCTGGCTCAGTAGCATTGTTTCATTGATGGCAGAGAACAGGGCCGGTGCGTGAAGGGGCCGCTGGCGTGGAACAACAGAGAAATCCACAGAGGCATCAGCGTCTGAGTTGTGATGAGGATTGCGTTGCTAGGGTGTGAAATAAGTGGGATTCGTGGTGTAGCACGTATCGTGCTCTAGGGATTTTATCGGAGAGAGTCCTAGGATGAGGTGGTGGCACTTGGGGCAAGTGCGTGTGGTTCCGATGTGTTTATACCTGGGTTGGGTGCTGTGTGGTAAGCTGCAAAAGACGGTCTAGAAAGTGAAATACTTATTCAGGTAGGTCAGTGGTGAACGGTGAAGCTTCTGAACCCTAAAGCCTCTGCTTCTTCTCTACTCTGATGCTTTCCCCTTTGTGCTGGGCGAGGGAGCGAGGTGATGGATCTGCCAAGTGAGAGACTCTGCAGATGGCTTAAACATTGACAAGGATATGGTGTACAGCGAGTGGGGGTCGCTTTGGTACGCTTGGGTGGTTGTAGACAATTTGCCAAATGAACCTTCACAAGGTTCCCACTACTGCAAGATGGAGTGTCTGCGTAGGAAGGTGTGCGCTCAGTGAAGGTGATGAGGATGAGGAGAGCGAGCTCTAAGAGGAGCTGCAATGGAGGAGGAGAGTAGAGTGTCTGCAGACAAGCATGAACTGGTGTGTGATCAACTCTGTATTGGATGGGCAAGGTGCACAGGGGGAGGAAAGTGGGGGAAAACCACTGCCCAAGAATTGACTGACTACTGCAGACTTTTCATGGGGTTTTTATATATATTGCCCTTGCACAGCCTCCGGGCCCCACTACCATGTGTTCCCTCCTTCCAGAACATCCACATGTCGTTGGGAAACCGAATCCCTGGGGGGTACGAGGAACAGAATCGATGTTTTTGAACATTTCGATTGTATCCCTGGTGGGAAGGCCGTTCTCTGGAGAGACGAACCCTGAATTTGGCCAAGGGAGCGACCCTCGTTTCAGGTTCATGCCCAGAAAGGCTGAATCCTCCCGCGGGCTGTCAGGTATGAGGTGCAAACAAGCCCGGGATGTTTGTGGCTGCAAGTCTACTCGCTGGGGATTTGTTTCCCTGTCGGGTATGGGCATGAATGGAGCGTGTGCAGTCCCTGGTCGTGCTGATGGAGCTCACATGGTGATCGTGAGTTGCTGGGGTGTGTGTCCCTCGCCAGGAGATGGTCTGAGTAAGCTTGTCTCCCGAGGGATGCAACTTGAGTGGTCTTTCCCCCGTGGGATTGGTCCCCGGAAGTCCTGTGGCGTGGATTGCCACTGCATGCAAGGAAAATGGGGTTGAGTAGAGTGTCGAGGATAGTCATGGCGAAGATCTGTGTTGCTGGGCGCGTCGAGTTGGTGCAGAGTGCAGCTCGTCCCTCGTGGGTATGGGGTGTATCCACACATGGCTTCTTGCTGCTTCCCGATGAGGAAATTGGCTTCTTTCTTTGATCGAGACACACCATCATCCCCGTTGTGTTGGTGCTGCTGTGCAAGGGCATACACAGGGCGTATCCGGCCCTCACACTGAGTCCTCACCATCGGAACTTGCATGAATGAGGTCGCAGAGATGAGGACCTGGGCTCGCCATAGCGGCTTGCTGCACGAGTTGGTCAACAAGCCCGTTTACAGTACGACGTGCCGGGGTTTGTGGAAGGATCTATCACAAGGGATTATTAATTGTAGTGAATACAGTGCAATATTTAGCATACTGTCTGAGGAGTTGACCTTGCTCCGGCGGGGGCTTGGGCTGAAACCGGTTGAGTGAAGACACGTGGTGGCTGGAACACAAAGCTGAGTTAACAACTGGAAGCTCGAGAGCGCTGGTGGATCTCCCCGGTCGGGTGGCCTGGTTGCCTTTTTTCAAGTTAGCAAATGATGAAAACCATGAATGAAAATCATACCGGAGAGTCCGGAAAAACCCCGCGCTTGATCTCCCGAGCTAGCAGTGCGCACGCAGCGGTGGGTGGGGGAGGTATGTCAGAGGTACCAGCCCCAGCATTGCGACCTGCCTGACGAGTGCACATGCCCGGGACAGGATCCTCGGGGGCAGGTGGTGTCTCTTGCGCAGTGTTTTTCTGACGAGTTAGAGGAGCCATTTGCCTTTGCGATTCAAAGCCGTTTTGTCTGGTCCAATTTAAAGAATCTGCCTGGGAAGAATATACAAGTACCAATACATTCGCCGAGTGTGCCAATCTCGGCATTCATCTAGGTTAAGTGTCAGGAACTCAATAGTAATTTTAGCTGGGAGAGAAGATACCAAATTGTATTGCGCAAAGCCGCTTGCAGATCGGGCATGAATTGAGATGTTGATACAGTAAATGGTCCACCCGGTTTGTGACTTGAAAATCGGGTTTTTTTTCAGTTGAAATTGGATCTCCAAACTTCTTTACTCACAGTGATTCAGCGCTGACAAAGCAAGGTGGGATTATTGGTAAATTCTTGGGACCTTGCGCAAGTCGTTGGCATGCATTGGATAAGCGGTGGCTGCGTATACACCACGGCCGGGGACGTATCATCGATCGTGTGATTCGTGAGCGCAGCATGGGCGAGCCGACACATAATGGCACCCAGGATTATCCAGACTGCTTTGAAGCAGGGCATGGTCGAGAGGCGATCTGGGTGAGTGTGTGCAACTGGATACGGCGAGGGAAGAGGAGATGCCAAAGACGGAGAGTACTTATCTCAGGGCGGGGTCATTTCATGCATTTCCTGCCACAGAAGCGTCTGACGAGACCTGGGCCGTCACATGAGCTGACACACACACCACACAACCAATACACAGTGCTAATGATTTGAGTTCAGGTCTACGCCGAAATACCGTTTGTAGGGAGTCTTATTAGGACATCCTCGGAACTACAGATAGTTTAGAACTACCTAAAGATAGGCCTCGGGGATACCAGGATATAGTTTTAAAGGGTGTAAATGAGTCTGAGGACACCAACTGTATGGGCTCGGCTCAACAATACTCGCTGCACAGCCGTCTGCAGTTCGAGGGGACAATGACTAGGCAACTGTATGCGCTAGTAGGACAATACTCGATGCACAACCGTTTGCAAACGAGGGGACAATGACTAGGCAACTGTATGCGCTGGTAGGACAATAAGATAGAGAGCGTGGGAATCCAGCACCCTTATGTAAGCAGCCATCAAAACTTTCCCACGGCCAAATCTGAGGTTTGAAAAACTTTTTGTTTTCATACACGGACGGGGAGGCTCCAGTGGATATAGAATAGCTTTGTACACCAAATATGTACATTAGTAGGTTAAAATAGTGGCCTTTATCTCTGCAATCATTGAGGGAGGTAACATGCGATGCCCGCTGAACCGGCGGTTGATGTGAATCAAGTCGCCACCTGTCAATCCTTGCGCATATGCCGAAACAAAACGTGCTGCGCGGTTAGCAAACCTTGAAAAACCATAAAATTTAATGAAGTACTCAACCATTAAATTTCTTTAAACTCACTGAATGATAGACAGCATCGGAACTTCATCTAAGCACTTCTTCACATTATTCTCCATTTCATCGATGTTGGTGGTCCTCGCAGATGTGCGATAACGAAATTTGGCTGCCCCCCAGTACATTTCAATGAAGTTCAGCTCGCAATGATACTTGGGATAAAAGTCACAAATGTGACCCCGGGTCTCCACAAGCTCTTCAAGTGCGGATTTCTCGTTGACAAAATCAGGTTGGCAGAAAAGAATTCTGCGGCAACAGCAGTCAGTATGGCCTGCCTCACATTTGAATCCTGGGCACTGAGCAAGCAAACCATCCCGCCACAACCCACGCTCCCGGATGATCTGTTCCATGCCTTTAAACCAACCTGGCATTGTCAGATGATCGTCTTCAAAATAGAATGACTGTGTCTCTCCATTGGGCATTGTCCCATTTCGCATTCGGGGTCCTGTATCAAGTTTTGGGCCTTTGACCATTTTACGGGCAGAGAGTGCATCAGCAGCCCGTTTGCGATGACTCGGAGCATTATCAAACAGAAACAGGCCTGTAGCAAATCCCTGAGTCTTTGCTTCAAAAATGTCAATTGCCCGGTCAACCTGTTGAACGCTCATGGCCGTCCACATACATGCCATTCTTGCGACGCCCAAATCACCAGTCAAGGTTTTTAAGCCAGCGGCGTGCAGTCCAGATCGAGATTGAGCGCTTCTGAATATCAGCTTGTTCAAGCATCTGCTGGATCTCATTGGTTGCGACAAAATCAACCAATGTTTGTGCTGTAAAGTGGCCATCCTTCTCTGAGACATGCCGGAGATGTAGCTTTATCGCCTCCGAGAAATCCTCATCATTGAGAATGGATGAGTGGTACTGGCCATAGCGATGTAGAGGGAGTTTTTTTAAGGTGAGGAAAGCATGAATCCAGCTGCGAATATTTCGTGCATGATAAGACCCGTGCCCCTGGGATCTGGAAACAATCATGGATGCCTCCCGCCAGGTATACGACAGTTGGGAGTCAAGGTAAAGGTTAATGGTGCCAACCATGGCTGTAATCCGGGCCCGGAAAAACACATCAAGCTTTTTATCCTTGCTTTTGACAGTGAGACTGGCAGCAGCACGGCGGAGTGAAGGAAAATCTTTGTGATTGAGCTGATTCAGAGAGCGATCAGTGGCAGTCTCTGGGTTGGGATCCAAGATTTGGCTGCCATCCTGCATTGCCTCCAATAGTTCCTTTAGGCGAATATGTGCAAGGTTGACCGGATCCATGCAATCTGGTGTCTGTGAATTATTGCATCAGATTTGCAATTCAAAAATGGAATAAATGCGAACCTCAGTGCTTGGTTCTGTAGACTGGGCAGCAGATTGGGCAGGGGATTCATCTTCTTCCTCAGAACTAGATTCCAATTCAGAGTCAGATTGGGATTCAGCTGGAGACTGTGCAGCAGAGAAGCCATCCCCAGCTGAGGAGTCCAGCTCTGTATTCTGCAGCTGCACGGCAGCAGCTTTGTGCTTGGCCTGTATAAAATCATGGACTGAAAGAAACCCTTTCTTGGCTAGATCCTTCCCCATCTTCTTGTGATGACGCTTTGTTCTTGGAGCATTACCGTGGTAATGCTTTGGCCGCTTTTGCTGCGCCTCCCGAGCCCGTTCTGCCTTCTGAGCTGCAGCCTGTGCATTGGAAAGAAACTGGGAAAATGCATCCAGTTCACTTTCCTCTGTTATTTCAGGGGCCACAACAATTTCCTCGTCAAGATCTGGTTCTTGTGTCCCCTCTGGAATATCATCACAGTCCACATCAGGCAACTCGTCACTGAGACCCAGATCCCAGCTGTCGTCGTCATTGTCAGCTGCAGAGTGGAAATGTTCATTGCAGTCATCATTGTGCAGGGAATTGTTCTCGGACTCCGAGGTCTGGTGTGGGGTGTCACCTTCATCTGGCACTTCTTCCATAGTGACTTGAAGCGAGTTTCGGGCCTTCTGCAGGTTGTTCTGTCGTGCCTTGTGTGCTTTGGTGCCCCTAGCCATGTTAAGGACTGAGAGTGAGTGCAAGAGAGAGCAGAGAATGTAGAAAGCCACGCAAAAGCCATGCGGAAGGGGCGTGGACAGGGCAGCCCGGTAGCGGCCCGGGTCACGGCCCGGATCACGTGGTGGCTGTGCTGCGGCCAAATGTCCAGACACATTTTCGCAAAAATGCTCCAATAGCCCTGAGAAGTTTACTGGAACAAAAAAAAAGTGAAAAACTTCTTTGGCTTTTAACTCTCTCAAATAAATCAAAAACTTGAATCTGCTCAATAGGAACTATACATAATGACCCTAACTATGATTCCTATTGACCAGAATACCCCTAACTATTAATGGGACTGAGCAATTTTGGCTGAAAGTTGCAGCTGATGGCTGCTTACATAAGGGTGCTGGATTCCCACGCTCTCTATCTTACTCGCTGCACAATCGTCTGCAGTTCGAGGGGACAATGATCAGGCAACTGTATGCACTGATAGGACAATACTTGGTGCACAACCGTCTGCAACCAAGGGGACAATGACTAGGCAACTGTATGCACTAGTAGGAGTGGCTTAGATGAACCTTAAAGCTTAGATGTAGCCGACAATTGAACTTTCTTGTTAATGAATCTACAACAACAGATGTGCTTATTACAACAAATCTCCGCGGACGATACAGAGTCACAAATGCCTTGGGAATAAGCTTTCGACGTGAGTCTAGGCAAACTGGGCTATGATGTGCTGCCTGAACATCGCGTTCTGGCTGGTCTTTTATACTAATTTGGCTACTATGTGACAGTCCGAGGATATGTGACAGCAACAGAGAAATTGAAAATGAAAAAGAGTAATTGGAAAATGAAAAAGAGTAATTTGAAACTGAAAAAGGAAATGCGATGATGCCGCTCTATTTTGGTGAGGTCCGGCCGCAGACAACTGGTGCCTGGCACCTCTTTTGGTGTATATTTAGCGAGTCCTCGGACGGCCGTGCTTTGCTGTCTGTGCCCTCGCGCTTGCTCTGCCTCGGCATGGCTGTAAATAGCTCATGCTATGTCATTATCCTGGCCGATGGAGACGGTTCGACCATTGGTATCCACTCCGTGAAGTCGCTTTAGCTGTGTCAGAGCTGAAGTATTCACCCATTGCCTGTTTAGGACTTTCATTGCACTTGTTAGGGTCCTCAGACGCAACGTGCACGTCACATGGGCTCTATGATAGTCTAGGCTCAGCTCGGTTTCTTCCGAGTATTGGTATTGGTCCGGCGCACCAGTCCTCAAACTATAAATAGTTCAGCCATGCCGTCGTTTCAAGTCTGGGTTGCCCTGGGACTGATCCTCAGTCCTCGGACCAGTATCTAATCGTACTTTGTGGTAGACATAGTGGTCCTCGGGTGATGCTTTGCCCTAGTGTAGGTCTACTGGGAGTCCTCGGACTGTCCCTGGTCCTGCAGTCTAGTCCGCGCTCGTGCCAGTCCTTTCCAGGATGGCTCAATAGTAGTCCTTGGACTGGTTCCGTCTCTGCATCTGGTATACTGTGTTCCAACTAGTAGTCTTAGGCTTTTGTGTTTAATCTCCTGGGTATGGTAACTAGCTTTTGCAGTGCAATCCGCCCTCAGATATGAGTTATGGACTGAATCTGACGAACTTCCAGGCATCCTTAAGTTTACTATACTGATCCTCGATATTTGAAGGACCAAGTCGTAGTATAACCTTAATGTTTATACGGCTCTCTCGCCTCCTTGCTATGCAGTCAGCAGTGCGGAGCTCGCTCTGACTCTAATTGGTATGCCACCAGGCAGGGGACTTCTTGTATTTGACAAGAAATCGCAAAAATGCAAGATATCACGGCTGGGCTAATACCAGTCGTATCAGCGCATTCCGCGAACGATCCCCCTGATGCGGTGGCTGCGGATGATGGGGGGAGTCATACATATGCAGTGCCCATCTTACAGGCTTATACATGTCATACCCGCCGCTCATCCAAACTTCCTCGATGATATCTCTGTCGTCCAACGTCACAGAATCATTTTATTTGTGAATAAAACACTGGTTACTGACCTGGAGGTAAGTCTCTGATTCAATCAGGTCAAGAGATTATTGTATCTGAATTGGTTGAATAGGGAGTCCTCAATCTACTCTACCGCTATTCGGTTCAACGGGCAGCTCACGAAGCAGCGATCTTTGCCTCATTTCCAGAGGTCAGAGTCGGACCTCCCTCCCACCGATTGCTTGGGCCAGGGCGTTTCAGCTGCGACGGTTGGGACACTTGGCACCTTCCATTGCCTGTGGAGGTTCATTCGGATGAGCTCCCAGAGCTCATTGATTTTGATATGTAGTCGTCCGTTGGTCGTTAAGACAGAGCTGTGCATCATTGACACATGATAGTTCCGTTGATTCAATGATTGATCGGCCATCACTATCGAATTACCCGACCGGCCATCGTCAGTTGCAAATGCGGCACATTCTGCTGCTGTAGATTAGCTGTAGAGCTAGTACGAGGTTCTAGGAGATTCTCAGTTCCGAGACCCGACTTAAGTCAACTCAAGTGACTCCGAGTCGACTTGCACTGACTTGCAAGTCAAGTCAAGTCTCAGTTCTGACTCGACTTAACTTGACTCAAGTCGCATCAGTGAAGTAGACTTAAGGACAGCCAAGTCCAAGTTGCGGCAACACTACAGCGGGGTCTGGCCTTTCTACGACATCTCTATCCGAGGCGGCGGTGAAGTGTAAATCAAATGGTCCATAATTCAAGGGAGATGGACAAGATCTGAGGGAGATACCCTGGAATCAGACGGAGGCATTGAACATCGGGGACTCAGAGCTGAGGCCAAGTGGCTCAATTCCTACCCAAGCTCCACCAGGGCGTTCTCGACGAGGCAGATGGTTGTGTGTTGTTCTGTGGTAAGGATAGGACATGTGTATTTTTAAAGGAGAGTTTGGCAGTGAATTATCACTGAGGATTGATGCTGTGCATTTGCCTCCACAGTGGCCTGTGTTCTTTTCCGCAGGAAATATATGGCTGTCTGATTTTTTGAGCTAGATGTGCAGCCCTGTGTATATAACCTAATAACCCCGCCTGGTGATGTAAATTTCACCAAAAAACATGAGGTAGTGTTACAAATAATAATCTTACAGTATTACAGATATGGGGGTAATACTGTCTCATAATTAATCCGGTTTTTTGAGGAAGAAAACACACCACTGGTCTCACTAAAACACACAGGCTGCCTGCGGTCCCGAAAGATACACTGGCCCAGACCAATCTACAAATATACCCTAGTGCCGTGTTGCAAAGAAAATCCACTACCTCCGGGGTCAGGCGAGGGAACACCACCGGTGGAATATAATTCCCCTTTTTCACCACTCTCCTATTTGCATCAAAAAAGTCACTGCCCTGGGATGAGCAAAAATGCTCACCGGTTCCCAATTATCAACAAAATGACACACCCTCCGGAGGTCTCAAGCTACAGTTTGGCGAGTCATCCCATGCTTCATTCCTTCAACCTCTTCTCAACCGCTAACTGTTTCAGTGTCCCCTGGCCCAAAACTGCATTAATCACACTCCTGGCAGTGGCCTCGCCAATCGACCCCATCCATAATTGTTGGAAAGCGCAGATCACGCGGAAGATGAGCAGAACGAGGATATATATCATATGATCAATCAATTCCAGGTTAAACCCCCGTTGAACGTTCTCCGTGCTTCATGTCTAACACCTCGGCTAAAGCCCGACTTCAGGACCGCTCTATTAATAATCTTGATGACAAAATCAATCGACCCGCATTCCAAATCCCAATTCAAGGACACCTCTTAATGGGTTACAATTAGCTCAGCTCAGCGAGTCATAGACACACTGTACAGTCATTGATATCAAACCCAGCTGATAAATGGTCAGTAAACCATTTATGCTCAAAAGTCTCTAGGTCTGTCGCTGGGCCCGTAACGGGTACAGGCCCTTGTTCCCGTGGGTTTTAGATGATTAGTCATGAAATGGGAAACGTCGAAGCAGACTGCAATATGTGATAGTAATATACCGAGTTCCTCGCAGAATGATTAAATTCTTCCAGGACCTCTCGAATTCAAGACATGAATTGAGCTTAGCTTCTCTGGGGCGTCCCTATCTGAAGCCAAGCTCCAGCCCCAACCCAGTTTTCTTCCAAATAGGCCAGGTTGACATCACAATGATTCACAACCATCATCTCGAATTGCAGCAAATACTTCTACTGAGGAGTTGGAAAAAAGCAAGGATCTGCTCCAGCGCGAGTCCTCTGGTGAGCTTGAAGATTATCCAGAGCGTGATGATGCTCCAACAGGTTCAGCTCTTGCATTTGAGAGTTTGCGCAGGAGCCACTGGAGCCATTTGATGGCCGTTTTGCAGTGCGCAAATGGGTGGCTCCACCCGCAAAAAAATGACGTCAGATGGCTCCACAGAGTCACTGGTGGCGAATTACGCTGTGTGGAGCCATCCGGTTGCGCACTGCCAAAAGGCCATCAAGTGGCTCCAATGGCTTCTGCGCAAACTCGCTATTATAGCTGTCAGAATTCGGCTTTTCACCACAGGAGCAAATGGCACGAAATCAGCCCAGATTGATGTATTCCACTAATGGCATCCACGGTTCTATGAATTAAGATCCCCAAGAGATAAAGAAGGTGTACAGAGGCTATGAGGAGCACCAGGGGGCAAGGAAACTAAATTGGCCAAGGGATGTGATTTTTTGGGACCTTTCATGACAGCTGTGAATTATTTTACGTGGCCTTCCTAGGCGTGTAAAAGGCATGAGGCGGGGGGGTGTATTTAAATGAGTGTAGGCCGGGGGTGAAACTTTCCCTTACCCTGAGGTGTGTGCATTTTTCTCTGGCAAGTCTCAGGCGGTGATTGTGACAGAGAGAGGAGGTGCAAATTTTGTGAGGTGTCGAGGGGTGGCGAACATATGAGCACTTCTCATGAAGGTGGTGGTAATTTCCAATAAAAAGTGGCAAGGTGGTGAAAAATTGGCAAGTGGTGCAACAAATAATTATGACACAGTATTACAGCCATATACAGGCATAGATATGTATGGCACATATACTGTGTAATAATTATTTCGTGCAAATTTCAGTACACCCTAGCCAAAATCACTTTAAAATGCACCACTTTGTGAGGAAATCATTCCAAAAATCACCTAACCTAGGAAATGAGCCTTCGCCAAAACCCATCCCAGAATTCTCTCCCCCAAAAAAGGCACAGGTTCAAATAGGTTGAAGTCGAGTGAGAAAATAATCCCGGTTCACCGTAAGCTTTTCTAAAATATCACCAGCCTTCCATCCTGGGCCTCGCATGGAAGTATATGATGGTGAAACGGTCCCGGAGTATCCAGCCCACACATGTTCTCCCCTGTGGAGGAGAAAATGTCGTCCCCGTTGTAGCCAAACAGCACAACATTCAAGTCGCGACTTGTCATAGATCTATGTTACTAACTCGCTTGGCACCTATTTCTCCATCCCATCTTTTCTTAATAGTACCTACCTAACAGTAGCAGCCCAGACGTACACTCTACACGACTCACTCCCAAATACGGAGCAGCCTGCAGTTGAACGGGTAGCCCACCAGCTTAGCGCTATATGCACAATTCTTTCAAGTCTCGATGACCCACACTCAGATCAAGGTTCCATGGCAGAACTCCTCACCGAAGGCTGCAACCGAGAGCTCGGCTATGAGAATGCAGGGAGGCCCAGGGACGATGGTGTAATTACTAGTGCGTGTACACCGGGATACTTCCTGGAAACCGGCATTCCTAAGCGGGACTGCGCCGTGTAAATCTGTTCAGGATTTGCTTCGCCCACTGGATAACTTCTTGCTTAACCCGCCCCCGCCGGTCAGTACCCATCCGTGCTATGTTCTGGACTTGGACAGAGCCCTATTGCTACATGATTTGGGCAAACCTTGGGAGGATATTGCTCAAGCCATGGGCGTTGTTCGAAAGACACTGTACAGCCAAATGGAGAGTGCTGGTCGCTCGACGGCGAGAAAGCAGTGGACGTACATCACAGATGAAGACCTCGATGAGCTCTCTCGCCCACCTGTTCACTGAATCCGCCATCATTTTGGGACACTTGGAGGGATGGGGCTCCATGTTCAGAAGAAGCGAGTGTAGGACAGTTTGCGCCGCATTGATGAGAGTAGAAAGACTGAAGTCCAAGCAGCGTCTTTTTGACGAGAATGAAGTACGGAAGCAAGTCGCGCCTATTTTGCATCAGCACCTATTGCGTGATTTTGGGTAAATACAGCCAAGCTAGACCCGGGTCAATTCTGGTAACACTTTCCGCGGGTGCGTTTTCGATTTCAGTGGTGCGTTTTTTCTGTGTTTTTTACCTTAATTATTACACAGTATATGGCCCATAGATATGGCATGACTCGATCAAGATTACCAACAGAGCATAACAAGAAAAAGGGTAAGCGGTAAGGGTGAGAAAGAAAAATGTAGCACGAAGTGGATACTATGGAGCTGTATGTGCGATATGAGCACGGGGGAAATACCTATCGAGCTGTATGTGAGATATGAGAAGATGAGAGCACGAGAAAAGGAGGGAGAGCGATACGTATGATATATAGGAGAAGGGGACAAAGAAACAAACTCACGTGCATAGACCGCGGCCAAATGAGATTTGACCGGTCCATTCGAACCCACATGAGATCTCAACCCATATGTGTACAGCCACTAAATAATCGTAACGAAAGCTAATGAAGCACGACAAAAAGACTTCAAAAATAAACCCTAACCCCGTCTTTCTTACTATAAAACTGTTTGACACTGACTTTTCAACAGGTCGCGAAAACCTCATATGTGTTGGTTAAAAGGACGATCACATAAGCACTTGTAATTGAATTCAAAAGGGTTCGAACAAGGCAATGGCTCATTATTTGTTCGATATTGATTGTTCTCAGACCAGCGAGTCCAATGATGTCCTGCGGTTGGACGGTGGCACCAGAAGCGGGTGGCTATATTGATGTTGCACATCTAAACAGGCGGATTCAGTCGTCAAGAACATATCACAATGCAGCAATGAGGAAGGCACCTGTGAGATCTTTGTCCTCATCGCTCCGATTTCTCTCATCGCCCTCCGCCAGGATCCCGTGTGTCTTCAGGGCGAGCCGCATGCGAGCCAACGAGAGCTGCATCTCCGCCATCGCAATGCTCGTCCGAATGTTGTTGTTCTCACCGGTAAGACTCAGACGCTGAACCAGCATGTGGAGTGATGCATTGTCTTCCTTGTCAGGAGCAGAAAGGCTCGCTTCGCTGCCGTCCCATTCTAAGACAGGGTCAATTTCTGGAACCTCACAGGGTTACATAACACACCTTCCATGGCGGCCTTGCGGTCCACTGAGTTAATCGCCATCTGCAAAATGGATTCCACAGTAGCCTCATCGTTTTGATCCTCTGCGGTACCTGTACAGAACGTCAGAAACGAACCCGCCATATTGAATAACTCTGACCCGATTGCGATCCGGCCAAGGCACCCGCAATGATGCCGAAGATCTTCCATAGCACAGAGAGCATCGCAAATGTGGAGACAAAGATACTGGTAATCGCCGAGCCCAGAGGCTTCAATCGTGGGACGGATCGGAGGTAGAGCATGACCGGAACACGATCAGTATCCTGGATACTGCTGACAAAATCCTGCCACTCGGCCATCAATTCTGCACTGGAGATAGAGGGTAGGGAGCCGTTCGACCCGATATCGAGGTCAAGTCCGGCAACATACACAGGGGCAATGCTGCGATTATACATCTCTGCAGATGCATAGATCTGATTCTCAAGAATCAGTCCAAGCTCCAGGCGGACCAGATGGTAGAGGGATTGGAAAGTATTCAGGAACATTGTGTTCAATGCCTCCGAGGATGGATCGTCGCCAGGGAGTAGCCTAGATTGAGGAACTTCCTCCAAAATGGCCCCGTGGGAGTACCCAAAGGACGCCACAACTCGGACGAAACGGGCGGGACGGAGTCTGCACGGTGCCTGGGTTGGAAGTTCCGTAGAAGGGGGCGCAGCTACTTCACCACACTCGCAGCATGGCTGGACGGTGATCCCAAATCCGTCGAGTTCACCGAGTGTAGGGAGAGACTTGGGGGACTTAGGGGAGACGGGCCTGAAGATCTGTGTCAGCCAAAAGTGGACATATTGGGTAGAAATATACATACAGTATCACGCCCCCGACATCGTGCTCCTGAGAGGGACGACTGATGAGCAGGCGGCTAGTGTGATCCAAGTGTTGAATTCCTCACTAGAGCCGAGGCTAAGAAGTAGAGATCATGTTCTGCTGGAGTGCCCTCAAACTGTAACCTTCCTACTTCATTCCAACTCATTGTGAACAAGGTTCGGATGTGACAGGTAACATAAACCTTAGGATCCACCGAATTAAACTATAAGTTCCCAGATGGGCAGTCGTCTCACCATATATTGTGGGTTCCACCGAGTCCGATTAGATTCACGTGTAAACATGATCGTCATATTCGTCTGACGGTGGTCAGAAGCCGGAAATGTGCCAGGCCGGAATGAGTGCTTACGACGTCACAACCATCTGAAAATGGGTTGTTATAGTACGAGAATGACGGAACCGGCTGCGAGTTGTTGAGCTGGTCGAATGCTGCTGTGATAGTCCAGTCGAACATAGAATTGTTCAGATTGAATGTATCGCCAACTGTCAGAATCTGCGGGGTGAAACCGCCGGTGGGATGCTGCAGCATTTCCGGGATCATCTTAGTGAAAGGGAGCGCCGGAAGCGTGTCATTCGGACGGGACGTGAATTCTTGAACGACCTCGTATGCAGACAGCGGCACTGTGGAGACGCCGGTGAATATCGGCGTATTTATGCCGGCGAGTATGTACCGTTGAGAGCGGCAAGGAAGGCGGCTAGTAAGATGAAGGCGCACAGCACGGTGGGTGTTGTCCACCGCCAGGCGTAGGCTGAGCCGAAATAAGTACCAGGATTGAGAATAAGAACTCTCGAATATTACGACGCTGAGGGCTATATCCGAGTCGATACGATAAGATGCCTCTGGAAATGCGGTGGAAGGACAGAGGCATGGGGAGCGAAGGATGAAGATGCGGCGGTGTGAGTCGACGGTGTTAAATGTCCTCAAGAGCACTGCCACATCCTAGACGGATGGCAACCAAGATTCGACAGGAGAGGTGTATGTGGGGAAGAAGCGGATATTATTGGGGCAACGATCGTCGGGCACATCAAGTTGCCGCCGATGATCCTTTCATTCAAATGCAGAGGCATGGGAAGGGAAGGATGAAGATGCGGCGGCGTTCATCGCCTTTGTTAAAGTTCCCACTACCACATCCTAGACAGATGTCAACACAGCTGGATGCGTGGGGAGATGTGTATGTGCAGATGAAACAGATATTGTGAAGGGGTGGGCAGAGAGCGGGCTCCTGGCGAAATGGTAACGAAGGTCGGGCACCTCAAGTTGCCGCAGATGATCATTCCATTCAAATGCAATGCGGCTCATTCAGTTCGTTCCTTTGAGTTCTCATTATGACTTGATGCTGAGACTCGTCGCCCTTCGGTGATCATCCCGTACTCTGGGATGACTATATGCCAGACTGGTCAGAAATAGCCAGGGGGATCACGGGGGAAGATAACTGCCGACTGCACCCAGGATCACAATAACTGCGATGCAGGTTTCCAGAACAAGCTGAGGAATCAACGCCACTGCCCGTTCTTCAGGATTCCGTATGGCCTCGACATCCACATAGGTACGCAGGGGATATATCACATCTTCAGAACGACTGGTTCGCAACGCGGGTGATAACAGCCCGAGCTGAGAGATTGATGCCAAAAGCCGGAGCTGAGGAATTGCGCCGGACACGACTCGTTCCTGCCACCGATAAGATGTAGCTTTGCTTTAAACCCCCGACGACACGCTCCCCACGTCCGTGAAGGAGTCCGTGCCGTCGAAGGAGTGGGTCGGGAGGCCCACGGGGATGGGAATGGGGTTTGAGATGGGCTTGCGCGCGGTGGGGAAGGGGGCCTTGGAGGAGGGGGAGAAGCCGCCTTTCACCTTCGCGGAGGGGCCGTCAAGGCCCTTCGACGACGCGAAGCTGCTCGTCGCGGGCGCCACGACGAGGAATCCTGTCTCCGGACGCCTCATACCGAAGCGTGCCACAGCCCTCCAGAAGGCGGGGACAACGGCGCCAAAGAACAAACGTAATGCCTCCTCGTCTCGACGGCGACGCCGAAGAACGCGAAGAAAATGAGCGCGCACGCCGAACTCACCCACCGACTGAACTCCAGCGCCAGCACCAGCTGTGAGCTCCCTCTCCACAGAATACTAGGTATCCGCTCCACACGGGAGAACTTGGTGTTTTGGGTCCGCGGTGTAGGTAAATCAACCCTGACCGGCGGTCGGCGGGTCTGGCGTAAGGTAAATCGCGCGCAGCGCGAGATTTTTTTGGGCCCAAGTGCCTGCCCAGCTGAGTTTGCTCGACTTTGCGGAAGGTGCAGCCGCCCAAAAAACCGCCCGCAGTGGGGCGGAAGCCAACCAAAGCGGTGGACAGGGGTACGAGAAGGGCCAAAATAGCCCGGGGCGGTAGAAAATAGCCTGGGGAAAAGAAATATTTATTCGGTCCGCCGTAAGGCAAATCAGCGCCCAAGAGCCCTAAAATCGTAAGGTAAATCAACGCAAATATCAGATTTTAGGCGGACCGACCTATCGGGGGCCTCGGGTACCCGGCGCGTGACTGGATACAGCTCTCCGAATAAGTATAGAACCGTTCAACATGTACCTCTTTTAATTTAACCCCGTTCGTTCAGCAGTCCAATATAAATTCAGGAAGCGACTCACGGTCCACGGAGTGCAGGACATCGTACATTACAGCCGTTTCCGAAAACCTTGAGACGCGCAATTTGTTTTCCCCTCTCACAAGTTTTGATGAAATGATAAGGATGCCCATTTTTGGATAGGTTAGGTAGGTTCGCGAGGGTCTTACTGCATTTTTCCGACCCTGTGTGGAAAATTTTAAGGTGGATACCCCTTGTTGTAAGTACTTACGCCGCCTGCACGATGCTGCAGCCTCAAATACTTCCATAAGACAGTAAGTTGTCCCGCCTTACTTATCACACGTATTGTGACTGTCTGTGGTTCCGGATCCTCTTCCATCGCTGACCTGCACCTGACAATATGAGGAGGGCACACAGTATCCCCTCGAAGACAGAAACTCCAACAGCGGAAGGCTAGTACCTCACTTGTTGAATTATTCTGCCGGTGCAAAGCTCTTTCTTCCGTGCCCCTCATCGCCGACCTTTGGTTTCTCCTCGCGGCACAAGGAGATTAGGAAAGATACCAGTCAGAGGTGACGACAGAGTTTGATGCTGCACAAATAGAAGGCCCGGACTATAGGCGTGTATGTACACCGATGGTGAAGAACTTCGTTTGGGTTAGGGAGCTCATCAAGCCACAGCAAACCACATGAGAGACGACGGTGCAGAGTGCATAGTGATGACCCGGTCGGGTCAGGATTGGTTCGGGTTCGGGTCGTGGCAGGCTTGGGCTTCAGAACCATCTGAGGGCCCAGTGTGGGTCGGGCCTGGGCCCGGGCTTGGTTGAAATTGCTTTCAACTACTTCACGGTGGGTTTGGGAAGTGCTCCCGGTATATCCCGATGTACAACACAAGTGGAAAGAGCACCATCGTTCCTGCCTCCTAAGCCCCCGCATTCCACATGATGGATCCCAGACACTGTAGAGAGGTGCGAAATCCCCCTAGAAGACTTAGCTTCCAAAACTCAGACATCATTTATTCTGCTCCGGCGATACATTGGGACGGCTCATAATTTCTCAAGGGCTTCATATACAAATGTTCTGCCCAGGACAATAGTTGCGCGCTCATACTGTGAATGGCGGCCCTCAGTAACTCGATGCTTGTAAGCAGTCATCTTATCCTACAGTGTACACACAGTTTATCCAGAAATACGGCGCGTAAGTTCAGAACTTACGGCGACGCCTGACATTCTACTGTAATTGATACGCGTGTTGCCGACATGCTGGGGCGAATATTAATTGAATTCAAAAGAAGACGGACAAAGCAGTGAAATTTTTTGTCTGATACTGCTTGTTCTCAGACCAGCGAGTCCAACGATGCCCTGCGGTTGGACCGTTACGAATCCGTTCGTAGTTTCCAGGAGAGCGATCGCGTTCCTATCCTGCTCTACTTCCGATCCGTGCCACGTTTGAAGCCTCTGGGCTCGGCGATTACCAGCGTCTTCGTCTCCACATTTGCCATGCTTTCCGTGCTGTGGACAATATTCAACTTCATTGCGGGAGCCCTGGCCGGATCGCAATCGGATAAGTTTTCCTTCAAGCTGTCGGTCGGTTCCAATCCATTTTCTCAGTGCTCACTTTCTGTGCAGATACCACACATGATCAAAGCGATGGGCCGTCAATTTTGCGGACATCGAGGAACAGGGAGGGCCGCAAGATCGCCATTGCTGCCACTCGGCCATCAAGGTCGCGTTGGAGGTAGAGGATAGGGAGCCGCTCACCCCGGTATTGAGGTTAACTCCGGCAACATACACAGGGGCAATGCTGCGATTATACATCTCTGCGGATGCATAGATCTGATTCTCAAAAATCAGTCCAAGCTCCAGGCGAACCAGATGGTAAAGGGATTGGAAAGTAAGGTAGAGGGCGTGGAACCCCAGCACCCTTATGTAATCCGCTTACAAATGCTTTCCCACGGTCAAATCCTGAGTCTGGAAGAAATTTTATACATTTTTTAAGCCTGCAGAGGGTCTGGTAGCACCTTAGGAATAGGCAAAAAACCCAAAAGCACTTTGAAAAGCTCCAATGTCATGTTAACCCTCGTTTAGTAGGTAACGGAGGTTGCCGCCACAGTGTTTGGTGAAACAACAATGCTAAGCGAGTTGCCGACGCCTGCCGAGTGGCTGTGCTATGTGGCTGTGCCGGTCAAATTTTAAGGGCAACTTCCCAAAAAATGCTCCGTTCAGCGAGAAAAGCATGTAGAAAGACTCAGAAAAAAAGTCACGCCAAAAATTTCCAACCTTTATAGCTTTTTGCAGAGGGACTTTTCAGGGAATCTGCTTTATACAAACTGTCTGCAGGCTTTCTGTCTAACACTTGTATAAAGCAAAATGTGTCTAGAGGATGTGGTCATGAAGTTATTTCGCTCGTCGTCGAGCGTGACTTTGTGACATGTGACAGCTTACATAAGGATGTTGGGATTCCACGCCCTCTACCTTATTCAGAAACATTGTGTTCAATGCCTCCGAGGATGGATCGTCGCATGAGAACAGCCTCAGTCCGTCACTTGGCACCTGAAATGAGGCGCCGTGGTACTCAAAATAGGAATCTACTCGGCTGAAACGGGCGGGACTGAGTGTGCACGGTGCCTGGGTTGGAAGCTCTGCAGAAGTGCCCGCACAATCGCAGCATGGCTGGATGGTGATCCCGAATGCGACGGGTTCCCCGGAAACAGGGAATAAGAGCTGGGATGAGGGCCTGAAGATCTCTGTCGGCCAAAAGTGCAGCAACAGCATGGTTTAAGTTTAAACCACATCGTCTCCAACGATGGCCTGGTTTAAACCACCCTCCTATAATCATATAGGGAGCAGGCTTTGGTTTGAACCACAGTGGTTTAAACTGGTTGAAGCCATGGTTTAAACCATTGTGGTTTGAATGTAGTTTGAAATTATCATGGTTTAAACCGGTTCAAACCAGATGGCTTAAACCGGTTCAAACCAGATGGTTTAAACCAATGATGGTTTAAACCGGTTTGAACCAAAGTTGTTTCGACATTTTTTTTTTTTCCTCCTCTCTTAATATTAGTGATCGCCCCCGACCCCCGCCTCTTTCCAAAAGAGGAAATTCATATCATTCGGACTCAAAAAATCACGGAAAAGTTGTGATCAATTGCGAAAAAATTGTTTAAGGCACGAATAGATTGATAGATGGCACCTACCAAAAATGGAAATCAATCAAAAAATGAAAGTTGTCACTGGTTGAGCAATTCAAGTTTTTCAGTGAAAAAATTGGTGAAAAATATCCAAGATTTTACAGAAGTTTTTCACTGAAAAAGTAGGTGAAATTTTTAAAACTTTTTCAGCACTTTTTGACTTGTTTCAAAATTTTCACCTAAAAAATGAAAAAGTAGTGAAAACATTCTAGGTTTTTCACTTATGGTTTCAGTGAGAAAAGTGTGAAAAATAATGGACATTTTTCACCAATTTTTTCACTGAAAAACTTGAAATGTTCAACCAGTGTGTAGCCCTCATTGAGCACTACAAGGTTGACCAATTGACTACAGTGATCAACTCACCGGTTGGGCCAAAAAAGGCAAAATACTTTCGAAAACACAGTTCATTTTAGGGAATGATTGGGCCATATGTCAGTAACCGCTGGGTGGATTCCCATGATTCTAGTACCCTTAGAAAATGGCTGAACAGGGCTTCAGCAGTTCCTGAGATACAAGCCAAATCATTCTAAAAAAATTAACATAGCTGATTATAGAAATGGTGTAGAATGCCAGGTGAACAAACCCATCTGAAAGCCCTGTTCAGCCGCTTTCTAACGGTACTGGAGTCATGGAAATCTGTCCAGCGGTTACTGAGATATGGCCCAATCATTCCCTAAAACGGACTGCATTTTCAAAAGTATTTTGCCTTTTTCAGTCCAACCGGTGAGCTGATCACTGTAGTCAATTGGTGTTATATACTGAGCCGAGAGGGGGAAGAGAAGTCCCGTGGAAGTCCGGAACCGGAAGACGTCCGGAACCCGGAGCAGGACTGGAGGTGAAATAGTCGGCTATTCTCGCAAGCACCACAACTCAGCAGGGTGTGCGACTGTCTGGGTGTCGAGCCGGGACGAAAATCAGGACAAAACGGAAACGCTCCACAACATGGGGTTCTAGCCCGATTGGGACTACTCCGGGAGGCCGGACCGGAAGGCCCGGACCGGAGGTAAACCGGAGTGGCGTAGAAGCTGTGGGAACGAGGACGTGAGTCGGAGTGGTGTGGAAACCGGAAAGACCGGAAATGGACTGGAAATAAAGTCGAAGTGCGAAAAGAACGTCCAGAGGCTTAAGGGTAACCTCGGAGTCGAGTTGAAGACAAGGATTGAAAGAATAGACTCAGTCCATGAAGGGAAACATGGAACAACGTTAATTTTCCAGATGAAGTCCTGGACGTGGCTAAGACAGATATATACTAAAGTCTGTAATTGTAGTCCTAAATGTGGATAAGTAATGTGACCAGTGCGTAAAACAATAAGCCACTATCCAAATGGGGACAGAGAAGTAAAGCAATGTTAAAGACAATAAAGGAACCTCGGATAAACGGATAAACTGGAGAAACACTTAGTAAAGCGTCGTGACATAAATACCCGAAGTTCTGGAGTGTTCCGGTTGGTCCCGGATCGGTCCGAGGGTCCGGATCTGGAGTGTGACTATAGCGTGACCGGAGTGTGACCGGAGCCGGAGTGCACAGATATAACAGTATCCCCCCTTTACGTTCCTTGCCCTCAAGGAACTGAAAGCATGGAGGTCGCATAGGGAATCCGGAGAATGCAGAAGGTGTTCCGGAGGATACACAAAATGGGGCTGGTGATGAAGGAAGAAGTCCGGGGAGAAGACCGGAGGTGATCGAGAGAAGATAAGTGGAGTCCGGAGGAGAGAACTGGAGGAATCCAGAGGATCACAGAGGAAATCAAGGACAAGATGAAAGGACCGGAACAGAAAGGGTGGGGAGGAGCGGAATGGAGACCGGAAAAAATTCGGAGTAGACGGAAAGAAGTGGAAGGGCCCGGAAGGGATCCAGAGGAAAGTTGGAAGGCCCGGAAGAGGTACGGAAAGAAAGTGGAAGATAGCAGGAAGGAGCAAGATGAGGGCCAGAAAAATCTGGAGTGGATAGAAAGGGGCTGAAGGACCCGGAGAAGGTCCGGAGGAGAGCCGGAAGGCTCGGGAGAGGTCCGAAAAGAGAGCGAAGGACAGCAAGAGGGAGCGAGAAGGGTCCTGGAAGGAACCCGGGTCGAAAGGAGTGTATCCATTGAAGGATCAGGATTTCCATTGAAGGAACTGGATCGGGAACCATAGAAACAATCTATCAAGGATTGGGAGGCAGAGAAAATCTATGGGTTTCACTTGGCAGCCGGTGACGATGTTAACACGATTCCACCCCTACGTGGACGTTGCCCGTGAGCAGGCCAAAGGTTGGCACTGAGGCACATGATCAAGCATGAATTCCGGGAAAATCCGGAATGATCCGGAGTACCGGAGAGTGTCGGAGGACGAGAGCAAGATCACATGGAAGAAAACTCGCTGGGAAGAGTTTTGTAAAGGCTCCAAAAAATACAGAGGAGTGAAGAGCGCCGAAACAAAAAGTCGGGGCCCGGAATGCAATCGGAACCGGGGCCAGACTGGAACCGAAATGGGATGGAGATTCCTGGAAGGGGAAGGAAGGTGCCGGAAGAATGGCGGGAGTGCCGGAGGGGCAGAAGTCGGATTTTCGGAGGAACTGGGAAGACTTGGACAGGATTTCGAAACAGAGTTGAAAGTGGTAGTGACTGAATACCCGGAGATGGGCTAGTCCAAAGCGAAGCGCAACCTAAAACCGCAACAAGGTTCAGAAGGCATCCGGAGTCGAACCTGAAGGTTCCCGGAAGTTTCCGGAGTGATCACAGAGAGGCGACCGGAGGTGGTAACAGAAACACGGGAGGTGCAACTGGAACTGGAGATGAACAGGACGGCCCGGAATGGTTGACGGAATTCCGGAGGTGGCCGAAAAAGGTGTGCGGAGGATCTGGAGGTTCCACACGTCCAGAAGGAGGACTGGAAGGAGTGGTATAAAAACCCGAGGATAGGCATAAAAGCCCCAAGATATCCATAGAAGGATCAGAATCTGGTGAAGACGTCGCAAGACTGGCGAAGACATTCCGGAGCTCCGGGCGACCGGACAAAACCGGAGTGTCCTTCCGTAACCGGAAAGGCCAAACAGGATCAGACATTGTGTCTGAAGGTGCGCACAGAATCGAAGATATCGGTGGAATGGAAAGAGGTACTAGCTGCCAACCAATCAGCTCAACGGAGCGAGGTGGTGGAGTAGTTGAGATCCGGAAACCGGCAAAATCATCGGATTCGCGAGATGACGAGAATCACAACCAAAGTTGAAATGGAGTTCAACGAGGGTTGGACAACACCAGATGTGAAAGGCCCGGTAAAGAAGCGACCGGAGAGAGGTGGAGGTCGAGCCGGTGATGGTGACAAAGTCCGGGAATTCCGGAAGGTACTGGTCGACAATTCCAGAGTCATGAAGGGCGTGATGGTCATGAGGAATAGTGATCCGAAGAGGTCCGGAAAAGACACCCGGAGGAAACCGGAGTCCTGGAAGCAACCTCAATACTGACTAGCAGCACCGGAAAGCACCGGAGGACATGAAAGTCGGGAGGTCGTGAATGAGGAGGATGGGAAGAGGTCCAGCCAGGAAGACCGGACGGAACTGGACGAAACCGGAGCTTCTAGAAACAACCTCGGAAGGCATGGAAGTCGTGATGGGAAGGAATGGAAGTGAGGAACTGCTCTGCGAGCGGGATGAGTGCAGCAAGCAGACAGCCCAGACAGGGGATCTGGAAAATACTGTTATATACTGAGCCGAGAGGGGGAAGAGAAGTCCCGTGGAAGTCCGGAACCGGAAGACGTCCGGAACCCGGAGCAGGACTGGAGGTGAAATAGTCGGCTATTCTCGCAAGCACCACAACTCAGCAGGGTGTGCGACTGTCTGGGTGTCGAGCCGGGACGAAAATCAGGACAAAACGGAAACGCTCCACAACATGGGGTTCTAGCCCGATTGGGACTACTCCGGGAGGCCGGACCGGAAGGCCCGGACCGGAGGTAAACCGGAGTGGCGTAGAAGCTGTGGGAACGAGGACGTGAGTCGGAGTGGTGTGGAAACCGGAAAGACCGGAAATGGACTGGAAATAAAGTCGAAGTGCGAAAAGAACGTCCAGAGGCTTAAGGGTAACCTCGGAGTCGAGTTGAAGACAAGGATTGAAAGAATAGACTCAGTCCATGAAGGGAAACATGGAACAACGTTAATTTTCCAGATGAAGTCCTGGACGTGGCTAAGACAGATATATACTAAAGTCTGTAATTGTAGTCCTAAATGTGGATAAGTAATGTGACCAGTGCGTAAAACAATAAGCCACTATCCAAATGGGGACAGAGAAGTAAAGCAATGTTAAAGACAATAAAGGAACCTCGGATAAACGGATAAACTGGAGAAACACTTAGTAAAGCGTCGTGACATAAATACCCGAAGTTCTGGAGTGTTCCGGTTGGTCCCGGATCGGTCCGAGGGTCCGGATCTGGAGTGTGACTATAGCGTGACCGGAGTGTGACCGGAGCCGGAGTGCACAGATATAACAATTGGTCAACCGTGTATTGCTCAATGAGGGCTACAACTTTCGTTTTTGATGGATTTCCATTTTTGGTAGGTGCCATCTACCAATCTATTCGTGCCTTAAACAATTTTTTCGCAATTATTCACAACTTTTCTGTGATTTTTTGAGTCCAAATGATATGAATTTCCTTTTTTGGAAAGAGTCGGGGGTCAGGGGCGATCACTAATATTAAGAGAGGAGGAAAAAAAAAAAATGTCGAAACAACTTTGGTTCAAACCGGTTTAAACCATCATTGGTTTAAATCACCTGGTTTGAACTGGTTTAAGCCATCTGGTTTGAACCAGTTTAAACCATGATAATTTCAAACTACATTCAAACCACAATGGTTTAAACCATGGCTTAAACCAGTTTAAACCACTGTGGTTCAAGCCAAAGCCTGCTCCCTATATGATTATAGGAGGGTGGACCTGGGTGGTTTAAACCAGGCTATCGTTGGAGACGATGTGGTTTAAACTGAAACCATCCTACAGTACAAAAGTGGCAGTATTGGAGAAAAATATGCCAGTAAAAATATACATACAGTATCAGGTTTCCGAAGTGCTCCTCCTGAGAGGGTCCACTGATAAGAGAGCGGCTAGTGTGATCTAAATGTTGAATTCCTCACCAGAGCGGAGGCAAAGGAGGAGAAATCATTTTCTGCTGGGTTGCCGCTACCCAATAATCCTCCGTTCCAAGTCAGGATGTACAAGGTTGGGATGTGACAGGTAACACGAGCCTAGGGATCCACCGAATTAAACAAGAAGTTCCCAGATGGGCACTCGTCTCACCGTATATTGTATGGGCCAGGCAGTGGAATTATCAGATGGACGTGCAAGGCTTATCGTCATATCCGTCTGACGGTGGTCAGAAGCGGAATGTGCCAGCCCGGAATGAGTACTTACGATGTCACACCCATCGGAAAGCGGATTGTTATAGTACGAGAACGAGGAAACCGGTTGCGAATTATGCTCGTCGAATGCTGTGGTGATAGCCCAGTTGAATAGAATTGTTCAGATCGCCTACATCGCGAATTGACAAGATCTGCGGGCTGAAGCCCCCAGTTGGCTGCTGCAGCATTTGCGGAATTAGGTTGCTGAAGGGGTGGGGCGGAAGCGTGTCATTCGGACGGTAGGTGGATTCTTCAACAACTTCGTATGCAGATAGCGGAACTGTGAAGATGCCCGGTGAATATCGAGGCATTTGGGCTGCTGAGTGCGTACCGTTGAGAGTGGCAAGGAAGGCGGCCAGCAAGATGAAGGTGCACAGCACGGTGGTGTCGTCTACTGCCAAGGGTAAGCTGGGCCGAGGTCAGTACAAGAATGAGAAATTGGACTCTAGAATCTTACGACGCTGAGGACTATATCCGAGTCGATACGACAGAATCCCTCTGGAAATGGGGCGGAAGAAAGGCATAGGGAGGGTGAAGATGCGGCGGCTTCCTTCCTCTTTGTTAAATACTGGATGGATTGTAACAAAGATAGATGGGCGCATGTGCGGAAGCAGAAAGTAGGATCTGTGATATGAGAAGACCTCGGTACGTGTTCGGGCAGTGTTGACACAGAGAAATGTTCCTCACTGGTTCTGGGTGCGGTAAACAACAATCGTCGCCCGTCAGTATCCGAAGATCAGTCGGCACTGCGGCAGACTATTTCTGCGTAGGGTGCGCGTACTCCGGGTTGACTGCATCAGGTTGGGAATCGCTGGGAATTGCTCAACACGCACGGCAACTAACAATAAAATGTGATGCAGATTTCCAGGACGACCTGAGTGCCAAATATCCTGGAAGAGAGAGCTGGGGGAGGGAGTGCCAACCATGGAGGGTGATTCTGCATCGGTGTCCATGTATTTCCTTGTTACACTATCAATTATCCACATATGCGAAAATACCTACATCTGCAAAAAAAAGTAAATATTATTTTCTACCTCAACACTCCGCCGATGTATGGGGGAGAGTAGCGGATTAAGTACCTTTCCTAAGTTGGGGGAGGCCTGGGGATGAGCGTGGAAACTGCGGCTGTTGTCCGGAGATGCAGATGCCAAATTTCAGGAGAGAGGATACAGCACACGATGCAGGTTTCAGGACAAATTTTCCACACCACCCGAGGCCCCGCTCCCAGCCCTAGCGACGACTGTTGGACCTGGAAATCGCCAATAAAGACCCGCTGTGATATCATTCCAGGGAAAGCCTGAAGACGCAGATGCTCGGAACCACCCGACCTTCTCGCACGCAGACTCGAAACAGCTCCGGCGTCTGGAATTTGTACAACATTCGCAGTTGCAACGTCCCGAAATGTGAGCAACTATTCGTCTGCACCTAGGATGTGCGCCGACTATGGAATAACGCACTGTGATGCAGGTTTCCAGGCTGAGTAGATCAACGCCACCAGTATGATTGAAGCCCCAGCGTCTAAGGCGGAGTCTTCCACTCCGCAGAGACCGCGGGGCATGAGGTAGAAAGCGGCTGTGCCCGAAGCCTAAGAACATGAAGATACAGCGCTAAATCCTCCATCTGCACCTCCCAGCGTTCTTCGCGTACAGAGAGTCGAAAAGCGTAGCGTCTAGCATTCAGGGGTGCAAGGCAGTTCCGGGAGTCGGGGATGACGATGTAGACGCTCCGCGCCTAATGACCTTGAGGATGCCCAAGCTGAGGTCAAGTTGGGGTCGGTCGGCTTCGACTGTCCCAGGTACTCGAGTGTGTGTATCACCCAGAGTTCTGCGCTAAGTCTGAGGCCGATCGACTGGCCAATGTACGAGAGGATCCTGCGAGTGAGAGGAACAAGTTCCTGGGAAGACGGATGCGCTCCGCACCCAGAGATCGGCTTGAAGAGCGGATGCTCAGATTAATATGGCTGCCAGGTGTAGTACTTGCATGCATGCGCGAAGTGCCCGCGCGCAGCGTCACCAAATGAGTCATGACGAGACAGATCAAGCATGCTCCAGAACGACACCAGACAGAACCAGATTGTCCCCGTGCAAGCCCAATAACGATGAGAGGAAGAAGTCCATCTATGGATGCTGCATCTATCCAGCGTCGCGTGCCGAAGTCCCGGCATCGTCGTAGGGGAAGAGAACGAGAAAATCCAAGAATTGATGAATGACGTCACCGTCCCAATCCGGCCACCCGCCTTCCCAATCCGGCTGCATCCCCTTCCCTCCCTTGCATTCCGCTCCATCGCGCGCCGAGCTTTTACAATCAACCCCATGTATTCATCTCGTAGAATGACAGATGGTAAAAAGAGAGAAAGGTAAAAGTAAAAAGAGGGGGGCTATCAATACAGTGGTGCGTACATGCATGAGAATGAGGGAATGAGGGTGCGTATCTCCCAGGAGTGAGCGGATGGGAGACGTCTGCGTAAGCTAATCATAATAGCTAGGACTTAGCGTAGGAGTGTGCGTGTGCGTAGCTCGTCATAACGAGGCGTAAGCGTAAGTAAGGAATGAATGGGTGCCCCATCGGCGGTATCATCATCATCACACCCGAGCGCAGCGAGGTAGCGAGGTCGAGCGAGGTCAAGTTCAATGAACGTCATCGTTGAACGGAGCTTGAACGAGCGTCCGCCCCTGCTGCGCCGGCACGGGGAACATGTCCATCGAAATCGAATGCGCATCCGACACGGGGCTCCACTGCGCCTCCTCCCCGTGCTCGTGCTCCCCGTCCTCGCAAACGATATACGGGTACGCAGAGGAGGCAGGCGACGCGGGGTACGCAGCGTCGTGCCACGCGACGTGCAGCGGGAGCGCGTACTCGTGCGTCTCGGTGGAGGTGGAGGCGAAAGTGGAGAAAGAGGTGGCGGTGGCGGGCGTCTCCGGCTCCCCCTCGAAGCGCTCCACGAATCTCGACGTGGCCGCAGAAGATGCGGACGCGGAGGAGCCCGCACGGTTCAGCTCCCTCTCCCCAAAGCCCCCCTTGCGCTCGCTAAAGTCCGACGAAGCGCTGGGCGACGCGGTGCCGACGTCCGTGAAGGAGCCGGGGCTGTCAAAGGAGTAGGTCGGGAGGCCCACGGCGATGGGGATGGGGATGGGGTTCGAGATGGGTTTGTGTGCGGCGCTGAGCGGGGCCTTGGAGGAGGCCTTGGAGGATGCGAAGCCGCCCTTCGAGGACGTGAAGCTGGAGCTGCTCGTCGCGGGCGCGGGGGCAAGCAAGCCCGACGCTGGGCGCTGCACGCCCACCCGCGCTGCGCCCCTCCAAAATGCCGCCACTACCGCGGCGCCGAACAGCGCGTAGTGCCGTCTTGCTTCGACCGCGAAGCCGAAGAAGGCGAAGAAGATGAGCGCGCACGCCGGACTCGCCCACCGGCTAAACTCCAGCGCCAGCACGAGCCTCGGGCTCCCCCTCCACAGGATACTGGGTATCTGCTCCACGTGGGAAAACATGAAGTGCGTGTCGGCGAGGGGGCGCCAGGGGCCGAGGGGAGCGGCGGTGAGGTTGAGGTAGATTGCGAAGAGGCCGAGGAGCGTGGTGAGGAGGGCGGCGGTGAGGGCGAGGGCCATGAGGCGCAGGTAGCGGGAAGAGGTGAGCCCCGAAGCGTGCGAGGAAGAGGAGGAGGGGGGGAGGGGAGAGGAATTGAGTGAAGGCGGCACGCCGGGGGAGGAACGCGCGCAGGGCGAGGGCGCCGTAGGCGGCGGAGGCGAGCCCGAGGAGGGGCGGCCAGATCATGGAGAGGAGGTACATGGGGATGGAGTTGTAGAGCGCGGGATAGCACCCGACCTGCTCGTAGACGATGAAGCGGTGGTCTTGCACGATGTATTCTGCGTTCCGTTAGCCGGGGAAGCGCGGGAAAAGCAAAAAGGGAGAGGACGCACGGAGAGCGACATAAACGAGGGGAAAGAGGACGCAGAGGAGCGCGTCGATGACGGCGGCGCGGCGTTTCTGTGTGGGTGTCAGAGATGAAAAGAAGGGAGGAAAGGGACGGACCTCCGCTGGGGTGATGGACACCGTCTTGACGTTGGCGATCTGGTAAAGACGGCGGTTGATGCACAGCGACGCCGCGGGGATGCCGACCGAAGCGCCCATCGTGATCCTTATCGCTGCAGCAGCGCGTCAGCACGCCGCGCACAGAGAAGGAAGTATAAGGAGGGGACGCACAGATATCACACCACACTGGCGCGTTATTAAGGACGTTGTCCTTCCACGCGACCGAGTTGACGAACTGGTTGAGGCAGGCGAGGGCGACCCACATCATGTAGAAGCACGTTCCCGAGTTCCAGGCCTGGAGGTGCCAGGGGAGGGGGACGAGCATGAGGAGGAAGCCGAGGAAGGCGAAGATGGAGAAGAGCGGGTACAAGGCGTCGAGCATCGTGCGCAGAAAAGGTAAAGAGTTGGAGCCGGCCGGGAAGAAGAAAGGGTGCAGAGGATTTCTGTTCGACAATAAATTCCTCCCATCTTAACGGTGTGCGGAGAACAAGAGCCCGAGTACAATACACAAGAGTGTCACACAAACAATAGGGCGTCACGCTCCGATCGATGTGTGACAGGTTCAGCCGGGATGTCGGCCCGCTGCCGGCGCATGCCGAGCGTGGTCGTTTGTTGCAAAACGCAAAGCTACCGGCTTTTGAAGCGATTCCTTATACATCGGAAGTACATTTGAGTCAGAAAATCTTACCCTAGTAGATGAGGTGACAATGCTTAGACTCGCATCCCAGACATGTGAATTTCACCTATCACCACCCAAGCTGAAGCGGCACACCTGATTTACAATGTTCAAATTCGCCCAGCTCAAGCCGCAATAAAAAAGACTTACTCTGAGTCAGATTTGAGCGCCAACAACGGTCATGACTTTCTCCAGGGACTTTGTGGCCAACCAGCGGAGATTAGGTCGGACCTCTTCCATTCTAATTTCTCGCTGAGCACTAGGCTTGTTCAGAGTACAATGCAGTTGAGAGACACATGCAGTTGCATTAACAGACAAGACATTTGGCAGATGCGGCACGATGGCAGTGGATTCGGGCGATTTTCCATCCTTTTTGTGCCGTTCCCTGCCTCCTTATAGATCGGAATAAGCTAAGTATTGAGCGGATGCAACCACACACTGCGCGGAACTATGCGTCTTCGCAAGCTCTGGATATTCGGATTCAATGGAGAACGGTGTGTGGTCCTTGTCCGCTGACTCAGCGGTAATTGAAGGTAGGCTACTGTAGGTCCAATTGAATATATATTGCAGCTTTGGGGCCTCGCAAAAGTAGAAGGTCACCTCGAAGCCAGCATGGGTCGTGGGCACAGCTCTCGATCTCGATTCCGATTTCCAAATCCTAAATGTAACGCCGCGAATGATTGATTCGAGACGAAGAGGGAGCCCTTGCCTTGACAGTCGCCGCTGTTGGCCGGACTATCCCCGGTGCGTGTGTGGATATAAGAGAAGCGTGGCACGTCCAGCCACAACCGCCGCCACTCGACCACTCCTCTCTGTCTCACCTCCGATCAAACCCGAACACCACGCTCCCACCTCGCCCACATCCGGCCGGTGCCGATAAACACCGCGCTTTCAGACCGGCCACTCCCGGCCACTCCCTCTCAACACAGCGTCCCACACCACCCACATCCGGCCAGTCCAGCTCCCGCTTTCTTTGATCCATCCCTCCCACACCCGATTCACACCGGCATTTTCGCGTGAAGCCGCCCCCATCTCCGGCCCCTCCCGATGAATCCCGCCCCCCCCCCGTCCGCCCTCTCCTAACAACGCCGCGGGATTCTTCCGCGTGCCGGGCCCTTTTCCCGCGCTCCCCGCCCCTCCCGACCTCTTCCGCCGTTCGTTCTTTCTCAACACGCCGCCTACGCCTCCTACTTTCCCTCCTCCTTACGCCTAACCACCGCTTCCTGCGGACGCCGCCATTACGTGCCACGCGACGCGTTTGCTTGCGCGCGTGTCGCCATCAATCCCGTCGGCTCCGTATCATCACTTCCACCACGACGACGACTGGATTCTCGTCCCCGCAGCTGCCTCAATGCCCGCCCTACGACTACACCTGCGCCACCGCACTCCACTTTATCCCCTCCCCTAATCCTCTTTTGAGTCTAGACTTTCCCCTGGCCACAGTTCAAGCCAGCCCCGCGCGCAACCCACCCGCCAACCCCACGCCTAAGCCAGTGTCTTTGGTCGCGTCTCCCATGGTCTCCACCTAGCCCAGCCTTTCCATCCACGGCCAACGCTCGTCTCTATTTTCTCGCCCTTTCCACCCTTGTGCCTCCCTACCCCTTGCTCGCAAGCGCACATTCACTCCCGACCATCCAGAGCGAAGATACACCCCCCCTGTGCGCGAATAAGAGAGCAACTTATCCAGTCTTCATTTTGCCCGGGTATCCTTTCTTCCCTTTCTTCCTACTCCGACCTCAAAGTCGCGGTGCTGAATATTCATTCTGTAGGCTCGCCCACACTGATTCGCTGCCTGCCTACGGCCACGACGTCTATCGGTTCGTCTTGGAGTAAAAACCACCAAGCCGCGATGATTAGGTGGAAGCAAAGTACACTCTCTTCTTCCACATCGCACCTTCCCTTTGTGACGGGGCGTTGTCACCCACGCCTCAGAGGATAAGAAACAGGGATGGGATTGAGACGTGAGTAACGACAGGAGGTGCTACTGGCGTTGCGAAGACAAAGGTGAGTATCTACGTGGCATACTTTATATATGTCTACGTAACCGATATCATTCATCAAGTTGGAATATCCCAATTGGGAAGCCAGCGCCGTTACACCCTTCCCCATCCCTCCTTGCCCTCCTCCCCCTTCTCCCCTTCTCTAATCTGTTGCTGTGAATCCCTTTCCCCCAATCTGGTCCATGCACTCATGCTTCCTCTATCCAGCACATGCGCGCTCGCCTTGGGCGCCCTTCATTGTCCGCGCATGCCCCAGCTTCCCGTCGCCGTCCCCTCGCGTGACGCTCGCATCGGCCCCACTGCCGCACACCGACGTTGCGCGTCGCACGTTGTGCGCCAGTCCGCCCTCTCCGCGCCAGCCGGGGCATCGTCGATACCCCACCACACCTAGCCGCTCGAACTCCGACGGCGCGCACACCAGTACGACGACCGTCCTGTCGCGCGTACACCCTGTCCCCGCCCTCCATCTCCCGCGCTCCCTTCCTCGCTCTCTTCCTCTCCTTCCACCATCCTCGGCCCCGTGCAGACGAGGAGATAAAGCCCGACAAGCCTCGCGAGGGCCCGCAACACCATTCTGCGTCCGGCTAATCCCACTCGCCGTCTTCCACACCAATATTCACGAAGCCGAGTGCAGCGCTGCAGCCCGCACGACGCCCGCGCGCTGCCTCAATCAATCGCGCACCGCATCTACGCCACTTTCCTCTCCTTCTCATTCTCCCGCCACCATCCCCATCTTTGCCCCGCCCACCCGAGAACACGGAGAAACGAGGACAAGCACGACGCGGATGTGTAGCACCACCCCTCCCGCGCTCCCGTCCTCAAATTTTGAGTGGCGTGTGTCTCGCATCGAGCGCCGCCTTCCTTGTACGCTCTTCGATCCTTCCATTTTGTTCACACATCTGTCTACCCTTCGGCTCGCATACCTCCGTCTTATATTACATTGTTTGTATTCTTTTTCACAGTTTTTGTATATCTATACAGGTTAACAACAAATATTGTTGCATTCGCAAGCCCTTAATGAATTCTCGACAAAGTCATCACTACCTGTTTCGTCGACCGATCAATCCGATAACACCGACGAGTCGCCTTACCTCGAGTTTGTGGTACGAGCGTGAGTATTCCCGCAGATTGTGTCGCCTAATTAAAATATTCACCCTAGTAGATCAAACTGTCCCATCCTGTCCAGTCGCGCGGTCGCATCTCGCGCAATATTTGGTAAACCACAAAACACACCTGAATCAGAAGAAAACTGCTCGGATTCGTACAACGGTGACGATCTTCACGTTCACTTCACCGCCAATCAAGTAAACTCATCGGATGCTGAGCTGCTTGAAGATACCATCCAGGTTGGTGGCCACCCACCTCGTTTGATCGAGCCCCAGCTCCCCTGAGTTCTTCCATGAATCCGATTCTGGTGATATTACAGGCTTGTTTGGCTACCTGATTCTGAGGCTGATTCTGACACTGACGCGCTGAGCTCTTGTTCGCACCATCGAGATTTTGACCACAGTTTGGACACAGGTGTGAATCTCTGCAAATATATGATTCTGCGCGACGCTCAAGTCATCCAACTCACCGAGCCATCAAGCTACACGGAGCCGTACTGCAAGAGCAGTCTGGACATCAAATCTGAAGCCGAAACCTGATCCTGAAATGTGGCACCACATGTTCACTTTTTTTCTCTACCGCCTGTGTACATACCTCCTTAGGGAAATTTGGCTCACCCTTGTGCCTTACCGACCTCCAAATCCAATCTGGCTGACCTTTTCGTTCAATCTGGGTGAGCATTTCGCCTTACAGTAAAGTGCACCCAAGGCCCCCCGCCCCACTAGGTAGTACCCTCTCCTGGACTCAAACCCATGATCGCATGTCAGCGTAAACTCCTAATTGCTGTCTTTCGGTATTTTCCGATTTGGAAGGTACTATTGTGGACCCCGTACTTGGTCACCCCCCCTAGTTGGCCATTTGGTGGCTAGCATCCGGAGACTTGATGTTCATAAGCTGGCATCATGAGGGATGAGAGTAGGACCCATAGCGAAGACCTGAACCGAATTTGGAGTCAAAGTGATGAGTTGATGGAAAGTTACGACATGGCAGATCAGGCTCCGAAACGTGTGAACATCATTTTCTTATTGCCGACGCGGCTCGGCTTTCTGGGCTCAGCTCCCTTTCGACCAGTTCTTCACCATTCCAGGAGTTCGTGGGCTCGTTCTGTTCCCCTGATTTGGGCGGATCATCTGCCCCAGTTCTTGCCGTGTTCAGGCCAGAAAATCCTTCGCTATTCTCGGGTGAAGGTACCGCTGCTTTTTTTGAGGGGCTCATACTGGCCGACGTCGTATAAGACGACACTGTTGGGCTACTGGTCTGGAACTTGGCACGAGGTCTTTTGAAATTCAATACTTCGATTTAGGAGGCCCTTCGAAATTTTAACTAGTCAGCTCCCCTCTCAGTGCACTGCTCTGCTGCAAACCACGCAATTTTGATCTGCCAACAGTGGTATTTTTTTTGGGAGCTAGGAGCACTTGTGTATGAAGTTATCAATGTAAATATGTTGTATAGCTTTCTTTCACGCTGTTTGAAGCCCAATTTGAGCCACAGTATCGTTCCATCCTTCGCTAGACACGCCATTGCTCCAGTGCCCTCGGTTCGGCATTTTCCCCCATCCGAGGAGCACTCGTGTACACCCCGGATATGGGTCGCATGTAGATTGAGATAGGTTCTAATTAAAGATATACACCCTAGTTACGACTCCCGATGGCTCCGGTCGCCGAGTTCCAGCTTCAAAGCTTGTTTTGGGGAGGTGGCCAACTAGCCCGTTATTTGGGCTTGTTGAACTGCCGTCCAAAAGAAATTCACTGCGAGGGCAGATCTTCATGTATTGGGTGGGAGTAGGCTTAAACTCTTCGTAGGATGCGTGCCTTTCATCTGACGCCGTTCTGCGTGCGTGGTACAATGCTAAAGGCTGATAGCGAAGCATGAATGCTTAGGTGGCCAAGTACGGGGTCGAAAATAGTAGCTGATGGTGCCTGGCCTTCGTTCCGACTGCGGAGAGGTCCCTCGGGATCCCCGGACCCATGGTTGGAGTTTCAGAGCATGTCTCGAAGCGGCTGAAATCCGACTCCGTTCGAGGGGTCTGAAACGACGGGGGAAACACTAGGAAAAATTATAGCAGACGTATCGCTACGGCGATTTTCTGAGACCGTCCACGACGAGTTCACTCCCGCACTTCACCCTGATTTGCCCCACACTCCCCAATCAGCTAAGAAGATCGGCAGATGCTCGCTGGGAGCTGGCTCATTGATGGTTTAAAGGGGAGAGTCATTTTTCAGAGTGGACTATGTAGATCCCCAAGTAGATCCCTGCCGAGCCAGAGCATGACTAGCATGACTTCGGTACTACTAGTGTGATAGGTCCGTGCTGACATCGGTTCACCAACCGTGACATCCCGGGGAACGCCATCGAGGCAGCGACGCGCTTCGAAGTACACGGCCGCTGGATAGCGCGCGCGTCCCGCATCGCACATCACTGAAAGGCTTGGCAGGCATCGTTGGGCGAGACTGAGAGAGCGCCGACACTTGGATGGTTCGAGAGACAGTTCGAGCAACACTTTATTTCACTGCACTGCCAGCGGCCGCCGATCGTTCGGGGAATTACACATCGGATCGCTAGACGTGCGGTATTGGGAGGTATAGGAACACCACGTAGAACACAGACCATGAGCATTCGATGTCGTGGCCGAGAACAGAACGTGGGGCTTTGATGAGGCGAGTCAGGAAGCGCAGACGGAGTAGGGAGATGATGTCCCCCAATTCCGACGACACGAAGATTGTGAGGACCCCAAATTGCTAGCTAGTTGTCGCAGTCGGCGTCCCGAAGTCAAGCAATCGCGCCTCAGGAGAGCCAGAGGTAGGCACGGGGCGAGCCAGGTCTTTCCACAAGGCGGAGGCAGAAGAATACAGCGGAGGTTCTGTATTAACGCCGACGATTCGCTGGGGCAGTAGATCCCCAGCGAGCGCGCGCGGGAACGCGAGATAGACACCTAAGAGGCCACCCAGGAGACAATCAACGCGCAGTAGCGATAAAAGAGCATCAGACGCGCAAGAGAGGCCCAATGAGGCCGGCCTGACTCCAATTCTCACATGGCGGAGTAAGGTCATTGATCCCGATCATCCGGCCCCAAAAAGGCCTTGCCAGAGCGGAGACACCCCGCCCAAGAAATAAAAGCGGCGGAAGATGCAGTAAGTCCTAGACCTTGGAGAAAGCTGTGCAAGTCCGACTCGAAAAAGCCGAAATACAGATCCCCGCGCGTCGAGACAAGGAGCGCTGGAGGTAGAGAGAGGGACGGAAGCAAGTGGTGTGCGCTTGTGGGCGCGTCATCAGCTCTGAGCGGGAGAAGCAACACGCTTGCGCAAACAACTCAACGCCCGCGGTCCAGACAGGCAAGTCGACTCCGGTGACGTAACGACCGCGATGATTTGGAGCTTTCGAGTTGTCCTCGAGGTAGCCATGGGGTCGAGAAATGTTATTCAGTCAATGGCGAGGAAGATACAAGACGTAGCAAGTTAAACAAAGCGGAATCGTTGGATTCCGCTGTAACGGAGTCCCCTTCCCGCCCCAGGAGCACTGCGCTGGGTGTTCCATGTTTGCAGAGACTCGAATGGTCGGGGGAGATATCAAATGACCTTGAATGAGTGAGCGGCGCCGCAGCGTGGGTGGGAGCGCAATACTACAGTCACGAAACAGCGCAAGCGCACCGGCGAACTGGGTGCGAGCGGGTTAAGCGCTGTCAATCGAATTAAATCCGACGAGCGGCCGAATGCGCTTCAGTCCCATTCACAACGTCAGATTCTACCGTCGGCGGGGAGTGCGGAAGAAATAAGCGCGAGGATACCTTGAGAAATTTTGGCCTGCCCGGAAGAGCGGGGAAATGCAACGGTGTCAGTGGTGCTAAACGAAGACGAGGGACACGACGAAATACGCACCGGAGGCTTTGAGTGCGGAGCGACGAAGATTCGCGTCTCCGGGGCTTCCGAATCGAGTTGCAGCGTTGTTTGCAGCCAGTGCTGCTCACGGAAATATAGCACCGATGGCAGAGCCGACGTCTGGTCCAGCGCGCGGGGGGTGAATTACACAGACGCTACTCATATTTCACGCGTTCAGCTTTGCGAGGGGCGGAAAAAAGAGGACGTACGGGGATCCAGCAACATAGCATCGCGCATTGAGTTAGACGATATGCCACGGGAAACCGCGTCGAGGACATTCCAGTCGAGAGTCGGCGACATTGCGAGCAGAAGCGGAGGCGACGAGCCAGCGACCTGCCGAATGGGGCGGCGGAAGGCTCGCTGGCTGCTCGACGCCGCGCGGGCGCCAGGAATAACCACCCGCGGAGAGGGCACGGCGTGCGGACTTGTAGTTGTGCGACGATCAAGTGAGAGAGAATCGCGGGGACGAGGGTCGGCCACACGGCACGCGCGCACTTGGAGTCGTGCGGCGTGCGCCGAGGACGAGCGCAAGGGGGATGCGGTCGGGGATGACTAGATAACGGAATGATTCGTGAGGAGGGTTGCAATTTGGAATGGAATGCGTGGGCAACGCCAGCGGCGCCCCTGCGCGAGACTATCACCCTGCCACTCGAACTTCGTGGCGAGTAGAATGGGAAGGGTTGGTGGCAAATCGTACCACGGATCTGTGGGCGTGAAAACGCCGAAGGAGCGCGTGGGGATCAGACGCGCTGAATATGAGTCATATAACGCACCCCAAATGTAGTCTCTCTTGACAGACGCTTCATCGGATCTAACTCGTGTGACGCCCACCGGAATTGGGGGTGCTGTCCCGATCGCGCACCCTTCCCGAGCCGTGACGCTACAATCACCGCTGAAGGTCAACCGACGCGAATCGAATGTCGTGCTCGCAGGGTGGTCGAATCGCCGGCCACGCAAGTATTGACGGAGTTGGTCTGGGCCCGGACGCAAGCATTGAAGGAGAGTGGCAAGGAAAGGGCGCGGCGTTGTGGCAGTGCCATCAGGAAATCCGGGAAAATGTTGTTTGGAGTTGTTAACATCACAATTGATCGGCAAGATTGGCGAGAGATTGTGAAACATTACAACACATTGCAACGTTGGTGCATGGATTGCGGCAGGTATGTAACTTCCACGTCTGACTTTTGTTTGATTATCGTTTGGGGTAAACCTGGGAAAAATATTAGATGGGCTTATCGACATCCAGAAATAATTGAAGTCATTAGAAGTAAGTATAATTATTGAATCATGTCGCCTATTACAACGGAGCAAACCCGTCATCGTCCTCATTCTCATCGTCGTACGTGCAATCGAGCCCGTCCTCCTCTTCATCCTCGTCCGATTCAGGGTCCCCCGGCCGCTCCTCCCTGTCAGAATCGTCACCTGAATCGGACCCAGACTCTCGCCGTCGTCTTCCCCGTGCGGCGGTATGACTTCAGCAGATGTTGCGGCGGTCACCTGTGTGGGGCGTGTACCTGCTGGGGAGCTGTGGGTTCTTGCTGCTGGGCGACCGGAGGTTCTTGTGGCTCGTGCGCCGCCGGAGGCTGATCCTCCAGATCAATGTCGAGGTCGTCGGCAGGAAGCGCTGA
>JARGYA010000655.1:0-64690 GCA_029204335.1 Mycena vulgaris
AATTCGACGGCCGCGCGAGGGGTAGCCAAATCGCTGACAGGAATACTTGCATGTCGAGTTGCCGTTGAATAAGAGGGCGCGTGGGTGGGGCCCGGAGTTTATGCACAAAACGTACTTTCGGAATGGCCATGCCGTCGGGGGGAGTCGAACCCCACCTTTCTCTTCTGGTAAGATTACTGAAATTATAATTTGAGAGAACGACCTCTCTGGTCCACGGCGGCTTCCTATCTTCAGATACGGGTAGGATATTGACTCGAGAAAGAAGAAACCCGATCCCGGCGATGATGCGAGGTGGAGTACAGGATTGGTGGAATCCTTGGAAGGCATGACTTGCGGATATAGGAAGTATCAATGAGCGAGGTGCGCAGACCAGAAGAGAGAGATTGCCAAAAGAAAATAGCGGGAGAAACTATGCCATCGGGAGGAATCGAACCCCATCTTTCTCCTCCGGTAACTAATGAAGTGGGCTATCCGAGAGAAGGCCGCCCTGGTCCACGAAGGCTTTCCATCCTGAGAATGCGCTGGGATAAGTCAGATGGAGAGGAAGGTGAATGTACATACCACCGCTGAAGAGCGGAATCCGCGACCGGAGAAAAAGAGAGTCGGATCTGGTATTTACGCGGTAGGGCGGTAGGGAATGGGGAGGAGTGCAAGTGCAAGTGTGCAGTAGGTTGAGCGGTCACCAAAGTCCACGGGTGGCTGGGGGGAAGGCCTGAGTAGCAAAAGGGTCAAGAGCCCAAGAGAGAAAAGTCCAGAAAGAGAAAGTGCGCCCGGCGGCCGGCACCCATCCGAGATTCACTACGTGGAAGGAGGCTGAGGAATATTGAGGACGGTTTCGACAGATGAGGGTTGTGACGTGAGGGAAGTGACGTGTGGGCACTCTGATTGACGTCATGGATGGCCCTTGACGGCGGCCTCGCTGTGCTCTTGGTCTAGATCACCCGGCACCTTCCGAGGTGACTACGCCGCCGTGGACCAGGGAAGGTCGCCCACCGGGGACAAGTGATGCGTAAAAATAGGAGACGGAGGTTCGACTCCTCCCGGCGGCATAGGGGTGGACTTCTTTTTCACATTCCATTCGCTGGATCTGAATGCTTGACCCCCAAGTCCGCACCTTGTAGGTAAGCCTTGTTGAATTAATTTTACGCCTCTGAGGCTCACTTCTCCGCGGGGACGGATGCTCAGTTGACCAGGCAAGTCCCTGCGTAAATAAGCCGTCGTAGACCAAGGAAGGTCGCCCTCTTCCGATGCCCTTCGTCCCAATCATCAAGCGGAAGGCGGAGGTTCGAATCCTCTCGACGGCATGTGCCATTGGTGGGTCAGTGTCTTTTTGGATCTTGATCTGGATGTGAATCTTGGCGCTGAATTGAATTTCGTTCCTCTTCCTCGTCCAATGTACTCCCTGCAGCACGGCGGATGCGACATTCTCAGCGTGTTCTCGATTGATTTATCGAGGGATGTTACGAGGTAAATACGCCGTCCTGGGCCAGGCGAGGTATCGATCAGTAAAGTGGGAAGTGGACGTTCGACTCCTCTCGACGGCATGCGAGATCTGGATTCCTTTTGATGTTTTGGAGTTGGCCAGGGCGCGGTAAATATGGCTTTATCTGTCCCTGAATCTGTTGGGCTGCTTTGCTGCTCACATCCGAGTCCAGCGTATTCGTAGGTGACCCGAATCCGCGTTTATCCAAACGGCATCGTGTCCATGCCGCCTTGACCCAAGGAAAATTGGATTCCCTTTAACACGATGGAGTTGCGTGGACAGAAAATGAAGCCCGTGATGTGTGCGTCGAATCTGTGGGTTGGGAATTCGCTGCCTCCTAATATCGCCCGGGTTATGCAATGCCCGTGCATGTAATTGTGGATAAGGTGTGCGTAATACAACCCGGTAGGTGATATACATACAAGATAGTGCCTCAATTACCCGCTCTCCAGGGTTAAATAAACCCTGTGGGACCTACATCGGACTCCCACGAGCGGGCATGCAATTTCAACCCGTTTTCGGGTCGGGATAGCATGGAACGCGTTCTCTGGCCCAGCGCTGATCGCTACGAGGCAGCGAACTAGGAGGAAGTAAGTCGGATTATCGAGCAGTGCTGAACACGTTGAACCTTGTTAAACCATCCTGCATTTTATTGTCGCCTCGGTTGAAACTTGGACACGGCGGATTCGGGCAAGCTTAAACATCTCAAGAAAGCAGATGATATCAGGGGTCAGGGTGTACAATTTAACATAGAAATCAGAGCATCGACATCAGGATGAAATCGCGCCAAGATTCCGGGAACACCGACAACGCGAAGGGCCAAAGTCACGGAAGGGCCGGGGTTCATCTGTGTGGTGCAGCTTGGGATTCCGATGAACGGGCGCGTCAGAGACGTACAGACTGCAGACTTCAGAGATGTGCATGGTGGTCAAAAGGAGAGCTGTCAGAGATTAGGTCAGCTTTGGCGGGGTTTAGATTCCTCGCCAATCTCTGTTCGGAAGTGTTCCGTTTGGCTTCCGTGGTAGAGTGTTTGGGATCCCCGTATATACAATTTCGATACCGTATGCAGCCGTATTTTCAACGAGTATTACGGTATACGGTACGGCACATACCGTACCGTCGGGCGGGGTCGTGTGACGCCACGGTGCCGAATTACGGTTCGAGTCAGCAGCCCTACTTCCAATCCTCCGACCTCTTGCGTTTCTCAGGACGTAATGTAAATGCCGATCAAGACCCAGTCCGTAATGTAATCATCAAACCGGTGCCCGACAAAATCCGAAAATCCGGTAAAATCTGTCCTGACATTTCTTGGTTTCAGGCCTTTTGGGGCATTATTGATGCATTATCATTGGTCCTGCGGGCGGGAGTTTGAATTTTTTGAGTGGCGCCGATTACGGCTATCAATTATTGTGTGTCATCGAATCATTTCGGTTGTCACTTGTACCCATGAACAAGCCCTCAGGGAAATCTTAAGGAGATAGATGTCTCCAGATTTCCAACTCAAGCATGCCCTGGGTTTGGCATTTTTGAAACTGTCCAAAACATTTCAAACTCCCGGCCCGCTCAGTCTCCCTCCGGCAACAGTGCTCGCCACATTTACAAGCCTGGTTACGAGTCTACGTTCCCCTTCCACAACCGGGTGAAAAAAAAGCTGCGGGGATTTTTCCCCTTCGAAACACTTTGTTTTTTAGACCAAATTCCAAGTGAAATATAGTGCCGGCTTCTTCCGGCGGGGACTTCTTTGTTACGAAGCTGAGTAACGTAAGAGGTTCGTCGGAAGAAGCCGAGACTGCCCTTAATCCACTTTTCCGACCCTGTGTAGCAAATTTTAGTACTTACTGAGTATCTCTTGTCAGTAACACCCTAGACCCTCCTATTGAACCCCTCTCCGTCGCACCATGGCCTTTGCGAAGATTCCTCGCGCATCCTCCTCTTCATTCAGTCTCTGGTATGCAATTGACACAGAAGTGCACGCGCCAGTTTGTTGACCAAATAGCAAAGCTCAGAGATCATATGGGGGGTGCTAACACTAGGCTTAGCTCTGACCGTCGCCGTGCTCGGTCTGTATGCATACGTGGCATGGCATCCCACATCAAGAAAACATCTCGACCGGGTCAGCTTCCGACTGCTGGTATACGCTCTTTCGGCACAGTAAGGTCTGTTTTACTACCCCACTACGCCACTCATCGCTTCCAGTCTCGTTTTCGGGATAATTTTCCCCATTTGCGCGATTGATGCGTACCCTGGTTGGAGATGCAATCTTGTGTCGTTCATATTCAACGTCCGTTCAGCTGCTTATCTGCGACGTTATCCTGACGCACAACAGCTGAGCCTCATGTTCTCCGCTGGCATGTTTTTTTGCATGGCACTCAATCTTCCGTACGCCCTTCAGTTCCGCTTGTCCCTCTCCGCACTGAAGTGTTCCAAGCCTCGTACTAGTGTACAGAGTCAACGGGCAGCGCATGGAAAAATACTACATTCTCGGCACGTCGGTGGTCTGCACTGCCTGCGCCATGTCCGCATACGCATCTGGCAGTCTCGGGTGAGCCGACGATCTCGGGTCCGGGGTAGTAGTCAGCTAATCTCGGGCTCAGGTGGAACACGTTCAGCCAAACGTGTTGGTACCGCGACAATGATCCAGCTGCCATGCTCCGCTGGATCATCGGAACCCAAACGTTCTGGGTCCTCCTCGTTTCAGTGGGGGAAGTCATCGCGTTTCTGACCATCATGGGATACATGATCACCTACCAGGTACGTCCGTTTGGCCATGCCATATTTGTCTTCTCACGTATATTCTACAGCTCGTTACGCGCTGTTTTACGCTAAAAAAACAGCAGAGCTTCGCGTCCGAAAATTTGCACTCGACGGGATTGACGATTGTCACGTTCCGCAACATAATCCTGCGAATCGGTGCGTGCGCCCATAGGTCATGAGCGACGAGAATTAAGATATGCCCAGGCTTGTATCCTCTCGTGTCATGTCTGCTCAACATATCCACAGCCTTGCTGAACGTGTATATAGTAAAGCACCTAGAATTGACAGACCTTGTGCGTTACCCTTTCCTCCACAAATTAAAACACCCACCAATCCGCCCACAGATAGGGCGACTATCTATCGTAGGTATGTCCCCCTCCGCAACTCTCCAACCCCCATTCTGACTTGCCTCGTCCCAGACGTCGCGCTATTTTCCGCACGCCTGCTGATCTACGGGATTCTGGCTGCGACCGATCCGGTGCGTCCCCCTGTTTGCGCTGACTCCAAACTCCCCATGAATGCCACCATAAGTCGTTCCTCCGTGGCCTGCACGAGCTGCGCCACCCAGCGTCGAGCTATCCGAGGCATTCTTGCGTGACCGCCCACTTCCCTGCCCCCTGCCTGTCGACCGTCCTGTCGATGACCCCGGACGCGGAGCAGAACGTCAGCGGCGGCGAGAAGATGGAAGGGGCGTCCCCCGCTCTTGTGGGAACGCATACGCTAGGCCAAGGAGATGTCGAGGAGTTCTCCGATGGCGAGTATCGAATCGAGGCGATGATAGCCAACACTGTTCGAAGGGCGACGGATGTTATATGTCATTTTTAATGTCTTCATGCAGGGTCTTTCGGACTTGGCCGGATAATATGTACCATTTGCGTTGTTCATCTTCGTGGTTGATGCTAATAGCAACGCTGATATGTGGACTCTGCGGGGACATGTACATCCTGGTAGCGCGAAAACCATTTATTTTCACGGTGCGTGCAGCGTAGGCGTTCACTCCGTGTGTCACTTTCATACACCTAATTCATTATAATTATCATTACGTTCGCCATCCCTCGACTGGACCTCATTTCTCGCCTATAGCGGGTGCAATGTGTATTCTGAATCTTACCAGGGGCCGTTTTGCAGCACTTAGTATCAAGTTTTAAATGTGAGTGCGGCCATTTGGACTTCAAAACACGCACTTCGTATCGCACATCCCGCAATTACAAAATCAGGTGCCTATTAAACGCGATTGGGCGTCGTGTCGGAGTCTAGGACTCGCCGAAGCAGCTCCGAGTCACGAGTGAGCGCCACGGGCGTACCTATTCCAAGAAAGGGGTGCGATCCGGCGTTGCTGACGATGCACCTAGGGAGAGGTTTCCCAAGCTGCGATCTCCGTATGTGCGCGCCCATGCGGCTTGGCTGTCCAGGACGTCTCCACGCCTGTGCTGTATCTCCGCGCCGCAGCCTTGCGAGTTCATGCTTGCAGCTAGCTGCTGGACTTGCCGTCCCCCGCAAGGCACGTTTCCTCGCCTTCTGCCATTGCCTTGAACCCTTCTCCCTCTCCCGTAAGTGGATTCGGTGCGCACGGATGGCGCATCGTGAGCGCGGAGCGCATTGTTCTGATGAAAGTCTCCCGCGCCCGAGCGCGCGCTCCCGAGCTGGGGGTCATCGCTGCGCCGCAGATTCAGCCAGGGATCCTATCACTACGCCTCCTCTCTGTGTCGCCCAGGACTAATACCCGCAATCGCCCCGCCCCCCCCAATCGCGCCGCACTCTGTGGGAAGTATGGTTGTAATCTATCGTTCATTTTCTGCTACACCCACCTTGGCACGGGCTCCATTCTCAATCACCTGGATGCTAAGCGCTCACTTATCGAAGGACCTTACAAGGTAAATACGCCGTCGTGGCCAGGGAATGTCGCCCTCATCTGGTGGGCGGAGCTCGAAGATACCCAGAGGGAAACGGCGGTTCGATTCCTCCCGACGGCATCCGCGGGCTTCCCTGATCTTTTTGGGTACATATCTCACTCGATTCTAGATTCTTAGAAGACCTCCGCGCCTTGCAAGTAACCCTTCCGTATCCTGGAACCTGCTCGCTGAAATGAGTCTCTTCCTCACATCCAGTGTCCGCGAATCCCGCCTGGGGAAAGGAATGTTCAGATATGAATCTAACGAGGGACGTTGGCAGGCTAATACGCCGTCGTGGACCGCAGAAGATCGCTCGCAGACGATTCATCTGCAGACATGTGCGCATCCGACTCCTCCCGACGGCATTCAGAAGGATGGTAACATCCTTTTTATGCGACGCTGGATAGATGCTTGACACACTCCGTGCCTCGCAAGTACGCCTTCTCGTCCCCCGGACTGCTCATTGGATTGATTCCCTCACGTGTAGTGCCCACGAGCGTGGATCTGCATTCTTGATCAGTTTTGAGACGAATTTATTAAGTGCCGTTGGCAGATTAATATGTACGCCGTCGTGGGCCGCGGAAGGTCCCCGTCGTCCGATGGACGTAGGGGATCAATCAAGCGGAAGGCGGAGGTTTGACTCCTCCCGACGGCATAGGTGTGCGGCCCTTTCATATCTCACCCCTCTCTCTCAATGCCTAATCCTCCTAGATACCGAAACTATTGCAGCACGAATTAAGTAAGTTCTAAGTCTTGTGGTCTTATTGACTTCAGCTAAACCACCCGCAGGTATGTTGACTTCAGCCTTGATTGTAGGAATAATTGACTGACTTGCATTCTGCGTCTCAATAGGTCGTTATACTCGCCCAAGGTATATCCTCCGGGATACCGAAACTATCACCGAAAGAAACCAGGTATGCTCGCCATTATTTCATCATATACTGACCATTGACTGACATGTCTTTTCTCTACCATAGAGCTAGAAACTATGCTTCGTTGTGCCGCCCAGCTCACTACGCTCTCGAAGCAAGTCCACCGCCCCTCAAGCTGTACTGACCTGCTTTATTCAGATCACATTGCACTCTGCTTCTGGCGAGATCTGAAGGTATATCCTCAGCTCGACTACACACGCCCTCTAACGTTCAAGTAGCTCTGCACCCATCTATACATCTCAATTCTTCGTTCGCCGCCCGCTCGCAATTCGGTCGGCAGAACCCGCAATTTATTCAGAAATAATGGAACGAGGGACTGGCGGCAAGAAATCGTCCTCGCGCGGAGGACTCGCTCCGAGTGCACTCCGCACCTGGCAGCCGCCGATGCACTTCAAGCACAGCGCGAGTACGCGACTGCGCGCCGCCTGCACAGCGCGCCCCATCTTCCCCGCACTCACGCCACCACACCTTAAGCCTCGAGGCTCGGACTCGCAGCGCCTCACTCCCGCGCTGTACCGTGCACGCGATCCGCGCGCGTGCCTCCCGTGTGATTCGCAGTGCGTGTGACCGCCTCAGTGCACGTCCCGGGCGCAGACAGATCCCAGTCGTGCAGCCCCATACGCGCCAACTCCACCGGCTGAGCTCGTTGCAAGCACGCGGCGCGGCGATGGTGTGAACCCACCGCGTCGTTCCGTCGAGTGAGTGAGTGATCCCGCCCGAACGCAGGGGGAGTTGCACAGGAGTAGGTGTTGCCGTCGCGAGTCTCCCAGCGCTACCTCTACGTTCGCGCGGATATGGCCCATGGGGGTCTCCGTGGCCCGCTCGACTGCCGCACATGCACAGCAACTCGCGGATTCGCGGGCGTGTCTGGGGGCGCGGCATATGTTGGTGCAGGATGAGTGAGTAAGGTGATAAATTAGCATCGCGCACCAGGTCGAGTCACGGCGCCGCTGCCTGCCCCGAGTCGCAGCGCGCACCACGGGGACTCTGTGCCTTCCCGCGCTTCAGTGAGAGTAAGGATGCGTGAGGATGTCAGAGTGCGTGAGAAGGTGCGGATGAGGGATTGCACCTCTGTGATTCTTCTGCTTTGAGCTTTGGGACCCGCAGCTGCGGAGAAGCGCCTTGGTCCACGATGGCTGTGCTGTAATTCGCCTATGCTAATTGCTACGAAATCGACAGGCAAGAGCGGAGTCCAACTCCACTACATTGACGTCATGGATGCCCCTGACGACGGCGCCTCGCTGGCTCGCTCTATTGTGCGCCGTCCTTGGTCTAGATCACCCGCCACCTTCCGAGGTGACTACGCCGCCGTGGCCCAGGGAAGGTCGCCCACCGAGGGTAAGCAGGCACAAGTGATGCGTAAAATTAGAGACGGAGGTTCGACTCCTCCCGGCGGCATAGGGGTGGACTTCTATTTCGCATCCCATTCGCTGGATCTGGATGCTTGACCCCCAAGTCTACACCTTGCAAGTAAGGCTCGCGTCTCGCTGAATTAATTTTACCTCATATCCAGGGTGCCTCTGCTCCGCGGGAACGGATGCTCAGTTGGCCAGGCAATTCCCTGGGTAAATAAGCCGTTGTGGACGCCCTCTTCCGATGCACTTCATCCCAATCACCAAGCAGGAGGCGGAGGTTCAAATCCTCCCGACGGCATGTGCCATTCATCAGGAAAACGTTTTTGAGCTGGCAGAGCTGGCACCAGATCTGCCAGCACTGCCTTCACGCCATAATCCGAGCTAGCGGCATAAAAAGATAACGGGCGCCAGGACTCGCCACCAGAACGAGTCAGTGTTAGAACTGCGATCAATTCGGAAAAGGTTAAATTGTGGATGCCGGCACCTGCCGACCACTTTTGGAACCAAATGTCGGCCACCTCCGAGCTGGAAATTGTCAAAGTCCTCCCCTTGACCTGTATTACTCGTTACAAGACTCAGTGCTTGCCCAGTTTTTATTTTATTTTACCTAAAACAAAGAAAAATGACGGCGCGATGCGGCCGTCTATCGGCGCACGCCAAATTAAACTCCCCTTTTGTGTCCACAGACTCATGGATAAATCACTTCCTAGGTCGTTTCGTCCAGAATTTTGTGCAAGAGAAGCAAGCCTGTTTCAGCTCGGGGCACCCTCTGAAAGATTTCATACCGAGTTGGCGACATATGCAGTATTTCACAGAGGGCAAGAAACACGAGAACTATTTTCCTCAGTGTTTCGTCTCGGAGATGCCGGGAACTGGCTTGTCTGGTCTGTTTTCAGAATTTCCTCGTCATACACGGTACAGTAAGAATTTGGAAATTTCAATTCGCCAGAGCTGAATGAACTCAGTACACACTATCACTATCACTATCACACAGGTATAACACCTGGAAATCATGTGCTTGGTAGAGCCACCGGAACCCGCCAGCATTATGTAGGCTGCCGAATAGGGGTACAAAAGGGGCTAGATCTGATAGGAGTTCTAACAAACTGCGCCAGAACTGATTCTGGTGCCACAACTCGAGTTTCTGGGACATCATTCAGGGTCTATCAAAGTTGACGGCGGCGCAGCAGGGGTTAGTGGGATTGAGCTCGATTGAGCTCAGTGTTGAGTCGATTGGTACATCTCCCATCAATCTTTTTGCATATGGGTTTCATTTCCGCTGTTCGGTTCTCCTCCCACAATGAAAAAAGGCTTTGGCCCCTGATGCTTTCAGAATACGGAAGGAGAGAGAAATAAAAGCAGAATTAAACATTGCTTGAAATAAATCGTCGAGGTTAACTCCCTGGGCCGGTTCACGACATCGGGTGAGGCTACAGAAGTATCTCAGAACTCATGTAGTGGAAAGTCACAAGCACACTGAACTGCTTTCAATACTGAGAGAATAATGAAGAAACCTCCATACTTATAGTAGAAAATCACCTGCCGAACGCGAAAAATGAAGCGTTAGTGAGTGTCTGTCTGGGACTCAGAGGGACTAAAAGGCGCCCCCAATTTGAACCTCGGTGACATACTTTTTTACACCTAACGTACACCATTTTTTGTGGCCTCCGGATGCTGGATTAGATCAAACTTCGTGAGCTCATCAGGACCAAGGAGTTTACAATTTCCGTCTGACTTGCAGCATAGGAACACATTTTGAGTTGTTTTCGAATATATATTTGGCAGACCGCCCGGCGGCAAATATCCGAATGAGGCTGTGGCTGTGATCGGCAGACGGCCATTTACCCTTCTACCAATCGACTATGGTTGAGCTGGGTTGAGCGGCACGCTAAATGAGTGGAATAAGTGGACGCGGTATTGTATCGGGCGGTGCCAAGGGTTCGAACTGAGAGGGATGAGAGTATCGTTTAGCCAAGGGAAGCGCTGAACTAGTCTCTTATAAATAGATGGTACAACAATATTCGCTCGTACAGTACCTCGCGATGTTGTAGTCTGTCGATTACCCGAGGTGTTTGATCCGAGGTGGGCCTTATTTAGTCTCTTATAAACAGATGCTACAACAATTCTCGCTCGTACCTCGCGATGTTGTAGTCTGTCGATTACCCGAGGCGTTTGATCCGAGCTCGACCTTATTATGGAATCTTAAATTTCTCGAGCTTTTGAACGACGGTTACGACGTGTCTTTCGACATTCTGTGATGGATTTTTCATCCAGGACACCCGAATAAGCAGCTTTCTCACTCATTTCACTCGCCTGGACCTCGCACGCGCGATGCCGAATTTTGATGGAACGGCCACGTGATGTTGCGTTTCCCTTCGACCATGGGAAATACGACAATCCTGAAGACGCGAATCTTATCGAAATTCAGATTCAGGTCGTTTGGCTTCTTCAATTTTGTCCGCTGTGCTCAGGGTCTTTTGATGGACTTCAAACTCCGACGATGATATAATAACCCTCACCGCCTAACACAGGGCGCGCGGTAAACTCCAGACTAGCGCTGAGCGTGCATTTAAATTACCCGGCCGAAAGGACTTGAGCGGTGCAAGAGCGGTGCGATATTTCGGGGAATCCATACCTCCGACCTTGTTGAGGCTGATAACCCACATCACTATAGGACTCTGATCCGCTCTGTTGGATGCTGCGGATGAGGTTACGAGGATGGGTGGCCGCGAGCTACTTACAGGAGTCGAAGACCCGGTCGGTGGGACGACCAAATTAGGACAAGACGTGGTCATATACCTACTTATGAAATGCAAGCTAAGAAATGAAATTCAGGGTGAGACCGGATAAATATCGATTTGGGGTAAAATTCAGGGACCCTGAGACGGTCGCTAGACCGTACAGCCACAGAGCGGCAAATTCCGTGAACTGGTGCGTCATACTTAAATCGACTCATTGTCGGAGGGTATGGGTCTTTCCCCCCACCCCAGATCTGTCGCTCTCATGGATTCCGTTTCAGCAGTCCCGCCCGGGGTCCAGAGTGTCGAATTGTGAGTGCCATGTCTGTTTCGAGTGTTGGTCTCAGAGCTGACGATGCGCAGCTCAGGACCGCTGGTACACCAACCTGGAATTCTCACCGTGCCACATCTATTAATCGTAAATATAGCTCATTGGCGCGTTGTTGAATTGGGGGCTTTTCGGAACCCTGTCCGTTCAAGTCTGTAAGTTGTCTCTGCTCTGCCGATGATGCGCACTTAGACGTTCTAGATCTCTATTATGAAGCCTTCCCAGTCGACAGACCGGTCACAAAGTGTCTGGTGTATATTTTATTCACCATCGACGTCGTGCAGACGATTTTGATCACGCATGACGCGTTCGCAACCTTTGGATACGGTTTTGATGACGTCTCGGCCGTCACCAAGCTACGTCTCGACTGGCTTACAATCCCGATCTTTGGTGGCCTCGGTAATCCAGATTCTCGACAATGTGGTCCGCATTGACGTTTTCTCCAGTCGCTTTCATTGGACAATCGTTCTACGCGTACCGCATTTACATGCTAACAAAATCGTGGCTCATCCCTGTGTTAATCATGTCCGTATGTCTATCCACCGTTGTATTGCCGGCCAAAAATTATGATCCCACACAGCTCTCCATCATTAGCGCTGTCGCTGCATTTATGTCCGGTGCCTTTGGCCTTAAAGGTGCGACAATTTTCGTGGTGATTGCACGCGAGATTCAACCATCCCAGCCGGGAATTTCGCAAGTTTAACCACCCCAAAGGATTCTGCCGTTGCCGGGGTTTGTGCTAGCCGAAAGACCACCCATATCGTTAACATCTTCCATAGATCTGGCTCGGTGCTTCTTCCGCGAGCGACATAGTCATCGCCGGGTGCATGACATACTACGTGAGTCTTGTACTGTTCATCAGGGATCTGGGGTGACTCGATCCAAGCTATCAACAGTTGACAGTGCCTTCCGGCGAACCCGTGTCTTCCTCTCAAAGCTGATTCGGTTAACAATCGAGACCGGTTCTGCAACTGGTATGCATGCCATCTGCCTTCCCATAATTGATCAAAATTAATCCATGCAGCGCTGGCAACTCTCACCAGTCTCACACTATTCTACGCCTTTCCCGATCGAAATTACAACTTTGTCTCATCCTTTATCATCCCCACACTGTACGCCAACACCATTCTCGCCATTCTGAATGCGCGTATCCGAATTGTGGGGGGCCGTGGAACATACCTATCTTCAATGGATGTGATGGTTACGCCAACCTTTCTCCACACGACTGGGACAAATGCAGAAGCCACGAATGGCGGTTCTGCGCATCGTATTGCAATCAATCCTCAGGATTCCTCCGAGAGAGATTTGCATGATCATATCGAAATGAAAATCATGCGCGTACGTTCCATGTGATGCTAACTTGCGCGGACACGGCTGAAAGTTGAACAGGCTGCGCCGCCGGACGACTGCGTCTAGCATGCCCCTGCGTACCTAGCAGCGTCTCCCCGCCTCGAATGTCGGCAGAGTCACCGGCAAACTAGGGGAGAACTAGTCGTTCCACTGTATCAAATTCGCTCGAGCCGTGAACCTGGGGTGAAGGCCAAAATCATGACGCATTTCCGCTGGTTATTCATTGAAGTCAACAGGTCGAAGCGAGATATATTAAATATATTAAGAGTGGATGGCGGCGCCCTGATGGTCCTGCACCGAGGCCATCTTCCTGGGGGTCCAACGTGAGTCGCAAATCAGTGTCAAGTGGATGTCAGGGCGGGGAGTTCCATGTCGTTTCATCAACACACCGAGCCATAGATACTAGTTCCCCTTGAATAAACACAGCAGATGCCGATGGGAAGATGAAGTCGGTGAGCTTTAGATGTTTTTTGTTTCTTATAATTTCGCTGACCGTGGTGATAACTGACAGAAGGCGCGAACATTGCCGATCCTGCAGTTATGCCGTCGTCCCATGCTTTCCTGGTACGTCATCGGCAAAGAGTCGAATCCTCTTTCTTCAGGACATGCGTCCGCAACACCTAGTGTTTCCGCTCCTGACCCCGTCAGTCAGCATTCTTCCTTTCTGGTCTGTTGGAAAATCAGTATCTGAGATACTTCTGGATTGTCGTCATCTTTTTGTGTCGTCCGCGAGTCATTCGTCGGCTAAGGACTAGATTATAATGAGCGCAAGAGCGTCCTACTGCAAGGATCAGGTCGATTCCGATCTGTAAAAAAGGCTCGGTACACACAGCCATGCCCCCGGGAGGAGTTGAACCCACTTTAATTATTGCTTGGGGTCGCGTACAACCTAGTGTGGGCGACCCTCCTGTTATTGGTCCACGTCGGCATGTTTACTTTGTAACGTCCCTCGATACGGGATCTGAGAATGCATACCAGCGTCGCAAAGTCGTCCATCCTCTGGAGGCAAATTAAACCAGCGGCTTAATTCATTCAAGAGACAAAGCCTCGAATCGGATGGCTTGATGAGGTGGAACTAGATCACTGACGGCGAAACTATTGCAGGACTTGGGGGCTCGACTCTGATTCGCTTAACGGAACTGTTGGGAAGATAGCCATCAAAAAAAATAATCGAGCAGTCATCGGGATACGTACAGTGAAAGAATAATACATGAGAAGAAAAAGGATTCAGTAGCCTGGTTGCGCAAAAGCCATTCGAGCCATCTGATGGCATTTTTGCAGTGCGCAAACAGATGGCTTTTCAACCAAATGATATATTAAGCCGGCTTGAGTGTGTTCTCAACACGTCTTGCGTATGTGAGCCCCTTTGTATCCCACTGCGCCGTGTGAGCCCCATTTCAGCCCAACAGTACGGATTTCAGCTATCTTTACTGAATTCAGGGGGCGAGAATGTTGGAAATTTGTTTTTGGGGAGGAAGATCATTTGGTGGCAGAGACTCAATTCCTTCACAGAAGAGATGGGGGAGATCTGAAGCCACCCAGGCCATTAGCCATCCAGTTGCGCACCGCAAAAAAGCCATCCGATGGTTCAAATGGCTTGTGCGCAACCTCTCCATTGAATGAATATGCCTCATGTCTCCTGGAATCTGGTCGCTCAATCAATTCTGCTGTGGCATTCAGCTGTTCGCCCCAACGCATATATATGTGGGCCTCTTTGCGGCAACCAAAGTTTAATCATTAGGTAGGGCGGCAAACTGCAAAGTGGGAGGTGGAGGTTCGAATCCTCCCGACGGCATGACGAGATCTGGATCCTTTTTATGCCTTAGCCTCATGGTAGGATCTAGATGCGTTGCAGAGCTGGAGCCGCGCGTAATCTGTCCCAGGGCTGTCCCTGGATCTGGTGCGTTAATTTGTATCCTACATCCAGCATATTCGGCGTGGAGATCTGAATCCAGTAGAGTCTACACCCGACGCCTGGGGCCCACAGAAGGATGATCGACTTGGGTAGCAGAGGATGAATCCCGTACTGGATGTGTCGAATCTCCAAGTTGAGAACTCCCAGCCTCCTAATATCAACCGACGGGCTGTGCATGTAATTGTGGGTAAGGTTCACTTAATACAACCCGGTAGGTAATATCAATACAAGGTGGCGCCCCAATTTCGCGCCCTCCAGACGTCGTTTGGGCTTTGCCTCGGTATATGTCCGCCGGCTGGAAGTGGACGCATCAGAAATACATCCATTGAACGACGACGGAAAATGCACACAAGAAACTGCCTTCGCGCGTGCCATCATCGCAATTCAACCATATACCACGGAGTACCTCACGCGAAGTACTCCGTCCGGGTGGGTCCGATTGCGCGCTTCGCGGTGATGGTGGGGAAGGCCGGGCTGAGCGTCAGCCGGAGGGCGAACCCGCAGCGGTCGCGGAGCGTGCGGGGCGGGGGCGGGGGTCGGGTCGACAGCTGGAGGGTGAAGCCGCAGCGCTCGCGGAGTGTGCGGCGCGCGCTCGGCGAAGGACTCAACGTCAAAGCTGAGGGGAGGGTGGGTGATGCGAGCATCGGCATTTGGATTGCGAACATGATGATCCTTGAAGGATGGGTTAGCAAATAGAAGGCAGTAGAGACCCTGAGACGTACTTTGGATTATGGAGTTCTTTGAATTTGTGGGCGGTGGGTTTATGTGGGGACGATCCTTGAAGGAGGCGTTAGGAAATGAATGGTAGGAGAGAATCAGAGTTGTACTTTTAATTCTTGGGTGGGGCGTTTGTGTGGTGATATTTCTCTGCTTCTACCTGCATTTATATGGTCGGTGAAAATAGGGGCTGAAACATTTACATCCGCAATAATATCCGCCGGCTGGTCTAGCCCGGTCTAGGCCGTCCCGTGAATAGCCTACGTCTCGCGGGACCCGCGGGTCATCTGTGCTACACCACCGTTTGACTTCCCGTGCTGATTCTAGAGAAATCGACCGGCATAATTCTCAGCCATTTTCGGTCCAAAAATCAGGTAGATCCGAGGTCGGATAGACGGGGAATCAAACGACACGATTTTGCCTTGACCAGATGATGGCACACATGTCGGCCGATTTGGCTGTCGTCGGCAAGACATCCCGGCTGGACTGTCCAATAACAGATGCTGGAGCCATCAAGTTGTTTCAACATCGATTCGACGTCGGAATCCACATCTGGCCCCCGTCGTTCATCAGAATCACGAATCCAAATTTCTTCTAAGTCCGTTTGCTTGGGCTGCACAGTTGATCAATCAATTTCAAACCCCGACAACGCCAAATCATCCTCTCTTCTCCCTTCCATCTTGCGATCTTCATGATTAGCCTCCTGGTCCACATCTTCTCCACAATGCGACCCCGAGATACAGCACCACATTCCAACTTCCACCCTTCTACAGACTACTGCTCCGCCCGAGTCATACAGGGGGAATGTAGGGGACTGAGAGAAAGTCGGCCACGGTCGCATCTGAAATTTATGCACATTTTCTTTCTTCCTTCTGTAATGGGCTTTCCGCTCTAGTGTATTTAGATATCTTGTTATACCATAATATAAAGCGTTACTGTCGTGCAAATGATCCATCCTGACCACCCATGCCGCGTATTGAAATTATCGTGGGAGGTCTGGCCCCTGGGACTCTCTCGACGTTGGGTCATCATCGAAGTGCTACAACACCGAAATTTGTTGGTCCGATCTCCAAAATTCACTGCCGGAAATAGGTGTGCTCCGACGTTGCTCCCATGTCGCGCACCTTGCGGTGGTGTAGTCATTATAGGCGCGATTGTAGCCGTGATGCGCGAGGAGGCGCGAGACAAAAGCACGCCTAGCCAGCCATGTCGTCGAGGTGGTCGAACCCCCATCATCCTCTTATCTTCTACGCCGCAATCAATGATAGTTGAAACGCCCGCGCGATCCACGACGGCTTCTTATGCTCTAATTGTGCTGAGGCGGAACTGTGGAAGGAATGGGATATGCGCATCATAAGCAAGAGTAAGAGGGAAATCAACTTGTTTTAGTGGAGGATTGTGACCCTCGCTGGCCCGTATCTGTGTGGTTTGTTTGCGCGGGAGAAAGAGATGGGGGTCTAGCCACGAGAGTAACAGAGATAGACGCAACCAAAAGCAATAGATCTCAACCCTTTCCTATGCCGTCGGGGGGAGTCGAACCCCCGTCTTTCTTTGAAACGAATTTCTGAGTCTGACAGTTTGAGAAGGACCGCCGCGGTCCACGGCGGTTTGTTATCCTACAACTGCGCCGGATTGCGCCCACCACGAACAAGAAGAAATTCGACAGCCACGCACCGAGGTGATCGTGACATTGTTGACAGGAATTTCTGCCCATCGAGTGATCGTTGAGTAAGGGGGCTGAGATGGCTTGAAAATGGGTACCTACGGCGCCTATGGTTTATGCGAAAAGGGATCTCCGAGGAGAATGTGCCATGCCGCCGGGGGGAGTCGAACCCCATCGTTCTCTTGCAGCGAGCTACGTGAAATCAGCAACCACATTTGGAGAAGGACCACCGCGGTCCACGAGGGCTTTCTATCCTATGAATACGCTGGAATAAGTTGGATGGATGGGGAAAGGGTACACAAACCATGGGCAAGGAATTCGATAGCGGCGTCCGTGGGGTGGCGTGGATATTTGTGAGGATCTCCGAGTGTCCAGGTGCTTCATAGTAAGAGCTTAGGTGAGTACTGCAGAGACAAGAAGGAATAATGGCCAAAAGATGTTCACATTCGTCCAATACCGTCGGGGGCGTCGAACCCCCATCTTTTATTCTCATTCATTGCATACTGTCCAGTGTCACGGAGAAGGGGGCGCATTGGTCCACGACAGCTTTCTAGGCTGTAGTTGGGCTGGTGAAGGTGGATGGACAGGGAAGGAGGCGGGTGCGCGCGGGGCTACTACTGTACTATTACGACGAAGTATTCAGTCACTGGTCACAGCGCCGGTTGAATTGAAGGCTTTCCAAATGTGTCACAGGTCACCGAGGGCGTTGAATACTTGACCGTTTTATCCGGCTGCAGGGCCGAAAATTAGATTTTTTCTCCAGCCACCGGTGATCTTTGTGATGCCAGTTTGTCGGAAGATGCAGCCAAATCAAGTCTGTTTCTGCGGGAAATTCTTTTCTCTGAGCAATTTTGGCGGTCTTGCGAGCCGAAATTTGAGCTGAATACTTAGGAAATGAATGCTGAAAATAGTGGTCACAGGTCTCAAGCACGGTTGAATTGATGGGAAATGAATACTTATGGTCACTGGTCACACCCCCTGAATATTTGGTCGAAATAGTACAGTATGGCTGATGCGGACAGCTGACGAATTCGACAGCCAAGAGCGGAAAGATGGACCAGAGGAAAGATGGGAAGCCTCACCTTCAGGAAGTGCGCGGGTGCAGTGGAATTGAGTGAGCTATGGCACGGTCCAAAAAACGAAGATGGGAAGGGGTCGGAGCTATGACGGTTCGTTTGTACAAATATTAATTTGCGCGCGCGCACGACATCAGCGCGCGCGCGCGAACAAACCACTACATACATAACGTTACTACTATTATCTACCCTTATCTACCTCAGAAGCTCCTGCAGCCGCAGATCCGATGCTCCTTGGTAGCTCCTCGGGTCAATTCCAAGCTTGCTCTGCCGTCCGTTTGTCTCGAGGGGACACAGGAACCAGACAAGGAAACCAAAGAAGAGACTGCAAGGTGAGAACGAGGGGAGGGGAGGGCCCGGAGGGGGAGGAATGATAAGCAGTGGCCACCGAAGGAAGCCAATACAGGCCCATCGTCGGTGGATGCTGGTCGTGGCAGAAAAAGATGGGCGACGTGTCCGATGGCGGAAGCAAGAACAAACACTCCCGCGATAGGCGAAGATCGGAACAGGTGGCAGTGCTTACCATCATTCCATCTTTTCCCGTCTTTTTGTCGCTCTCTACACTCTCTTCGTCCCAGCCTTTACTGATGAAGGCCGGGAAACCCCGCGAATCTTGAATCTCTCCCACATGAGATTGCAGCCGCGGCTCATGGTCAGCCCGGCCCTCGCAGTTTGAGCCTTACCTCCATCGTGTTCTCGATGGAGCCCGCAACGCGGACGACTTTAAAAAGGGTTCAAAAATAATTTACGAGAGGAGGTAAAGGACGAGGGGTACCAGAGAATCACGTACGTTGATATTCCTCTGCACAGTGCACGTAGACTCTCTGTTACTTCGAATAGTGTGTACGCGCAATTTTTCTTGCTGATACAGTCCACGGTTGACCGCGGGAGCCATCCACTTACTCAATACTTAGTATGTAGCAGTGTATAATTTCAATGGACCAGTGCGCGCGCGCGTTTGGGTCGCGCGCGCGCTAAATGATACGCGCGCGTGCGAAATCAATTTTTGTACAAACGAACCGTCATAGGAGCAAGTCGGACTCGGGAGCGCGCGGCCGATGTCACGTGTGCATCGTCCCAGTCGCGATCAACTCGCGATGCCACTGGATGCCACCACAGTCGAAAAACGAAGGCCAGCGATGCGTCCCTCGACTGCTCGGGTCCCCGGCGCGCATGGACTGCTGCGTTTGCTATCATCATCTTTTTGCCCTTCAGGCGGTCTGACCCCGAAGCCGATCTCCTGAGTCCTGAGTCCTTAGCATGACAGCAAGTCGTCGTTTTACAGCACCGGATACAGAGCTTCAAGTTGAACCGAGGCCGCTCTGATCAACCTCGAACAAATGCACCGTACACGACGATTTGGACTCGGTACGGGCAGCGAGTGGCCCGCCGCGGGGGTACGCTGTACCAAGGTATGTATCAACCTTCGTCGCGCGCCTACGTCTCTGATGGCGCGCGTGCAGAGCTTCTCCGCACGCACAGGATGCCTGCCGTGCCACATTGGCTTGCGTCCTTTGTCCGGCGTGCTACGCACCCAGCCCGCGTCGATGTTATCGCGACCTCCCACGAAGGCGTCGCGCTCTCTCAGTACCCTCATGCAACAGCTTGGATCTTCATTACTGCGCGGATGTCGTACTCGATCGCCGCCCTGCCGCAGGGAATGGTCACTCCCCAGCTGCGCGCTCGTCGTCACCGCTCCGCGCGCCTCGTGTGCCGCAGGCACCCGGCGTCTCAGTGTCCGAACCTCCTGAGGGCGCGGCACTGCTGCTTCCCAAGACCGTGCGCGTAGTGTTGATTCGGAAGTGCGCGCCTCCCAATTGCGCCGCAGTCTTTCTAAAATGTGATTGGGATCAATCATTAATTGGCTGCTCTCATCTGAGGGCCACCTCCCCTGCGCCTGGTGCGAACTCCATTCTCAACCATCCGGGATGCTAAGCGCTGATCTATCGAAGGACGTTACAAGGTAAATACGCTGTCGTGGACCAGGGAAGGTTGCCCTCGTCTGGTGGGTGGAACTCGAAGATACCCAGAGGGAGACGGAGGTTCGACTCCTCCCGACGGCATTCAAAAAGATCATAACATCCTTTTTATGCCACTTGCTGGATAGATGCTTGACACAGTCCGCGCCTCGCAAGTACGCCTTCTCGTCTCCCGGACTGCTCGTTGAACTGATTCCCTCACGTGTAGTGCCCACGAGCGTGAAGATCTGCATTCTTGAGCAGGTTAGAGACGAATCTAAACAAGTGCCGTTCCCAGATGAATATGTACACCGTCGTGGACCACGGAACGTCGCCCTCGTCTGAGGGGATCAATCAAGCGGGAGGGGGAGGTTCGATTCCTCCCCACGGCATAAGTGGGCGGACCTTTTTTTTGTCTCCCACACCCTGAATCTAGGTTGTGAGTCCTCGACTCTGCTCCCTGACTCGATTTTTCTGCTCATGTCCACCGTATGTATTCGCAGCATATGTGTGTTTTCTACGAGAGGGAATGAACAATCAATGATTGCGGATACAAATCTATCAAGGTCCTTGCGTAGTATTGTCGCAGGCTGTCGGGCGCAAGATCAAACGTCAAATAGGAGGTAGACTGATTAATTTCAACATTTTTATCCCATTCATTGAATACCCGAATATTCTAACTCATCCATTCTCCCATCCGCATCTCCGGTCCAGGTCATAATGCCCCATGGGGGCCGCGCCCACCTCCATGTTTTGTTCCTGTCTCGGCGGGATGCCAGTAGCCAAGGTATGTCTGACTGGTGTGTGCTCACGGCATCTCCTGAAACTTGATTCTTGCCACAGCATTTCCTGAAACATAATTCTTGACGCCAACACCCGGGACAGGCGATGTCCCGCTCCTATATAGAAGCGTGGAGTTTCGGCATCTTATCCACTGGACAATTCGCACCCTCCGCCAAGTCGGTTGCCTTCATATTGCCTCTTCCTGTCAAGATACTTCTTCGCGAGTTCGCACGGCGTCAGAGGTATATGTTTTAAGTTGCTATGTACTGACGATATCTGCTGAAATTTTAAATTTGATTCTTACCGGATGAGACATGCGAGCCGAGGTCCATGGGGACTTGCAAAGCGATCGGTAATCCCAGGTACCAGGCACAAATTATAATCCCCGGGTTTAACCGGGTTCCAGGAGTCCCATCTCAGACCTTCTCAGACCCCACGGATACTTACCGGTGCGGATCAGGCACACATTACCACAAATTACAATCCCACGGTTCCGCTTAGGCGCGCCGCGTCCCAGGAGTACATACTACAAGATGATGGGGAGTTATGAGTTTCACTCCAGCCCGCCCAGACAATGTTGAGCGTCGCACTACATTAATCTTGCTTCTACAGTACGTGAGGCTTTTCAAGGCCGCGACGAAGGTGAGCTCCCAACATGCACTGCGACTGTTGTTGTCGGAGGGTGCCCACTTATGATACGTCCGGACATTTGATCCTTCCAGATCTTTACCGCTCATTGAAAGCGGCCGCAGGTGTCATAATACTGATCTCATTGCCAGGAGAGAACTATAAGATTTCGCCAAAATATGTGAGTGAGAGTCCATCCACCAATCAATGCTCACTCCGGCGTTTCTCTTGCTGTCTCTATTTAGCGCTGTGGGCTTGTGCAAGTTGTACGAAGACGTTGCGGACCTCCCCGGGCTGCACTACGACTTTGTGATTGTCGGAGGTGTGCCTCCGCTGCTGCAAACTTATCAGATCCGGTAATTGAATTCATCCTTGCCTACAGGTGGCACGGCGGGGAACGTCGTCGCGAACCGCCTCACGGAAAACCCGGCGGTGTCTGTCCTGGTCTTGGAAGCAGGTGTCTCGTGCGTATGTCTCGATGCTCTGAGGATATCATCTGATTCATGATATCGGCAGAAATATAGGAATCCTTGACTCGGATTGCCCATTCTTGTTGGAGGGACTCTTCGCCGCCAATGAGTGGAACTGGAGTGCGTGAATAGTCCCGGCGAAGTCCTGTGAATTTCAATAACACGCGCAGATTACACGACAGTACCACAGGTCGGGTTGAACGGCCGGACTATCCCGTTCCCCAGGGGTAAGTGCGCACCGAAGTACGAAAATAAATAAACTGAACCCGACTAAGCACACTTCCTGGGTGGATCCAGCGGTCACAGTAAGCGCTCCGGCCCTACACAAGTCAGTTGTGCTGACCAAACCAGACGGAATGGTGTACACCCGTGGTGCTGCAGACGACTTCGACCGCTGGGCGCGCTGGACGGGTGACCAGGGGTGGTCTTGGAAGCATATTTTTCCTTCTTACCTCAAGGTACCCCAATCCATTCGGCAGCGCTTCTCGAACTAACCTTTTCCGCCAGCATGAAACATGGACCCAGCCAGCCGACCACCATAACACCGCCGGCCAATACAACCCTGCCGTCCATGGAACGCACGGACCTATCAACGTCAGCCTCAACGGCTACGCGTGGCCTGAGCTCGAGCAAAAGGTCATGCAAACGACAAGGCAGATGCCAGATGTGTTCCCGTTCAACTTGGATATGAATTCGGGGCACCCGCTGGGCGTTTGTTCGTGTTCCGCGCCGGTGTCCTTAATTTGTGACTGACACGAGAGCTTACAGCATGGTTGCAGTCGACCATTGGGGGTGGGGAGCGCAGCACGTCTGCCAAGGGATATTTGGCGCCCATTTTTATTCGGCGGCCAAATTTGCACGTACTCGTGCATGCGCAGGTGTCCAAGCTTGTTAATCCGAGCCATATCGGCGGCAAGACATTGTTTGGCGGAGTGCAGTTCCGATATGGTATGCCCCGTAACCAGCGCCCGATGTGTTCCTAACTCCTTCACTAGGATCATCTCTCTTCGTCGCGAAAGCATCGAAGGAGATAATCATTGCCGGCGGGCCAATCAACACCCCGCAGATCCTCCTAAACTCCGGAATCGGTAACCAAACCACACTGCGCGCGCTGGGCATCCCGCCCGTCCTCAACCTCCCAAGCGTCGGGCAGAACGCGTCCGACCACCCCTTCGTCGCCGTGACCTGGGCCGTGAACTCCGCGCAGACGCTCGAGTCTATCACGCAGAACGCGACGCGCTTCGACGAGGCGTTCGCGGAGTGGAACACGTCGCGCACGGGGCCGTTCGTGGACTCGGCGGTGGTCGCGACGCACGCGGCTTGGCTGCGCCTCCCACCGAATTCGCCCGCGTTTGTCGGGCATGCGGACCCATCGTCTGGCCCCGGTTCGCCGCACATTGAGTTCTTGGTGGTCGTGAGTCCGCTCAACCATGATTTCCGGTATTTCGTATTAACTCGGAGCAGCCCGGTGACCTCTCGGGGTCGGGCCCCGGACACTTCATGAGCATCGGTATTGCGCTTGCCAGTCCCATCAGCCGTGAGCCCACCCTCAACTCGTATTGAAGTTCTGTGTGTTGATTTTTACCCAGGCGGCTCGGTGACGATCAACAGCAGCGACCCCTTCGCGCCGCCGCTTCTCAACCCAGGGTATCTGAGCAATAGGGCCGACTACCTACTCCTGCGCGATGGCGTGGCGCTGGCTCAGAAGTTCGTTAGCGCGCCCGCATGGCACGGGTACCTCGGCGCAGAGATGGCGGGTCTCTCGACGATGACTCCCGCTCAGCTGGAGGCGCACATCCGCGACACCACGGGGGAGAGCTTCCACATCGTCGGCACCGCCGCGATGTCGGCGGTGGACGCGCCCTACGGCGTGGTCGACCCAGACCTGCGTGTGAAGGGCACGGTCGGGCTGAGCGTTATCGATGCTTCGATCATGCCGATTGTCCCGGCGGCGCATACGCAGGCAGTCACCTATGCGATCGCGGAGCGCGGTGCAGATTTGGTGAAGCAGAGATGGGCGTGATGCTGGATCGGTGCACAAGAGTGGAGCAAAACACATTTATTTTCTGTTTGACGAACCTTAAATTGCCTATAGTAGCTTAGGTCTCGATATAATTTCTGTGCTTGCTGTTTTCAAGTCATTTTGAGCTCAATCAAAACCTACATACATAAGTTTTTTTCTCAGGACATTGAAAAAGCGTAGACTCCTAAGGGCTCCCAGGGCGGACCCACGCCGTAATCAAACTCATTTATTCGGGTTCAACGCTCAATGTTCAGCTCCTCCTGAATGACCCTGTTGTACCTCACACTGTACTATATCCAGGCGGCGACCCCTCGGGCACGCCACGCGTCAGCAGCACGGCCAACTGCGCTTCAACCGTCCGTATTCGCTGAGTCAGTGTCTCGTTTGTGGGGCCCCCGTTTGCTAGCGCGTCGGCCGCGCTCCCCTCAACTCTAATCGGATCGAGCCGACGCCCTTTCTCCCGTGTTAAGTTGATCTCGTCAACAATATATTGGCGGGGCAGCATCCGCGGGTCGCTCCGCTGTCGGCGTTGTCGCAGCCATAGTAGGAGAACCGAGACGCCGACGAGGGCGCCGGCACCGACAATCACCCCTGCGATCGCTCCAGGAGGGACCCGCTTTCTGTTGAAAGAAGTGGTGTCAGAGTTCAGTAGATCCATCGGTGCGTTAGGGAGACCTTGATGTATTCACATCTTGGTTAGCTGCTGGTGGGCTTGCGCTTGGACTTGAGGTGGTAGTGGTGGTGGAGCTACGAGTACCCCTAGATGGCTGGAGTCCACTGGTAGCCGTGGATGGGTGTGTGTTACTGAGGGTATTGGTTCCAGATGAAATTGGAATATCGGTCGGGTTTGAAGCCAGTACGGAACTGTATTTCGTCAATGCCGACAAGCGCAGTCAGAACGGGTGTCACCTTGCAATTCCTTCCAAGAGGTTCTCGGTAAAGTCGGGCAAAAGGGTGACGATGTCCTGGGTAGACATCAGCTTGGGGTGAGCATATTGAGTTAGTCGTAACGCACTCCGGGAAAGTCATCACATAAAACCGTCCCAGCCTCGTTAGGATAACCGCACTGAACATTGTTTCCAAGACTCTGCACCCCGCCGAGCGCCGTGCCTTTCTTGTCGACAGCCGGATATTCCAAGTCCGTAGCATTCGTGGAGATGGCGAGGAGCCAGAGGGCGAAGCAGAAGACACTGGTGGGCAACGGAATGCATCTCCGCATTCCGAGGGTTTCAAGTGTTGAGAATATGAAGGACAAGTTCAGTGGCCCGCTGAACCGGCGCCGGCGCGGAATCGGATACAAAAGAGGCTGGGGAAACGAGGAGGTGAGGGTAAGGGAAGCTGTAGTGGTAAGCATCTTTGTTTAAAAGCTGTTCCAATGCAATTTTGATAGTTTTTTGATGTGCAGCTTCCACGGTTGCAACGATGTGAATCGGATATTAATATCTGTCCTTCTCCTCAAAGAACCAGATGCAAAACTTGGATAGCTCGCGGCGTCGGTTCCAGACTCCAAACCGAATCATCCATTATCTTGGTATCTGGATGCGCCGAAGAATAAAATCCGCATTAGGGAGGATAAGAGATGCATGGTGTGCATTTTTTTGGATGCCGGAACTTTGAAGAAGACTCTTTTCCGATTGGCTGTTTAAAACGGCCTGCCCAATATCAGGATATGTATTCGGCTTCATCGGCGTCTGCTTAGAAGGACTGTTAGTCCACGACGGCGTAGTATGCTATAAATGTACCGGAATAAGTGAGATTTGGAAGGAAGGGTGGAAGGTACCTCGGAGAAAAACAGGGACCACGGCGTAGCATCCTGTAAATGCGCCGGGATAACTGGGATAGATAGGGATCAAATTCAAGAAACAGAAAAGACACCGCGGCAACGCGGTTGCTGCAGAATCAAGCAAGAAATAGAATCAAGATTCGTTGGTTGTTGACCGTCGAATAATCACTGCGGAAACCCAAAACTGTCAAGGGCCGGATCCGCCAAAGGTCGGTCATCTTCCCATCTGTCGGGAAATCTAGGAAAGCGCATCTGTCGGGGTCTGGGCAGGGACAGGAGCAGACAATATGCTGCGAGAAACCATGACGTCACGGTTTAAAACCCTGCCTGTCCGGACCCGGACTTGAGCCGGGAACTTGAGATGTTCGGAGCAGGTCCGGACCCAGGATTTGCTGTATTCTCTGGATCCAGACATGCTCAGGATGTCTGGGCAGATTCCAGCGGACCGACCGCAAGGACATGTCCAGCCCCTGACATTTTTGGCGTTCTGCAGTGAATGGAGTCCGCGGTGGGCGTTTTGTCAAAGGGCGTCGCATCACGTGTATATCGGCATCTTCCACTGGCACCGATCGGGAGCGCAAGCCGTTTTGCCGATGTTCGCCTTGGCGGCAGAGGCATTCGCATGACGCCCGTCCCCTCGCTCCACGGCGGGTTTGCGTGCGGCCATTATATTACTGGGACTGAGGTAGCAAGGTCTAGCAAGGTCCGCACTGCGCCCCACCCCGCATGCGGCATCCCGCAGATCGCGCGCGCCCGCGCCCCTTCTTTCCGCGCACTGCTGCTATGCGCGGTTCCGCGTTTACGGATGGTAATCCCCATGGGCCTCAGTCATCTGTGTCGGTGGCGCTGCTTCGACTTCATGTGCCGTGCTGTCCGAATTCGTGTGCGTGTGCGCTCGTCCGGTGCTCTTTCGAGGCGACTCTCGGGGTGCCAGGCGTGGAGGGGAGGATGTCAGCACGTCGAAGAGCATCGTACATATCTTACTTGTCTCGCGTTCCATTTGCATACTTCCGTTTTCTCCGGTACTCTACATGGCCAATCCACGTGTGCTATCACTCCGGCTCCAGCATTTGCACTCCACCCTCGCTTTAATTAATAGAATATCCCGAACTACCTCGTCCAACTCGCCCGCCAGTCAATCCTGCAGTACCCCACTAACGACTCGGACAACTTGAACAAGGCGTGGTAGCAGATGGTCCGCACCCAAGATGTGCTCAGCAACACCAATATAGCATTTAGTGGGTACTCCGTTTGATTCGGGGCTGGACCATGTCGCGAGGTTCTAGACTTTTAAAGAGGTAGGTAAAGACTTCACTCGCTCGCTGGTTGAGGAACTGGATCGCTCTTCGGTCAGCGCGGGGTTCGTTTTGCCCCCCGTTCTCTATCTGGACGCAACGACTCCCTCCTCTTTACCTGACGCAGTTCCCAAATATTCTGGACATGTCCTGGTAGCCGATGGTCCGCACCCCCGAGAAATTAAACGCACAGATCTTTTTAAACGAAGGAACCCGTTCGATTCGGGCCGGGTCGTCGCCATTCGCCGTGGTTTTTGCTAATCCCTCCATTGTGGTGGAACGAGCTCAAGTCCCAGAGGCCGTGCAAACTATCTACCAAAGCGAAAAGCCACATGCATCCAATTTCTGTGACTCCAAATCCCAGATCGCGAAGCGCGCCTGTGCTTCAAATTCGTTGCACCTCATGCAGTTCCCGAATACCCTGAACAAGGCCTGGTAGCGGATGGTCCGCACCCACGAATACTAAGCAGATCCTGTGACCGTTGCAGTGGGTAACCCGTTCGATTCGGGGCTGGCCCATTTGGCTGAACGATGCATTTTTAAAAGTATGTAAAGACGCCATTCACTCGCGCGCTGATCGAGGAATTAGGATCGCTCCCGTTCAGCGTCTCCTTTGTTTTTATTTTCCGGGACTCCTACATATGTAACGATTCTGACGATGCTTGGTTGAGAGTGTGATATGTATCCCCTCTTAATTCGGCGGCACTGTTAATTATCGTTCAATGCAGATCTGTGCGCATTCCCGTGACGTCCTCGACGCATCGTGCCTCATCGAGTACTCGAATATATTTCAGAGGGCCTGGTAGCGGACCGTCTGCACCCCAAACAATTAACCTTCCTATCGCCTTCAGAGGGTATTCGTTCGATTCGGGCTGGGCCATCAGACTGACATTAGTTTTTTCTTCTTCTGTTCTCTGTACGTGTGACTGTTCGATTATTTTATTTTCTGCCTAGCATCCGAACAGTGTTGCTACCAGCCAATACTTTCATTCACCCCGATCTTAATTCAGCCTTGGACCCAACTCGTGTAAAGTTTCGCCGTCCAATGATCTATCTGCACCTCACCAAGGTCCAACTTCTCCGAAATCGAACTCACTTCGTAGCTCTGAGTCCCGTGCATCTGCTCACTCGACTAGCTCGTCACATTCAGTGCACGACATGGCTGGGACACGAGCTAGGTGACACAGAACAATGAGTCAAGTGGGAAGTGGCGGTGCAATGTCAATCTTGTGCTGTCTTTTTCCCACTGTGAGGTTGGAATCACCCTTGTCCCGCAGCCGTCGGCTTTCGCACTGAATGGCTCGGTCTGGAGTCAGCTCATTCAAGTTATCCAGATACGCCCGGATCTCTGCCAGAGACCCCGACCACAGCGGCCACTGCAATCATCCCTCTGGAGTCCTGGAATCTTATGTATCATATCTGTTATATACCCCGGTGAAGTTTTGAATTTTTTGTTGAAAAGGCTACGAATGGTTGATGCACTGCCAAATTACATAGGTCCGATGTTGTAAGCTGTTCTGGCTAGAACAACTCAGGGAAAATTTGTGTGCTGGGACTGAGTCCATGAGTCACATCCGACCGTTCTAGGGCAATAAATATCAATGGGGGGGGGGCGAGGGCGATGAATTTCGATACGACCGGAGGAACACGTGCATGCGTGCTGGCACGGGATGATCGATCAGACTCCACATTCAATCGTCTCGAGCTTTGCGCGAATATTGCGGAAAGGCGTGCGGACACGTGTTTAGCCAAAATCAACCCCCGAGGGGGGGCCCAGTGTATTGGTGCCGTTTCTGGATGGCACAGATACGTAGAGATACGTAGAAATATATAGATGTGTAGTATAATCTGCCTACGAACCTGCTCCGCGGGTGCGTCAAAAACCCCAGTGAGGAAAAGCTACCGCGGTAGTCGCAGAGAGAAATAGGGATGGAAATGCGCGGAGTGATTGCGACGTGCGTCCCAAATATGTGTGGCGGGTGACGTTAAAAAGATCACTGGTGCATCTGTCTATGCAGTGAGAAAGGCGACCAACACCCCTAAGTCCAAAGGATGGCAGGACGTACCTGGCAGGCAGCGAGAAAGGGCTGAATAGTTTCGAGACTGCCTGCCAGGTCATGCGACTTCGCGTCGGCCAAGCATCGGCCAACGTGGGATCCATAAAGGGAGTGTCGAACCGAAGGTGCGGGAAGGACGCCTCAAATGCGTCAAGCGCGTTGGGGAGCGCGCGTCGAGGTCATCGTTGACCGGTAATCGGGGTGAGTAGGTCGCAAGGCTTCGTAGTCTTGCACGCGCTACGATTGACTTTGTGTAAATCCCCATTTAAACTCAGTAAAACAAAATTTTTGACTGTCTTAATTTTGCTTTATTTCTGGAGTCTGACTACGGGAGACTAGTAGGCTCTCTCACGTGTCGAACACACCAGTTCCAGCTTTTAGGTTCCGATTCGGACCATACCTCCATCCCGGACATTAATATTCGCGTCAACTTTCACAGCAGTGCCGTATTCCGGATGTCTGTCTCTCGCACTGGCGGCGTGTAGGAACGCCGAACCCGCTCACCGACGTTTCGGTGGCCGACTTGGTCCGCCGTCACACGGCAATTCCTATATATTTCACAGTGTTGAAATGGATCATTATGCATGTGGTAGAGATCGCCGTGTTTACCGGCTGCCCGTCGGCGTAGAATGGAACTAATATAAAACCGGTAAACCGGAACGATAGGTCCCGCTCGTGGCGGCATCGGGTTCTTATTAATGTCTTGTGCGCCAATTGTGCGCGGCATTTGGTACAGTGCCGCCCAAAGCGGAGACTGCCCTGGATTGCCATCATTTATTTTTGACCCAATCAAGTCTTGGCACTTCCTGGCTTCTTTCTCTTTATGTCCGCATCCAGCTCGCTACACATCCAGGACAGACCCGTCAACCCTCAACTTCCGCCGCCATTGAGTTACCTTCATCGATCACCCCTCATTACTTATTAGGCCTGAGACTACTGCCGCGCCAAAACCGACATGGGCCGAATCGGACGATGGAGCTGACGAACAGTGTGATCATCTACTAGGCTCCGCCTGCATATTTGTGGCAAAGCACTGCGCGATGCTTACCACATGAAACTCCGTACCCAGCGGAACACTACCTCGCCCCGCTATTGTTTACGACATCGGCGTCTGGCGGAGGCTATGTGCAAGGGTATAAAGGTGCTCCCTTTACTGTCGCATTCGTTCACTCTCCAACATCGTCTTTAGCAAACACCTCCCACATGTCCAAATTTATCGTCACTGGTGCTACGGGTGGCACTACTCAAGGTGCCGCCGCTCCTAACCGCATTGAAATCAACGACTTCGTCAAGATCGAGGACCAGTTTTCGCTCTATATCCAAGCCCTTCGTCAGTGTTTCATCCTTTCATCACTTTCGATGACCAGAAGTCGACGACAGAGCAAATCTACGGCAAGCAGCAACCGGACGTGGACTCGTTCTTCTCCATGGCGGGAATCCATGGCCTGCCGTACCAACCATGGGATAGCGCTGGTGAAGAGCCCGTTGATCCAACCGATCCAGAGGCATGGCAGGGGTACTGCACCCACGGGAACGTCTTATTCCCCACCTTCCACCGTCCGTATTTGTTCCTCTTCGAGGTGAGTTCTCGTTTGATCAACGCACTATGGTCCTGACGATTGTCATGCAGCAAGTTTTGCAGACTGCGGCGATAAACATCGCAGCCACGTACACTGTCGATCAAGACCGCTTCAAGAAGGCGGCGATGGAGCTGCGCCAGCCCTACTGGGACTGGGCCAGGAACTCTGTACCTCCGGCCGAGGTCATATCTCTGAATCAAGTCACTATCACCGCGCCGAATGGCCAGAAGATCCAGGTCGACAATCCGCTCCGTCGCTACACTTTCCACCCCATCGACCCATCCTTTCCCGATCCTTACAGCGGCTGGCAAACGACGTTGCGCCACCCCGACAGCACGGACCCTGATGCACAAGACAACGTGGCGGAGCTTACCAAGTATGTGGCGCCCAGGGTCTCCGCGTGTGCAGTATTGTTTCTAATTCCCGTACAGCACATTGAAGAGCACACAACGCCAGCTGAAAACGAAGACCTATAATCTCCTGACGCGGGTTCACACCTGGCCCGCGTTCAGCAATCACACTCCCGGCGACGGCGGGAGTACTAGCAACAGCCTGGAGGCCATCCATGACGGTATACACACTAACGTGGGCGGGAACGGACAAATGTCCGACCCCTCCGTTGCGGGTACGTGTCTCTCCTTCTTGCGCGAGTCGAGTGTTGATTTTACCGGGTGATATCAGCGTTCGACCCGATCTTCTTCTTGCATCACTGCAATGTCGACCGTGTGCTCTCCCTCTGGTCTGCTCTGAACCCTGGTGTGTGGGTCACCCCCGGCAAGGCAACAGGGGGGACGCGGACGATTCCTCCGGATGCTCCGGTTGACAAGACGACTGGTCAGCGTGCATCTCACAAAGGTTTCTGCTGACTGACCACGGAACACGCAGACTTGACACCGTTCTGGAGCTCCCAGAGCGACTACTGGGCCTCTTCCGACGTCACGGTAACATCCAAAGTCGGGTATACATACCCGGAATTCAACGGGCTGGACATGAGCGACCCCAACAAGGTGCGCTCCGCCGTCGCGCAGAAGGTTAATCAACTCTACGGAGGGTCGATCTTCGCCTCGATCTCCGCTCTCAGCGCCTCACCCGCTGTATCTGCTGCGAAGCCAGCTGCTGTTCCTGTAGCTCCCAAGAGCAACCTGGCTGCTGCACCCGCCCACTCCAACCCAGCCCCCGCTCCGGTCCCTCACGTTCAGGCTAACCTTGCACACGTTACGTTGCCTCATAACACCGAAGAGCGCAAGATCTGGGACTGGACTGCGCGTATCCAGGTAAAGAAGTACGAGGTTGGGGGCAGTTTCGCTGTCCTCCTGTTCCTGGGGGCCGTACCGGACGATCCTAAGCAGTGGCGTACGAGTTCCAACTTCGTGGGTGCACACCACATATTCGCGAACAGGTACGGGCCATGACATATTCCCGCGATCCTCGCTTGCTAATATTCGGCGGCCTCTAGTGTCCCCGATCGCTGTGTGAACTGCCGCACACACCGGGACGCCGAGGTCGAGGGTTTCGTGCACCTGGACGAGGGCATCGCGGAACACTCTGGTCTTGGCTCACTAGAGCCCAATGTCGTCGAACCGTACCTCAAGCACAACCTTCACTGGCGCATTCAAAAGGTCCGTGCCAGGACCCGACTTCAATTCGCGTGATGCTAATAGATATGGTTGGCAGGCTGGCGGCCAGGTGGTTGATTTATCGGCCGTGCCATCGCTTGAAGTCACGGTCTTCGCGACGCCTTTGACTTTGCCTCCGGGGTCTGACTTCCCCGTCCCGGGCGAGCGGCGCCACCATGGTGGGATTACGCATGGCCGTTCTGGGGGATCCCGCAATGCGTAGGCAACTTATGCGACGTTGTCGCTCCAAGGATGTAGTCAGGGATTGTACGATACATACGTTTAGGAGAATCTGAATTCGTGAGCAAAGAAGAGTGCCGATCCCACCGCTAAGAGACATGTTCGAGATCGGAAAACGGGAGAACCGGAGATCAGATATGTCTCTATCGCAGGCGTCAGTGAGCTCTTGACATGTAGTGGTGTGGTCAAGATAGGAAGCTATTGATGGTTCCCGTTCCACCCAAGTGAAGCACCCAGCAGATGTGAGTGAACTCGATGCGCGTTGACCGAGCGTTGGGGGGTTTAGAATTCCCCAAAATTTGTTTCTGGGAAGCGGCAAGGATTATGGAGGTGCGTAGGAGGAGGGAACAGAAAATGGAGTCACCAGAGGTTGAATTTATTATTCTGTAGAATGCATAGTGAGAGTTAGAGGCAAGAGGCGAAATGCGGCTGACAGGTGTGCGTCGGCTCTGATATGCTGGATCACTGATCGCAAGCACGGCCAACTCTGGGCCTTTATTCACCTCGGAATGGTTCGTCATTGTCGAGAACGCATCGGACATTTTTTCGGGTACGTGTACATATCATAAAACTGCTACGGGAGAGAGCTAGAGCTCATTGCTGTCCAAGAAGTGCTGTAAAGGTAACGAGCGCCGTCAACTGGAGTTTGTTAAAGAAGGGGTATCAGCAAACTTTGGTCCGCTAGGGAGCACTATGTAGCACTTTGGTAGTACTAAGTAGTGCTGTAGTGGTGTAGTAGGGGGTACCCTGTAGTGGAATTCTAGTGCCGTGTAGTGGGGCACGTGCTCTGTAGTGCCATGTAGTGCTCTGTAGTGTTCCTAGGGTTAGGTTTGGCTGCTCTGTAGTACCGGGTAGTGTTCTGTAGCGCTGCAGAGCGGGTGCTAGCATGTCAACCAGACAAAAAAAACAGCTTCAATCAAGCTTCAATGGAGTCCACGCCATTTTCGTCACTTCCTAACTTCGCTTAGTTTCGGGAAACTTAGTAACTTTGATGGAAATCCGGGAAAGTTCGTGATTTTGACGAGCTTCTGTGAAAGTTCGTGAGTTACTTGTCAAGCGGCGCTCCTCGGCACATCACGGAGTGGTGCGTGCCATCAACTTGCCGAGAGTGGCCGGTTAGGTTCGGGTTAGCGGGTTAGTGGTTAGAGGTTAGCGGTTTGGGTTAAGATTAGGGTTAGCGGTTAGTGGTTAGTGGTTAGGGTTAATGGTTCGGGTTAGAGATTAGCGGTTAGGGTTAGCAAGGTATCTATATGAAAAGAATACGGAGAGACTTGAGTTGAAGAAAAATGATGGCCGGGTTGATGCGTTTGATTTGTGTCTCACGAACTTCCCTGGAAACTTGCTAATGTGACGAACTTTCCCAACTTTCCATCAAAGTCACGAACCTTCGCACCTTTAAGCGAAGTTACGAAGTGACGAAGGTCACTACGACTCGCTTCAATGGGTTCAAATCAAGTCAAATCCAAAATTCATTGGTTCGAACAACTAATACAAGACAACTATCTATAACCCGAAGAGCCCGAGCGCAGAGTCTGCGCGGGACTAGGCGAGCACCGTGCGCGCTTGTAACAGAACAAGCAGCGTAGTGCGGCCGCACAAACTCCTCTGCCGCGCACTACACCACATCTCTGCCTCTGCTGCGCGCAAGCCTGTGGACCTGTCCGACAGGTGTAAACCCATCATAATTCGTGCGGATATGTTCTGCTTCTCCATGAGGTGCATGGCAGGCACTGAGCAAGAACCTCGTCGTCCTGGGGCTGTCAAAGAGAACTAGCTGTGAGCAATGAGCTGAGGTGATTGAGATTGGGACATACCGTGATTGCTAATCCTCGCGTTTACGGGAGTCCTGGGAAGGTAGTTAGCCGGGTGACGATGCAGGGAAACAGAACTAACATGGGCAGAGCACGGCTCGTTACTTCCGAGGCTGCGCGCAGAACTGCTGCTCGAAGGAATCAAAAACGGCACGGAACGAGGTGAGAAAAGACTGTCACCTTGAGCTTCTCGGCACTGCAAGAAAGAAACCGGGGTGACCAATTTACGAGTGAGCATTCGCAACAAGTGAGAGATGATAGCAAGGTCACGCACCGAGGATGACAGAATCAACGCAAACATCGTTGATGGCGTGTTCGATGAGCTGAGGGTCGTGGCAGTGATGTTGAGGAGTATACAGGAGTTGTAAGAAAAGCGATAGAATGTAAGGGTATCATAACGCACCACGAGGTTCCACTATCCACCGGCACACCAGCCTAAGACAAACAAGTTGACGTGGCGGCGGCGCGAGATACCAGACGGCTGGTGCAGCGTTGGAAGCTCCAAGTTGAGAGAGACAGCCTCAGACATGTCACGCTTGGCGGGATCGTCAGGCGGACGCGAAGATGTGGTAAGTAGTCGAAGAGTTACTCTCCTTCATCTTGAAATCTGGAAATAATGATGTTTCTCTATGTCAATTTTTGCACTTTTTCTCAACATTGAAGGCGTACAATCCTAAGTCCCACCTCGCATTTGGCGGGTCCACCAAAAATCACGACCAGATGTTCAAGTCGTTCTAGGAAGCTTTTTGATCCCTTTGCTCGTCTCGTGATCAACAGCGCTGACTAAGAACGGCTGGTTGCGAGTCTACGAACCATGACCAAATATTTGGATTGTTCTATCCTCACGTGACAAGCGGCCTCCAAGAATTTACAAGTCCCTTCGTTCTCTGTTCGTCTCCTCACTATGCTCGCTCCTGGCTATGCTGCCAGTGCTCCTGTTGTCTGATCCCTGCTGCACTGTTGGCTAGGAAAAGAAAGACACAGGACATCTAGATCTGTGGCATGCCATGCGCGGCGGTCGCTGTGTTGATCAGCTCCGCACATCTGGATGTCAGACCAGCTTCCTTCCCATGATCATGGCCGCTGAGCGCTGAACGTGCGTGGTCTCACGTTCTTGCTTATTGATTGGCCACCGCGCACAGATCTTGTTTAATTTATGTCGTGACAACACAGAAAACCCCGGCACTGCGACACATTCGCGGGTCGTAATCCTCGTGCGCCTCGCGGATGAGCGGGGAATGTGCCGTGACCTCAGGGGATTCAGCGGGATGGGACGTCCGGGAATGCAGTGCGTACGCTTGCTTCACGGGAGATGGGCGCCGTGCGCCGTGCCTCTTGCTCTGCTGTACCATCCACCGTGCGCATGAGATCTCCCCCCGCCTTGCTTCGCCAGTTCACACCAACGCCAAAGACGACGTCGCCACCGCCGATGACCTCCACTATCCGCTCCAAGCCGTCCGCACGCTTTGAGTGCGCTCCTCCTCGATCCTCGCTGACTAACGCTGCAAAAGACCCATCGCACGGCCTGGCCTTCGTCCCGCCGTCGCCCACGCCTCCCTCGCTCATCCCCGCCCTCCGCACGCTGGGCAACATCGACTCCAAGGCGGGGAGCATACCGGCCCCGCGGCCGGAGGACGTCGCGGCGTGGCTGCGCTCGTCCTGACCCTCCTCATCTCCCTCGCCTTCCCCCCCCTCCCCGCGGTGGTTAGGCCCGCGCGCATCTCCCTCCTCTTCCACGCCGCCCCCGTCCTCGTCACCGAGTGCCCCACCACCGCTGCCCCCTTCGAGTCTTTCCTAACCCCCTCTCCCTCTTTACCGCGGGGGCGGCCCAGGCCATCCTGGCGGGCACCACGAAGCGGAGCGCTGCGTAATGTTTCCTGCGGATCCTCAAGCACGCTAGGAGCGCGACCATTGTTTGGGACAAGCGCGGGACGCCGGCTGGTACAAATATCTCTCGATTTTTGATAGTGCTGCAACACAGGGTATGTTTACTCTCCATTTTGTCAATAGCTTTGCCCTAACTTGAAGTTCCTTTCATACTGCAGAAGGTCATGTCACTACATCTTCCGTGACGTAGACGCTCTCCACCGGGGCATGCGTGCTCGAGGTATGTACCATTCTATCTGTAGTTTATTTGTGCTAAATTTTGACTCGCAACCTACTTGGCTGTGTTTTGCACCTCCATCCCGCGCCAGGCGCCGTCGTACAAATTATTTGAACACCTGGCCGTGACCACCAATGTCTCGCTGTGAATTGCACTACGACGAGCGTCAGCGGCGCCCAATAACGACGCTCTTGCAATGAGCCTCTCTACCATCGCGTGGCGGTCGTCCTTGTGATGGGCATGGGCCGGCGCGTTAACCTTTTTTTTTTCATTGGTGAAGGAGCGGGCAACCGTAGTTAACCCAGGACCTTTCAATAATGTATTTGTTATGTTGTGAACCAAAAATTACAGAAGATTTGAATTCAGCCGTCCAATTGACCTCAATATCCTCAGTTTTGTCAAGTTCAATGAAATTGACGCTGAAATCGCACGGACGATGATCACTGTTTAAACTTTGCATAGGGTTAGGGTTAGTTGAATGTGAATTCCTACGCAGTCGCACTACATAGAGGCATCGGGCTACATAGTTCTGCATGGTGACCCGCTCCCCCCAGAGTACTATGTAGGGAGCCCGCCACTACAAAGTCAGCGGCTACTACACACCACTACAGCAGCACTACGTAATCAGGCCGGCTACTACCGGCACTACGGCACTACGGCAAAATCCGGGTTTGTTGATGGGGAGGCTAAATTATTGACTCTGTGATACTGCTCACGACGAAATTGTGGGTGAGATATCCAAGAAAAGCAGGTTCAAGGAAAAGAAGCATCGCGGCCATGCTCGCGCGCGTGGCAAGCAGGCGCGGTGGCTCATCGACCAGCGGCGCAGCGGCCACCTGACAAACGGCCCGGACCAAGGGGGACTCGGGATTCGAAAAACGGATATAGGGTCGAAAAGTTTTTTTCGACCCTCGGCCAGACCCCTCCCCCCCCATATAAGGAAGGAGGTTCCCACCCCTAGCGGCGGGCCGCGCTTCCGAGTCATGTGCGGGCTCACAGCCACCACATTGACAGCATCAAATCCAAACCAAAGATGTTGCGGCCCATCTCTGTGGACTCAACTGTGACTAAGAAGGCCTTTCAGATACACATTACATCCATACCACCCCTTACACAAGTAGATTATATTTTTGGAGCTCCAAACATTCAATTTCAACATTGACTGAGGGTCTCCGGAGTGCCGCTTTGACCACATCTCTGGCCCACTCACACAGATGTTAAATAGTATATAAATATTTTCTCACATATATATTGTGAGCATGTTTTTAGCTGTTAACCACCCTTAGAGGGAAACCGGGACACAATGTTCGCGCCAATTGATGGTGTGTAAGCACGACCCGCTATCCAAATCGGGATACCCACACCATATTTGAGTTCTGAGACCCAGAATTCATCTTCCTGGCATCCTGTGGTGCTCCAGGAGGTATATATTGCAGATTTAGAACTCCCTCATACTACATGATAAAAGTTTTTTTCAGCTCTCCCCGGGACCCCCCCCCCCCCCCCCCCCCCCTATATCCGAAATTTTAATCCCGAAACCCCCTTGGCCCGGACAACGCCTCACGCTCCATCTTGTCCCGCACGATCATCGCCGGCAGACCGTCTCCCCCAGCCCCTGCGTCACGGATCGCCTTGATGTTGATGAGACGCATCACGATGCGGAGACCCATTTTGTTGTTCGTGTCGGCGCGGATGAGGGTGTTCAGGTGCCTGGCGAGTGATGATCATTAGTATGGGTAGAAGCGGGAATATAATGAGAATGAAGCACGTACTCCAAGGTCGTCTCGAGGGTAAGCGGCGCCTCCCTGACCGTCCCCGCGGCCGGACACCGGATCTTCCACGAGCGCATTTCCCGCATCGTATCCAGCGCCGTGTCATCTATCGTTATCGCGGTCGTCATGGTCTTGCGATTCTCGCCGTGAAGGATGTCCAAGAGGCCCACTGAGCGGCCGGTATTTTTGTGGGCATTTCTCTCAGTCCACCATATATCGTGCTTCATGGACGTCGTGTGGGTCGCCTCGTCGAGGGTCTAGGGATGCCACATGTTGACCTGCACCATGCCCATGATTTTCTCGGCGCCGAGCGCCTGGGCCATGAAGATCCGGCAGAAGTCGCGGAACTCCACAGGCTCGATGATGACATCGGCTGTTCCTATGAAGGGCTTGTCGAGCAGAGGGGTGCGAAGGAGGTTGAAGTGCGGTGCAAAGCAGACTTTGAGAACGTCGGTGAAGATGGGCTTGGCATGCGCAGCTGTGACGACCTCGATGATGCCGAAAAGCCCCGTCCCGGGAGCCTCGATCCCGAGGATTTGGTGAAGCCCAGTTTATGAATCGGCCTATTTAGCGTTTGGAGCACAGTTGAGGACCTAGAATGGAATTCGTACGGATTTTACGCATCAGTGTTCCGCTTGACACTATGACGGGATACGATCGTCGATGAGAAGAGTGGTTCGCGGTCGTGTCAGAGATATCCACCTTTTTCGAGCGATACACTGCGGCCTTGCACTGGGGAAATGAGATGCATGAGGCAAGAAGCCGCGACGTACAGCACGCGCAGCTCACCTTCGAGCATCTGCTCAGCTCACAATTCATAGCCAGGCAGTTCATGATCTTTGGGTGTGTTGGTAGGGTCGGGAATAAGGAGACTGCTGGACATTGTGACGTCGAGGTGCAAAAAGGCCGGGTCACAGAAGAAATTTTAGTGCTGGCCAAAATATGATATGAATACGAATTCGGTGTATCGTATTCATATCTGTATCGTATTCACCTGCAAGGGCCCGTATCGTATTTGTACTCACCAGCATGAATACGAATACGATACAATATGAATAAAATATGGATATATTCAAATATATTCCGCCACTCAATGAAGACCCACCCATCTGTGCTGAACTATGTTCTGGATATCCTAACACATGTCATATTGCACTTTCTTTGGATATTTCGAAGCTGAATGTGCCTGGGAGTAAAAATGTTGTGTTTTCATGTCAACATCACTAAATTTTGATGCCGTCAACGGAGGCGGAAATGTCCGGCAGGCGGCAGATTCTGTGCCTGAAGCGTTTGCCCTCGGCACATCACTTTGACAGGTCGGCTGAAGAAGAATTCGAAGGTGGGGTCCACAATACGGCCACATTATACCGTGGATTTAAGGGTTTTACATCGCAGGTTTTGGTTTGTGTCCAGCAAGGGGTTTCCGAAAGAAAAAAAAACTACCTTACCCCGTTTTTTTTTTTCAAGCGGACCTACCACGTGATGCCCAAATCGGGGAGTATTTCACGTGCATACTTCCGGGAAATGCCGTTCATGGGTTGAAAGAGTCAAACCAAGGTCCAACCGACCGTTAGAACGTTTCTGGAGGGCCTGGTCAGTCGGAGCCAGGTATTCGTCGACGACAATTGATACAGATCCCTTTTCCAACTCTGGAAACTCCAAATACATTTACCCACCTCAATTAGCACTCCAGCAGTTCAATGGCACTGACTTCAAGCTGAGGCAGCTACAAGATTGCTCAAAAACGTTCAAGATCTTCAATTTACACGATCAATTAGTTTAGAGCAAGGTAAGGGCAATCTGTCTTCAATTTTGGCCAAATCTGACAACCATTACCTTTTTCCTAAGGATTTTGGGCCCACCAAAGTGCCTGCATTGTCTTAACACACTGAAATTCGGGTCGACACGGTCCACGGAGGTCTCCCAGTCCAAAATCCCCCGGCATGACGGCCGGACCTACCTACCAGCCCTAGGTGCCGGCTTGTCCAGCCCGCACCCCTTGGTATCAGGAGGTACGTGCACATCGGCATCTTCGGGAAGCGCAGCCGTTCGGGCGTGTTCGGCCGACACCCGTCGTTGACGTCGCCTTGCTCCCGCCACCACCCGCCACAGGGCTGAGCCCCAGCGCTCGCGGACGGCACAACAAGAGGACGACAATCCAGAAGTAGATCGGATACTGAGTTTCCAACAAACCAGAAAGGACAGATGCTGACTTACGGGGTCGGGAGCGGAAAAACTAGGTGTTGCGGACGCATGCCCCGAAGGAGGAGGATTCGACTCTTTGCCGATGACGTGCCAAGAAAGCATGGGATAACTATTGACTGCAGTATCGGCAATGTTCGCCCCTCTGTTAGTTACCACCATGGTCGGCGAAATTAGAAGGAAACAAGAAACATCTAAGGCTCACTGACTTCATCTTCCCTTCGGCATCTGCTGTATTTATTCAAGAGGAATCTAGTATCTATGGCCCGGTGTTGATGAAAGCCTGGGAAACCTACATGACACTCCCTCTTATCCACTTGACGCGGATTTGCACCTCACCTTGGACCCCCAGGAAGATGGCCTCGGTACAGGACCATCAGGGTGCCGCCACCTACCCCCAATTACGTCTAAAACCCTAATTATATCTAATATATCTCGCTTCGACCTGTTGGCTTCAATGAATAACCAGTGGAAATGCGTCATGATTTTGGCCTTCACCCTAGGTTCACTGCTCGAGCGAATTTGATACAGTGGAACGACTAGTTTGCCCATAGTTTGCTGGTGTCTCTGCCACCATTTGAGGCGGGGAGAGGCTGTTAGGTACGCAGGGGTATGCTAGACGCAGTCGTCCGGCTGCCCAGCCTGTTCAAATTTCAGCCGTGTCCACGCAAGTTAGCATCACATGGAGCGTACGCGCATGCTTTTCATTTCGACATGATCATGCAAATCTCTCTCGGACGAATCCTGAGGAGCGATTGAAATACGATGCGCAGAACCGCCATTCGTGGCTACTGCATTTGTCCCAGTCGTGTGGATAAAGGTCGGGGTCACCATCATATCCATTGAAGATACATATGTTCCACGACCCCCCACAATTCGGATCCGCGCATTCAGAATGGCGAGAATGGTGTTGGCGTACAGTGTGGGGATGATCAAGCCTGGGACAAGATCGTAATTTCGATTGGGAAAGGCGTAGAATAGTGCGAGGGCGGTAAGAGTTACCAGCGCTGCATGGATTAATTTTGATAAATTATGGGAAGGCAGATGACATGCATACCAGTTACAGAACCGGTCTCGATTGTTAACCGAATCAGCTTTGAGAGGAAGACGCGGGTTCGCCGGAAGGCACTGTCAACTGTTGATAGCTTGGATCGGGTCACCCCAGACCCCTGATGAACAGTACAAGACTCACGTAGTATGCCATGCATCCGGTGATGATTATGTCGCTCGCGCAAGCCCCACCGAGCCAGACCTATGGAAGATGTCAACGTTATGTACGGCTGGTCTTTTGGCTAGCAAATACCCCGCTAGCGACAGTAGTCTTCGGGGTGGTTAAACTTGCGGTAGTCATGACTGGAATGGTTGAATCTTGTGTGCAGTCACCACGACAATTGTCGCACCTTCAAGGCCAAAGCCACTGCACAGAAATGCACCGACAGCGCTAGTGAGGGAGAGCTGTGTGGGATCATAATTTTCGGCCGGCAATACAACAGTGGATAGACTCACGGTCACGATGAACACAGGGATGAACCATGATTTTGATAGCACGTAAATGCGATACGCGTAGAACGATTGGCCAATGAAAGCAACTGGAGAAACCGTCAATGCGGACCACATTGTCGAAAATCTGGATTACCGAGGCCAGCAATGATCGGGATTGTAAACCAGTTGAGACTTAGCTTGGTGACGGTCGAGACGTCGCCAAAACCGTATCCAAAGGTTGCGAACGCGGCGTGAATGATCAGAATCGTCTGCACGATGTTGATGGTGAATAAAATATAAACCAGCCACTTTGTGAGCAGGCTGTCGTTTGGGAAGGCTTGGTAAAAGAGATCTAGAAAATCTAAGTGAGCATCGTCGAGAGAGCAGAGAGCACTTACAGACTTGAACGAATAGGGTTCCAAAAAGCCCCCAATTCAACATCGCGCCAATAAGCTATATTTACGATCAGCTGATGTGGCACGGTGGGAATTCCTGGTTGGTGTACCAGCGGTCCCGAGCTGCGCATCGTCAGCTCTGAAACCAAAACTTGAAATAGACATGGGATTCACAACTCGACAACCTGGTAACCGGGCGGGAGTGCTGAAGCGGAATCCATGAGGGCGAAGATCTAGGGTGGGGGGGACAACACCCATACCCTCCGACGATGAATCGATTTAAGTATGACTGATGATAAGCATCAGTTCCGTTCGCGGAATTCGCCGCCTTACGATCTAGCGACGGTCCCGATCCTGAATTTTACCCAAAATCCATATTTATCCGGTTTCACCCTGGATTTGATTTGAGCTTTCTTAGCTTGCATTCCATATGTAGGGCTCATAAGCCCTGCCTGGACCCTGTTATGTGGCCCAATCGGGCATAACTCATCAGTGTTATGTCCCGGACCAAATCCCCATATATGAGATGCCGAAATCATCCTTATGTCAGCATCAGCACTGCCCTCGCGTCGACGCGTCACGCGTCGCGCGATTGCGCTGCTCAACCACGTTATAAACAGTGGGGATAGCAAAATCTCCTTAGGATCTGTCTGAGCATCTTCTGTGCAACAAAGGGAAACATTACTGCCAAATCTGGGATAATTCACACTTGAAGGGAAGATGTTGAGGGTACAGTTGGTTCAAGAACGGGATATATCAAACTCTGGCAGCCGGCAGCTTATTTTAGTATTTTTCAGGGGACATTTAGATTTTCCAGCCCCTGGGATAGTCCGGGATGGATGAAATTCAGGATCCCTTGGAGAGTGATAGCATAATTGACTACAATTAGAGAGCCAATCAACTAGTCATCTTTCCAAACATAGAGGCCGCAACGGCCGATTTCTTTGTGCTATCTGCTAATCCGTTGCATGGCCTGGACTTGATAATGCACTAAATAAATCCTACTTGTCTAAATAATTGATTCATTGATCAAAGCAGGACCGGAGGTCAAAACGGCGTCAAGCCCCAGGACTTCTCGGGACTTCTCGGGATTTATTCAAGTTCAAGATTCGAGACCTCGCGTAACACTAAGGTCGCCGTCCATATGCAAGCCCTCGCCGAAGACAAAAGACACCCTCCCTCAACTTGTCCACGAAGACCACGCAAGACCTGCCATGTTCGAATCCCTTCAAGGCCACTGGCGATAGCGACGACATGTAACGCGTGATACAAGACTTCGTGCGAGACCTTCAATCCTCGTCTTCAAGCTCAAAGCCAATGTTCCTCCCCAAGGCCCTTCAACTCAAAAGCCAGACTCAAGTTCAATAAAAAGTTCAAGAAGAACCCAAGCCCTTCAAGCTCGTTTCTTCAAGATCCCGCGCAAGATTCAAGACACCCCCGAATCTAGGACTGCGCGCGCGAGACTCACCGCAAGAGACGTGTGCATATCTGGTAAGTGATATACTCCTCAATTCTGCAAAAATTCCGACTTGAAATTACTTCAAGTTTTGCGTAGTACGTGTGGGGTTTCCAAAGGTAAGTTTTCTTCCAGAAGCATGAGTTTGCGCTTACCAATTCCTCTGCATTTGTTGTTAGAATAAGCCGTGCCAGGCTAAAGTGACAAGCGAGGGCGGGGAAAAGTCAGCGGCAACAAAGGGGGCGCGTTTGTCCTCTAATGTACTTGGTGGTGGTACAGAGGCAAACGGTCAAGGTCACGTCACGCCAGAACAGCCAATAAGTATTAAGAACGTGGGTACGTAACATGGTCCGTGCACACCGCGGATGCCGACGAGCTCCGTACAGCTCGTAACCCACAAATCCCAACATTTATATGTAGCGCTCTATCGATTTCGAATCGGATTCGACTCGGCTCCGTTCTCCGCCCCCGCTCCCCTTCGTCGACACCAACATCGACATCGACATTCGATACCCATGCAACCGCAAGGTGTCCCGATTTGGATTTGAAGAGGCGGACCCGAGGACGCGATGGGTGGACACGGTCCCTCACGATGTAGAGGGACCCGGAGGGCGCGCGAGCACGAGCGGCCTGACGCGGGGTGGGGGAAGCGGGTGTGGGAGCGGCACATGTATTATTAGTGAATATATGCAGTCGGACACCGCGATGCAGTGCTGTACCCGGCTATATCTGGCGATGCATCTGGAAAAGAGCCATCACAAAAGTCTCATTATATCGTCCTATACCCGCGATACCTCCCGATCCGGCGGTTTAACTGGGTTTACATTATACATAGCATGTTTTGGTTTGTGTCAGGAAGTACGTGCGCATCGGCATCCTCCGAAAAGCGCAGCCGTTCGGCCGGTGTTCAGCCGACACCCGTCGGTGACGTCGCCTTGCTCCCGCCACCGGCCTGAACTCCAGCGGCGGGGCCGTGCCACGGCCTGGCTTACGGCACACGCTGTACATTTTGACGCCTATTCGCAGCCTCACTGGCAGCCAGCCGTCCCATGCCTTCAGCGCCTCATCCCACCTCATCCTCGTACTACCAGGTCCTACCTATGACGGGCGTTATTGGACAAAACCCCGATGACCATCAATGTCCATTGATGGCCATTGATTTCGTCGATGAGCATCGATGGCCAAGCATGCCCACCGTGTGCACATTCATTTCATCCAGTGGCCATCTATGGACACCTGTGCTGGGGACTGCATAATTTTTCAACAGTGTCAGTATTTCGGCTGCCTCCGTAGGTGTTCAACATTAATGGCACACCGCCGCTGTCTTTATGTCGCGTCCACCCAATTCAGTACCTCTTGCATGAATTTACTCAAATTTGCACCCAAATTTCTTGATCTTTCCGGAAGGCCTTCCTGGAGGGAGTCAGATGGATAGTCCCTTGTTACATTTTTGAAACACGTAGCAGAGCTCCAGCCACTCTCAAATTTTTATGGTTCCTGCTTTGTCAAATCCTGGAGGTATTTCAATTGTGATGTTTGCCATATGATCAGGGCCAGGAGAGAAAGCAAGGTAACAAATGATTTGAGAAGAGTAGACCTCCAGTAGTGATCAATCCACTATACAGAGGTAGGTTAGGCATGAAAATAAACTTGACAAATATCGGGGTAATTGCGAGGCATTGGGCATTGATGTTGGGTGTGGAACATCCATTGGGAACTGGTGTCACATTGATGTTGAGAATGGATGTGGCATCAATGTTGGGTGGTAGAGTCTGATAGAAGCAGCCAGCATCAATGGTACATTAGAATTGGCCAGTTCGAGCACTCTTGGAGGCTCATCCTTTAATTCAGGAACATTTGTGGCCACTGACTCGGCATCCATGAGCATTGATTACCATCCAGTATCATCGATGTTCACTGATGTTCATCAATGCCCACTGGGGTTTTGTCCAGTAACAGCGGTTATACCTACCGCATCACACCCGTGTCGCGCCCGTGTCTTGCCCACGGCGCACTCCTTCCCGGATTTATTCTCTTGCTGGTCTTGCCAATGGCCTCCATTTGGGCTTTTACATTCAGAAGCCTGCGTGAACGGTGGATTGCACGGGATCCGCCGTCGCAGTCCCCTCGATCCTCACCTCAGGATAGAGTCGTTCTGGAGGAGACGGTGGCTGTATACCTTAGTTGAAGATTACGTGAAGCTCTGCTTGGGTCCTCTATCGCCACCACAGAACCGCCCACCCAAAGTCTGTCACCCGTGTCTGCGCTGGCATCGGACCTGCCTCCCCTGACCCTCCCTGTCCCGTGCCTGGCCTATTCGTGGTTCGATTCCCAGCTGTTACCTGGCCCGGGGCCATCGCGCGGCTCCGCTTCTATTGGGGATTTATATACGCTAGGCTGTGCCGGACCATCAAGGCCGGCTCCTCATCCTAGCGCTCCTTCCTCTTCCAATGCCACCTTTGAGTCGCCAGTGGACCCCCGAAAGTATCCGCAGCTATTGATCGGATAGTAACCCTCCAGGAGCTACCATATCCCTCCATGCCGCGACGAAGCCCTTGATGAAATTCATGCACGACCGCCAGGCATCGGGCTTCATCGAAAGGACTCGGCAGACCCCACTGTCGCGAACGATGATGCAGATTTATGCCAGTTACCTCGCGTATGTATCCGCGTTTTCAGACTGAACAAATCCGTTTCCGCAGGTTCAAATATGTATCATCCTCGACCAAGGCGCGATTTAATCGGGCTTGAGAAGGGAGTAGTATTTGAACAGGAAGCTCGTGTTGTGGTGGATTCACCTGTCGCGGATTGCGTCGCTGAACTGTTGGACTCGGCAGACACCAGCGCACGGGCGTTAACGTGGAAGGTCCTTGGAGAGTTGGCGCATCACGAAGCTACAACGGCGGAGGTTTTGAGGTTAAACCCCTGCGTGCAAGTCTTGTCTCTGAGGTACCCCGCATTGCTCCGTCTGTCGATGAAAATTTAATCAAGGGTCATTCTCAGTGCTAAAGACTTTGATGTTCTGGAGGACGCGATACACGCCCTATCCTTGATCACCAGATCTGCAGCCGGCGCGCAATCCGCGATGGACGCGAATATGTTACACCAGCTTCCACGGCTCCTTGAATCGCCCAACGCCCAAGTCCGGAGATGAACTGGTCGTACATTAGCCCACCTGGCGAATCAGTCCACCCGCATGGTCGCTCGGACCGAAAGCCTCTGCACGCGGCTTGCATCGCTCCTAAGGTAAGTTCTGATGAACCGGTTCGCAGCAGTGCCTAACGAACGGTTCACAGTGATTCAAGCGACTTAGTGATCGAGAGCGCGATCTTTGCGCTGTCAGTCATTACCGAATCTTCGGACGGTGCAGCCGCTGTAGTGGACGCAAAGATGCTCGACTGCGTCGTGGGGCTCCTTGAGTCCCCAAACCACCGGGTTCACAGATGGGGGTGTTTGACGGTGGGGGACCTGGCGCATCATGATCCAAGGACGGTTGCAGTCCTCGGCACCAGAATCTGTGCGCCACTCGTGTCTCTTCTGAGGTGCGCCGGATCGTGTGCTTGGACAAGCGATTCATCATGAATTCAGTGACCACGATCCAGATATCGTTGACAGTACCACATATGCGCTCTCTTGATTCACCCAATCTCGGGACGGTGCGCAGGCCGTTAATATGTTAAACTGGTTCGGTGATCTGCTTCAAACGCCGAACCTCGAGTTAGGAGATGGGGACGTATAGAATTCCAGGACATCTGGCGCTCCATGAGTCTACGGCAGTGGCAGGGGATCGAATCCGCTGGGATCAATCCCTCTCCAGAGACTCGGGTAGAATTGATCTTGGCTAGGCCTGCGGCGGCTTCTCCCGTTTTCGCGTAGACGATCCGAGTCCAAAAGCCCCACTATTGCTTCAGTCGTTTGCCTGAGCTCGCCTGAGCGCTCATGAACTGGGGCATTCACTGCTTTCGGCCATTCACCGCCTTCGACCGACGTCTTTCTGACTGCCGACGACCTCCAGCGGCTACTCCTGTCACCTCAGGCTGGCTTCCCTCGGGCGGGACGGCGCATGCTCGCACTCCGGCGGCTGCAAGGCGGCTGGCGTCTTTGTGTTTCTGTGTTTGTGAATCTACTGGCTGGGGGCTTTTTCTTTCTGCGTACTCTACTCATGCTCTGTGCTGCCGACTCCAATAACCAATAAAAATGCATCTCTCCACTGGTCGACCCTGACAAGGGACCTCCCCGATCACACCAGTAGCCACAGTACATATTCAATTTCATTCCCTAAAAATGTGCTTGACCTCAGCGGCGCCATCTCCAAATGGTACTGAAAATTGGGTATAAAGGCAGGCGGCTTCGTTCAAAAATTCTTCATTCAATCTCTCGCATCCACCAAAAAATCACTCTCATTCTAACCTCCTCACCGTCTTTTCCATTTCCCATATCCTTATGAGTTCCGAACAGCGCTCTCCTCTCGATGCTGCGTCCTTCAATCCGAGGCCTTCTACTCATGTCTCTAATTGCAGCGACTGTGGGGGGCATATGGGGCCGCTCATGCAGTGCCAGAGCGTGCATTCCAACCAAAACACCAACTGGGCACGTTGGTATCAAAAGGTATTTCAGAAATTTCATGTCGCGGGTTTTTTGATAATTGCGGCTCAGTGCAACGATTAAACGCAATTTGTCGTTGAGAGCCTGAAAAAACGAGTGATACATGCAGATTTACAGTGATTCTCAAGAAACCTACCACCCGAATACCATATTATTTGCAAAGAGCTCGAGCAGTGCACTCTCAATAAAGAAGTGTTGCGCTACTTGGACGGTTTCAGGGACACCACCATGGTATGTCTGCAGTGAGCTTTGTTTATGAACATGGTAATTGTGGTAGTAACGTCGATTGCAAGCTGCGAAAATATTAGACCCGGATTAACTTGCAAATGGCAGATGTACCACGACAGTAGAGAGATGTTGTATAAATTGGGAGTGCACCATGTTTCAACGTAAATAAGGTAGCGTTGTGGGTCAGAGGGTCGGTGAGGGTCAAGATGTTCCTATCGACATGCATATTTTGACAATCCCTGTGTTGGCAAGAGCGCACCGGAGGATACAGGTGCCGGTATGCTAATGGGCGTGTCAGAAATTCCAAAAAGATCGAAAAGGGGGAGCTAACAGGTCCCGTGGCGCAGGGAGGCATCGTTATATGCCAAAATCTCGTCAAAACTTGCGGAAATTGGAGGTTGATTCCATACAAGCTGTCGGAAGCTGCCCAGCAAGTTTCAACAAAGTGCGTGTCCTTCTCCCCAAGAGCGGTGGCCAAAATGCGAAGGATATTGAGGGAGAACGTCACCGGGCACTGACTCTTGTTCCTTTCCCCAAACTCGATGGATGCCCTTGCGAGCGAGGCATAGCGAATGAAGAGATTTAGGCCGTTGAAGTCAAGCAAAGGAAGTTCCGGGTGGCTCTTCAGCGCGTTAGTGATCTCTTGTAAGCTCATAAGTGGAGACAGGGGCCGGCCAGGAAGCAGAGCGAGGGCGACGACGCGTCGACTTGGGATGAAAAGTTTGTATGTGTTTATGACAGCGGGCGCATCAATTCTACGCGCGTCAGCGCCCGTCTACCCGCCCGTCACTGATAATCTTATCATATCTTATCGGCTTATCTTTGATTGACGTCTCTAGAGAGGATTGATCCCAGCGGATCCAATGCTCTCGGCAGTGGCCACCCTGGGATTAAATCCACATATATGGTCTCCCTCTTTCGGCAAGTTCCGATCTCCGGCTGTGAACAAGCTTAAAGGTTTTCATCCTTCATTTCAGCGATGCAGATATCGAAGTAATTGAGTATGCAATCTACTCGCTATCCTGGATTACGCAGTGGCCGAATGACGCACGATCTGCGGTCGAAACAAATATCCTGAACGGCCTCTCCGAGCTGCGGGAGTCTCCCAAACCTCACGTTCGTAGATGGACATGCACAATCTTGGACCATCTCATTCTGCACCACGAGTCCAGGGCAGCGGTGGCTGTCGTGGGGATGCAACTCGTATGTATTACTCCTGCGGTTAGTTTTTCAATACAATGGAAAATATGCGGCTTATTTATGCTAGGCACTCCGACGGTGCCGTGCACAAAAGCGCGGGATTCGCTCTCGCCAAAATCGCCTCGGGGCTGTTGCATACACATGAGTCTGCGAGCGAGTCGTTTGTGGAACCTGGGCTTCAGAAGTCACCATCTGTATGATGCAGAGCAGTAAAATTACGCACCGTAAGATACTGTGAATAGGCTGGAATAAGTCCACTGGGGAGCGAAGGGATTGGCGCACCTCCGAAGAGATATGTACCACCTAAGGAAAGAATGCCGTCGGGGGACTAGAACCCCCATCATTCTCTCATAGTAGCTTCCCCACAGAATACATTTGAATTTGGAGAAGGACCGCTGCGATCTACGACGGCGTAGCATGCTATAACTACGCGCTGGGTCAAGTGAGATATGGAAGCAAGCGTGCGCGTACCTCCGAAAAATACAATCCGAGGAAACGGACGAGCCGGTGACATGCAACATGCTTTTGTGCGGCAGGTCGTTATGGAAACAGATGATGAATGGCGTGAAAAGCGGAAGAGGAAATCATGAGAAAAATGGACAAAAAGCATGGGACCATGGTGGAGTCGAACCCCGTCATTCTCTTACGACGGTACAAGTACACGGCGGCGTGACATTCTCAGATCCCGAGCTGATTGACTTATCGAGGGATGTTGCAAGATAAACATGCCGACGTGGACCAATAACAAGACGGTCGCCCACACTAGCTTGTACGCGACCCAGAACAATAAGTAAAGTGGGAAGTGGGGGTTCGACTCCTCCCGGCCGCATGGCTTCGCGTATCGAGCCTTTTCACAGGCCGGAATTGACCTGATCCATGCAAAAGGATGCACTCGCGCTCATGATAATGTAGGACTCAGCCGATCAATGATTCGCGGACGGCACAACAAGATGACGACAATCCAGAAGTATCTCAAATACTGATATTCCAACAAACCAGAAAGGAAGGATCCGGACTGACGGGGTCGGGAGCGAAAAACTAGGCGTTGCGGACGCATGCCCCGGAGGAGGATTCGACTCTTTGCCGATGATGTGCCAGGAAGGCATGGGATGACAGGAGTATCAAAAAGAAACATCTAAGGTTCACCGACTTAATCTTCCCTTTGGCATCTGCTGTGTTTATTGAAGGGGAATCTAGTATCTATGGCTCAGTGTTAATGGAAGCCTGGGAAACCCACATGGCACTCCCTCCCATCCACTTGACGCCGATTTGCGCCTCACTTTGGACCCCCAGGAAGACGGTCTCTGCACAGGACCATGAGGGCGCCGCCACCGATCCCGAATACATTTAATATACAGTGTTTAACGGGGAAGCGAAATGTTCAAGCGATTTCGCCATTTAAGAGGCAATCACGTCGCAAACCATCATGGATTTATATATATATCGCAGGTACAACATCCTGGCTACACCGTGGAACAAAGTCCTGTGTCAATTGCTCCTGTTTTGGTGGAGAACGAGAGCCATATTGTGTCATCGCCAAATTGGTCACATCGCGTGGAAGCGAAATGCGCGCGATTATCGCGCAGTGAGTCATCTATGGCTTCTGGGATGTCGATATTCGTAATCCTCGCCCCCGAAAACCCCCAAGTGTGCAGAATTATGAGTATTCATTAGTCCAGGACCGAGCCCGATGCCCAACTTTGACCAAATCCGGCAAATAAGCGTGGAAACAGAGAATTGGATCTCTTGGACTCCCAGAAGGATCTGTGGACGAATCCTTTTGCAACCAAGAGTTTGTTATCTATTAGTATCGTGTACTAAAAACTCGGCTACATACATCGCCCTGAAGGCGCGGGACAGCGAATATTTCGCTTCCCCGTGCATTTCGCTTCCCCGTTAAACACTGTATCTCGCTTCGACCTGTTGGCTTCAATAAATAACCAGCGGAGATGCGTCATGATTTTGCCCTTCGCCCTAGGTTCACTTCTCGAGCGAATTTGATACAGGGGAACGATTAGGTCTGCCCATAGTTTGCCGGTGTCTGTGCCGAAATTTGAGTCGGGGAGAGACTGTTAGGTACGCAGGGGCATGTTAGACGCAGTCGTCTGACTGCGCAGCCTGTTCTACTTTCAGCCGTGTCCACGCAAGTTACTAACAGCATCACATGGAACGTACACGCATGCCTGTCGTTTCGACATGATCATGCAAATTCCTCTCGAACAAATCCTAAGGATTGATTGCAATACGACGCGCAGAACCGCCATTCGTAGCTTCTGCATTTGTGCCAGTCGTGTGGAGAAAGGTCGGGGTCACCATCATATCCATTAAAGATAGGTATGTTCCACGACCCCCCACAATTCGGATACGCGCATTCAGAATGGCGAGAATAGTGTTGGCATATAATGTAGGGATGATAAAGCCTGGGATAAGATCGTAATTTCGATTGGGAAAGGCGTAGAATAGTACGAGGGCGGTAAGAGTTACCAGCGCTGCATGGATTAATTTTGATAAATTATGGGAAGGCAGATGACATGCATACCGGTTACAGAACCGGTCTCGATTGTTAACCGAATCAGCTTTGAGAGGAAGACGCGGGTTCGCCGGAAGGCACTGTCGACTGTTGATAGCTTGGATCGGGTCACCCCAGATCCCTGATGAACAGTACAAGACTCACGTAGTATGTCATGCACCCAGCGGTGATTATGTCGCTCGCGCAAGAACCACTGAGCCAGATCTATGGAAGATGTTAACGATCTGTGTGGTCTTTTGGCTAACAAATACCCTGGCAGCGGCAAAATTGTTACGGGTGGTTAAACCTGCGAGATTGCCGGCTGGGATGGTTGAATCTCGTGTGCAGTCACCACGAAAATTGTCGCACCTTTAAGGCCAAAGGCACCGAACATAAATGCACCAACAGCGCTAGGGATATGGGAATGATGCACGGACTCCTGCACCGAATGATGTGGAGCCGGGACGCGTGAACGGGTCCGGGGCGGGGACTGGAACGAGACCGAGGCACAAATAATGCAGAATGGGCGTGACTGGCAAGCAGGAGCGGAAACGGGGACGGTGCGCGGATGCGTATTACGGTGATAAGCTGGCTAAGTGAACACACATGAAATCTTTCAATTTTACATCACTTAGTCACCGCTAGCGGCTATAAACTAAGCTATTACACCATCTCAGAGGGCTGGTGTGAGATCCGAGCAACCAGTTAAGGATATAAGCGCATGCTACATCGAGTAGCTTGCCCCAGATAATGGTCACCACAATGGGCTTAAGTCTGGGTAAGCAACGAACTTATAGCTAAAGGGTCACTTTACCATTCTCAAACGGAATTGGAGTACTCTGTGTGCTGTTCAAAGTCAGGATATATAAAAGCCGTCTAGACTACGACTATGCGACACTGGGGGATCACTACTAAAGATTAGATTACAATCGACGGACGATAGTACAAGCGGCGAAAGATCCCGGCGGCGGCCGTAAAAGCGTTGATGACTCACCGGACCGGAACTATAACCGGTTCCGCGGGTGATCGATGGGATCCCACGTTTGACAGCGGTTGAGGGCTTCTACAATCGAGCTCGATCACTCTGTGAAATACAGGACAACCAAAAAGGCACGGGACGGGCAGAGGGTGTTGCGCGTCGGCCAGGAATAGAGATGAAGCGGCAATGACCAAGCTTAGGTGGGGTCTAGGCCAGGACAGGAACCAAGGAAGCTGATGGCATCACGAATATGTCGGGTCTTTCGATCGCGACCGATCGTTTATGCAGGAAATATACCAATGTATTTGAAACTAACCTTTTACAGCCTGTTTTCGTGACCATAAATCATATAAAGCTCCACAGCCCTGGTCATAGGGCATGACTCATTTTATTGTTTGTTTGTTTGTAAGCGTCTGTATATAGAATCTTGGGTTTGTATAAATAGCAGTAGAATAGCAGTAGTTCGCCAGTGGATTCACCCCTCTCCTATCGCAAGTGTAGCTATTACAGCCTGCACGATATTAGGAAAGACTTGAATTTGTTCGGAGTACCACTGAGAAATAATAATTGTTTTTCCGCTTGATATTTCGTTGTTTACTTTAGAATCATTGAACCGGACATAGTCCAAAGACCGTACGCAGCGAGAATTGATAAGGGTTATTGCAGCGAACAGCGGAATATTAAGGATCAGCGATTATCAGGCATTGTAGACGTAAGTCAACTCTAGCTATAGCTTGTAAACACCGGAAATACACCAGACAGCGTTATAAAAGTGAATTACCAACTCCCAGGAAGTCATTCCACCAACCTTGTGATAAAAACCAAGCTTTCCGAAGCCGTTAGACCGCCCATAAAAGCGCCTAGATCGGTATAAAGCCGTTCACCGTCCCACCGTAGCACAAAGTCTTACTACTTTGACCGTATCATACCAAATTACAGCAACCTAATACTTGGTTGGAACCCCGAACTTGCGCGTTGTATTGAGTGGATTGTGTTGTGTTATTGGTGTTATTAGTGATCTCTCGAGGTCATTATATTGCATTAGATTTCATACGCGGTTACATACACAGCGTTTCAACGGGAGCGATGAATATTAAACATGCGGTGCGGAGCGAGCACGAGCTGGGCACGAGAGCAGTTACAGTGTATGCGAGGGCCGGCATTTGACCATGGATTTGGAAATCGGTGGTAGGGAACGACTACCGCGATGGTCAAGCCAAACAAGCGAAAACGTACGCTGTTTTGAGCAGTGCGGGGGAACGGGTACAGTTGTATTCGAGCAATCCGGGGGGTAAGGGAGGAACGAGCGCGGGAACGTTGTTTTAACATGACCTAGCAGAGGCATATCAGTGCAGTCTTGCTCGACCTCAGTGGGCTGTACTCGGGAACAGAAGCGGGATTCGAGCATGACGCTGGAGGCGGCATACAAGTTCAACCTCGATGAGTACCGGAGCAGAAATGAAGGGGACCTCGGAGGTGACACATAGGCCTGGCTTCGAGGACGATAGTCGGCATTCGAGCCCAACGTGGAAGATAGAAAGGAGCACGACGGGAGGCGGACAAGGGGCGAGAAGAAAGACCTCAGAACAGGCCGAGGGGTCGTGTATGAACACGACCGTGCTGAAATAGGAGCAGCAGCCCAAGGGCGTGACCTCGGAAGAGGATGAGAGGGGGCGTACGGGACTTCAGACATATACGACGGGCGGCGCACGGGCACGATGTCGGAGAATAACCAGAGGCGGCATAAGGGCGCGACTTCGAGAAGGAACAAGAGGCGGCGTGCGAGTGCGACATCGAAAATATACGAGGGCGGCCCACGGGCACACCTTGAAAAGTAACGAGAGGCGGCGTACGAACACGACCTCCAAAGAAAACATATGAGAGACGGCACACAGGCACAACCTCCAGAGGCGGCGCATGAGCGCGACATAAGATAAATATATACGAGAGGCGGCACACAGATACGGCCTCAGAAGGAAGGAGAAGCGGTGTTCGAGAGCACGACCTCAAAAAACGTCACGGCAGCCGGCATGCTAACCCAAGGCTACGGGAGGCAGTAGAACGACCTCGAGGGCGGCGTGAGTGCGCAAAGTCAAAACACGGGGATTGCGGGCAGACGACATCGAAAGGGCGTGAGAGGCGGCACGGGAGCCCGAGCTCGAAAAAGGAAACAGAGCGCGGCCACAACAGGGTACGAGGGACCGCACGCGGGCACATCCTCAAAAGTACAAGAGGCAGCATGCGAACACAGTCTCGCAGGCGGCATGGAGCCCGACAAACAAGGTCTGGGAAGGGTACGGGCAGGACCCCAAAGGAGTTCAGGAGGAAGCATCGAACAGGGCCACGGAAGGGTACGAGATACAGTGAACGGGTGCGAGCTCAAACAGTGTGAACGATCGTTCACGGGAACGACCGCGAAGGAGTGCTGGATGCGGTACCGGGCAGGATTTGAACGGGTATGAGAGGCAGTATACGCGCACGACCTGCCACAAGTGAACAAAAGGCGCACGGGCACGACCCAGGGTCTTTCACGCATACGGGAGGCAACCCGAGCAAGACCTGGGGCAACAGAAGGTTAAATATACGGGCGGGCGAGCAGCGTTGGGCGCACAGTACGCAGCAACAAGCGTGAGAGTGATGGACGGGGGGGCGGGGACACGGGCGGCGTTACAGTGGGAACGGGCGCATGCTGCGCTGTAGCGGGATCGGCGCGGCGCGAGCGCCGGAACGGGAACGATGTGAACGGTGCACGGGTAAAATGCGCACGGTAACGGGAAAGATGCGTATGGTAACGGACGAGCGCGTGAGCGCCGTAATGGGAATGATGTGCGTGGTGCACAAGATAAGTGTGTATGATGCGCACGGAGGAGAATAATATGTGCCCGAGGGCGTGGAACGATGCATGAAGCAGGAAGGGGTCCGGAAAGATGCACGGATGGGAATGGGAGAGGAGCTGAAGTCTTAACGGACATGAAAAAGATAACGGTGCGCGGAGGGAACAAGAACTAAGTGAAACAGGGTGTGAACGAGATAGGGACGAAAAAGAGTGGGAACGGGAAGCATGGCCGGCGGAGCGTGAGCGAGTTGCAGCAAGCGCACAGTACTCGTAGAGGCACCGATGGGCGGGAGCGGTGCGCGATGCGCCAGCGGGCAGAAGCCGTGCACAATGCGCGATACGCCAACGGGCGGGAGCGGCGTTGACGAACGGTAGCGGTGCATGTTGTGCCCGCAGGCAGTAGCGACGCCCAACGAGGCGGTAGCGGCGCCAACGAGCGGTAGCGAAGCACGATGTGCCAACGAGCGGAGGTGATGCACGCTACGCGTGATGAGGACGGCGGGCAGTGTGCCAATGGAGGATACGGAGGTGCGCATAGAGAGCGAGCAGGGCGGGAATGGGTGTAGCGAAAGGCACGGCCGGGGAGCGGGACGCATGAGGACACTGGGCGCGAGACCAAACGGGAACGACGGCCGCTGGCGTTACACACGTAGTAAAATAGGCCCCTCCAGGGTGGTCCGAGGAAAAACCAAGGAGTTGCAGGGAAGAACAAGGCGGCGGCGAGGCCAGAATACGCTGCCAGCGCGCGGGCCCAGGACTGTCTCGATAAGATCGTAGGCACGTGCATCTATGCGGGTCAGGAGAAATTGACGCGGAGTGACGCGCACTGACGCGTACTGACGCGGCATTAACGCGGCATCCTCATGTTTGACTAAATTTGTTATTTGCACCCACCGCAACCCAAACGAGTGTTCTGAGGTCTCTTTTCAGGTATTTGAGATGAATACAGTAGGGGAGAGGTAATATTAGCACCAAATTCCGATTTTCTGTGTGATCAGTCCATGGTTTTGGGTCTGTTTGGCACTGAACTGTCCTCTGAAAGGGTGTGCATCTCTGGGACACACGATGAGCGACCTACAGCTTATTTCGAACCGATTCACACACCTCATGAAGTTCGCACCACCGCGGCAACTCCGCGTCAGTTGCGCGTCGCTGCCGCGTCAACGCCGCGTCAATGCGCGCCGAGGCCGCGTCAATGCCGCGTCACTGCGCGTCAACGCGCGTCAGTGCCGCGTCAACCCCGCGCTTATGCCGCGCCAACAGGGAGTGTCTAGGAAGATAACTGACTCTATGAGGGAGTGGTAAAGCACCCATCCCTCACATACGTTTACACTGCTCACACATAGGTCATGTATACTTTGTGTAACCTGATCATTAGCTTCGTTTCAGTGGTTGGTTAGCACGCTTTGCTCCTCAGAGCCTTCTCCTTTACCAGTCTATGGCAAATGTCCAGATCGAGGCCAGATTCAATCAAAAAATCTCTGCATGTCGCTCGAAATGGGTTTGTTGGATTTTCCAGGTCGATTCAAGTGTGAGTTGTGCAGAAACGTCGAATAAGGATTGCGAAGTATCACCAGAGGCAACATTCACGGACTTCGTGGTCCTACGGCACCAATGACTTCATTCCTCGTGAGGTGAGGGAGCAGACCGCGATGTATATTGTAATAACAGCCATGAACTCCAGCCCCAATGGAGGGTTCACAGCACGGACGTGACTGGGTTCGGCACAGAACGCCCCAATGAGCTGACACGCACTCCGTGGACTGTGTCCTCGCGGTATCAACCCGATATCCCCGGCGTAATCTATGAGTAGCTGTCATTGACGTCCAAAGAAGCGTCTCACGATATCGGAGTCACCTACCTACATACTTGTGACGCGCTGAAGTGCAAATTATATGCATATCTCTGCATCTAGATCGCAATAAAACTCGTTTGTAGTTCCTCTGTGAGTGGGAAACGCCCCCAGCCAACTCTCAATGGCCCGATATGCCACTATGGCGAAGGTTCGAAATGTGCCGGCTGTCTCAGAATGGGCCGTGCTCTCCGTTAAATGTGCCACGGATCTTATGCAATGTTCCGGGTGTTATTGTGTGGGTGGTGCGGGTCTTGTGCATCCCGCGATGGCAGGCACGTAATTTTGCCAAACCCCCGAATTATTGAACATGCTACGCCTTGCATTGGCATTCGGTGTGATCAGGGGACATTGGAAATGTTCGATTCCCCCTCAATTCAGGTGCTTCTGGGTCGAAAATGCGTTATATTGCTTAGATGAACCATTAATTACAACTGAACATGTAGTTCTTGGTGATGATTGACGAAAATATGGATTTGGTTTTTTTGTGCTATAACGATGTACCTGAACCAGAAATTGTTGCCCCAATTTGATTTTGGCCCTGGAGAGCATTTGTTCAATAGTTACGGGCGGCGCGCTGGTGCCGCGTCAATAACACAGCCACCGCCGTGTCAGTGCCGCGTCAGTCCGCGTCAGTCCGCGCCGGTCCGCGTCAGTCCGCGTCACTTTTACCGTACCCCATCTATGCGAACCGCAGCACGAATCACCGCCAGTGATGGCAGGATATCCTCCTCATAACCAAGGTTGGACGGAGGAAGAACGAAGAGGAAGGAGCGCGTAACTGCACACAAAACGAAATGAAATGTTAGGCTCACGAAGAGCCGGGCCAGCAATCGACGTGTGGCATCTGCTTCCTTCCGGCGTTTGTTTGCGAGCGGGCAGCGTTGATACACAGACGCTTGCGGAAGAGCCAGAAAGCTTGGTGGAAGGGGAGCGCGTACTGAGGAGCGTCGGGAAGGAACAGAAGCCGGGTAGGATGAATAACCAGCGCTCTTGGAGTAGGATTCGTCCGGCGGCTAGAGCGAGAAAGCGTGAAGAGAAACGCCAGAGAGATTCGTGCAGTGAGGTGGACGCGAGCAAGCGAAGAGTGACGAAGTCACGCCCGCGTCGCGCTCCCACGAATCTCTCAATACTTTACTTATCGATATCCTAAGCCGTTCATCCCTTACGTCAGGGTTATCGAAAGCACTCAGCAAATCTCACTGTCGCAACGGCGATGCAGTTTTATGCCAGCTACCTCGCGTATGGATCCGGGTGTTGCGTGGAGCTCGGACTGAACAATTTCGTTTCCGCAGATTCAAATCCGTATCATCCTCGACCAAGACCGCGATTTTACAGCTATTTCGAAAACGATAGACAATTCTCGTTTTCGAGAGCAAAGTTCGGCGCCACCGAGCCGAGGTCACGTTGTGCCGAATTTAGACACTCTCATGGTCTCGTAAGTCGTCGAGACGATTTTGGTCTCTCGTCGCGACGACGACCACAACGTCTCCGCAATTCAAGCTTCATGATGAGCCGTTTTACCAGTAGTGGTAGCGGGAAAGAAGAGGTACGGTAGGGGAGAGTTCGAAAGTTGCGTGAGGAACTATGACATCAGAATGTCCCTGACTCGCCGTGCCGAACGACTCCCGAACTCTGCTCGAAAATACAATCCGAGGAAACAGACGAGCCGGTGTCATTCAACAACATGCTTGTGTGCGCCAGGTCCTTATGGAAACAGATGATGAACGGGCGTGAAAGGCGGGAGAGAAAATCATGAGAAAAAGAGACAAGAAGCATGGGACTGGCATGGGGGAGTCGAACCCCGTCGTTCTCTTACGACGGTACAAGTCCACGACGTTGCATTCTCAGATCCCAAGCGGATTTACTTATCGAGGGACGTTTACAAGATAAACATGCCGAGGTGGACCGATAACAAGAGGGTCGCCCACACGAGGTGGCGGTGTTGATGAAAGCTTGGGAAACCGACATGGCACTCCCCTCCCATCCACTTGACGCCAATTTGCGCCTCACCTTGGACCCCCAGGAAGATGGCCTCGGTACAGGATCATCAGGGCGCCACCACCTATTCACCCCTGATTACATCTAGAACCCTAATTACATTTAATATACTGCATCCCGCTTCGCCCTCAATCAATCACCAGTGGAAAATGCGACATGGTTTTGGCCTTCACCATAGGTTCACTGCTCGAGCGGATTTGATACAGTGGAACGACTAGGTCTGCCCATAGTTTACCGGTGTGTCTGCCGAGATTCGAGGCGGAGAAGGCTGTTAGGTACACAGGGGCATGTTAGACGCAGTCGTCCGACTGCGCAGCCTGTTCTACTTTCAGCCGTATCCACGTAAGTTAGCATTATATGGAACGTACACGCATGCCTTTCGTTTCGACATGATCATGCAAATCCCTCTCGGACGAATGCTGAGGATTGGTTGCAATGCGATGCGCAGAACCGCCATTCGTGGCTTCTGCATTTGTGCCAGTCGTGTGGAGAAAGGTCGGGGTCACCATCATATCCATTAAAGATAGGTATGCTCCACGACCACCCACAATTCGGATACGCGCATTCAGAATGGCGAGAATGGTGTTGGCGTACAGTGTGGGGATGATAAAGCCTGGGACAAGATCGTAATTTCGATTGGGAAAGGCGTAGAATAGTACGAGGGCGGTAAGAGTTACCAGCGCTGCATGGATTAATTTTGATAAATTATGGGAAGGCAGATGGCATGCATACCAGTTACAGAACCGGTCTCGATTGTTAACCGAATCAGCTTTGAGAGGAAGACACGGGTTCGCCGGAAGGCACTGTCAACTGTTGATAGCTTGGATCGGGTCACCCCCGACCCTTGATGGAACCGAACAAGACTCACGTAGTATGTCATGCATCCGGTGATGATTAGGTCACTCGCGCAAGCCCCACCGAGCCAGACCTGTGGAAGATGTCAACGTTATGTACGGCTGGTCTTTTGGCTAGCAAATACCCCGCCAGCGACAGTAGTCTTTGGGGTGGTTAAACGCGCGGTAGTCATGACTGGGATGGTTGAATCTCGTCTGCAGTCACCACGACAATTGTCGCACCTTCAAGGCTAAAGGCACTGTCCAGAAATGCAGCGACGGCGCTAGTGAGGGAGAGCTGTGCGGGATCAGAATTTCCGTCCGGCAATACAACGGTGGATAGACCCACGGTCACGATGAACATAGGGATGAACCACGATTTTGATAGCACGTAAATGCGGTACGCGTAGAATGATTGGCCAATGAAAGCAACTGGAGAAAACGTCAATGCGGATCACATTGTCGAGAATCTGGATTTACCGAGGCCACCAATGATCGGTATTGTAAGCCAGTCGAAACGTAGCTTGGTGACGGCCGAGACGTCACCAAAACCGTATCCAAAGGTTGCGAACGCGTCGTGAGTGATCAAAATCGTCTGCACGACGTCGATGGTGAATAAAATATAAATCAGAGACTTTGTGAGCAGTCTGTCGTTTGGGAAGGCTTGGTAATAGAGATCTGGGACATCTAAGGGAGCATCGTCAGGAGAGCACAGACCACTTACAGACTTGAACGGACAGGGTTCCGAAAGCCCCCAATTCAACAACGCGCCAATGAGCTATATTCACGATCAGCAGATGTGGTACGGGGAGAATTTCTGGTTGGTGTACCAGCGGTCCTGAGCTGCGCATCGTCAGCTCTGAGAGCAAATTTGAAACAGACGTGGCGCTCACAACTCGAAAACCTGGAAGCCGGGCGGGAGTGCTGAAGCGGAATCCATGAGGGCGAAAGATCTGGGGTGGGGGGGACACGACCCATACCCTCCGACAATTGAGTCGATTTAAGTATTAGTTCAGGCCCTGTTCGGGATCCCCAATTAAAATCCCAATTCCTAATTTTCCCTGCCAAATACATATTTAGTATTTGGAGTCTGTTTAAGCCTGTCACCATCAGTCACTCTGGTCTGGACCGCTCGGTTTCGGCATATCCATCAATATCATGAAACATCAAATTTGCATCAACCTCCTCTCCTCGTTGTCTCCGCCAGTGCCGCCCCCTCAAAAAAATTATTGCCTCTGTCTCGCTGTGATTCTCCACACATTGAAAAAAACTACGGGTAAATTTACTTAAAATACGCATCTAAGGAAGCGCGCATAGTGCGCCCTTTAAAATGGGTTCAATCTAGGGCTTGGTCTTGTCAATGTTGTCATCGCCATTGGCGGGATAATCCAACAGCGAGCGGGAAGCAGCGGGATACACAATGACTTTGATCAGTGATCCCAATTGCCGAGCGGCCTTCTTTGCCGGTCGCATGACTGAGTGACTTGATGTGATGCGTTAGTTAGCCAGACCTCTGGCTAACAATTTGGGATCCCGAACTGGGCCTCACGGATTTCGGTTCATTGCCGCTCTGTAGCTGTACGACCTAGCGCCGTCATCGACACCGTCTATGTTGCACCCGGATCCCGATCCTGAGTTTCACCCTCCCCCCTTGAATTTAATTTAAGCTTTCTTAGCTGCATTCCATATGTAGCTATATGTCCACGTCTTGTCCTATTTTGGTCGTCCCACCGTCCCGGGTCTTCGACCCCTGTGAGTAGCTCGCGTCCATCCATCCTCATAAACTCACCCGCAGCATACCAGAGCGGAGCAGAGTCCTACAGCGATGTGGATTATCAGCCTCAACCAGGCGTCAGGTGTGCATTCCCAGGAATATCGCACCGCTCTGGCACCGCTCACATCCTTTTGGCCGGGTGATCCCGATGCACGTTCAGCGCTTCCCTTGGCCGAACGGAACATCCTCTCAATTTGAACCCTCGGCATCTCCCGATACAGTAACGTGTTCACTTCATTCAGCGTGCCGCTCAACCCTGTTCAACCCCACCAATCGCTGCGCCGATGTCAACTTCGCGCTGCATTCAGGCCTTCCGAAACCCCACAGCCAGAGGACCCTTAATAGGAGATGAACAATCCCGATGCCTTGCTGATGCTGGAATGTGAAAAAGGCCGGATCGCCGGGCATCGCCGGGTATCGTCTGGGCACGCAAAACCAGTTATTAGCGGAACGCGATTCAGCGCTATACCAAACGTGGCTACAGGGCGATATAATGAGACTTTTTTAATGGCCATTATACAAATGTATCGGGCGGTATCGCGCCGGATAGCACGGCGACCTCGGTCTTGCGCAATATCTCGAATTTGGAAGGCAGCACTTGGGTCTTGGACCTCTTGACCACATTTTGGTGCTTTACAGGCTTGCTTAAACTTGAGGTGTCTTCCTGAGCACAGCGTCGAGCACAATGCGTTGAACTCGCGAGTCTTGCCTCTTGCTGTATCTCGACAGTCTCCCACCAAGGTCTTGAACCATTGCCAGGCATCCGAGTCGTCAATGGAGAATGGACGGTGAGTGCGTCAGTAAGGATGGGCCAGAGAGGATGACTGGGAGAGCCAAGCGGGAGAGCAGAAAGTAATGGTGAGTAAGAGGGGGCACGCTGACTGCCTACGTCATCGATGTGTCGGCTCACATTAAGCGCGAGCCAGAGCGATGCCTGGCAATACTCTGGTATCCCCGGCGATACCCGGCGATCCGGCGTTTTCACTGGACCTCATATTGTTGTCTACTATCAGGTCGCGATCGACACTGTTTGGTGACGCTTCGAACTTTTCTACTGTACTATTTCGACCGAGTGTTCACTTTATGTCACGCGTCACCACTTTTTTAGGTGTTCATTCCTCGGGCAAATCAACTTACCATATATGGTAGTCCGGTCAATGCCGGAGTGATTTCTTTGACATTTTTTCGCCCTATTTAGGCCTCCAAACCCGGTGAAAAACTCCGTCTTGGCCGGTATCGCGAGGTATCGCGCTCAGAAATATCGACTAGCCTTGAATTTCTCTTGCAATTAGAAAGCTTGCGCAAAGCCATGCGGCTTTTGGGTGCGCAAACTCACTGCATGCGGCTTTTTTTTTTCGCTCTGGTGGTCAGAGGGTGCTATTTGACACTCCTAGTGATGATCCGAAGCAAAAAAAGGATAGTGCCGCGTGCGGCTTTTGCGCAAGCTCTCTATTGTCTTGACTTGTATGCTTAACGAATTCATGACATCATAGATTTATCTCAATTTTCTTACAAGTCAATCGGGGCCGCCGGGATGAGTCAATGACGCGTCCATAGCAGCGGAGTTTGAAATGTCGCTCTCTCCCGGACCAAAACATCGCCGACGCCGCTATCGCCCGTTTACCAGTCCGCTTTACATCTTCTCTACCTCTAAGTACTATTAGCGGATGGATCCTGCATGCAGTAACCCTCTCTGCTATCTCCTTACTCCTGCCAGCTCTCCTGCCCATCTCACATCCTTGCGCTCATGTCACCTGCAACTCATTTCGCCTCTCCCACTCTGACCACTCCTCAAGTCCTCTTCACGCTGTTTCTCAAACTCGTTCCCCTCAACTCACGTCGCAGCATGGTAATTTGTCAAGCTGCTGAATGATGGATCTGATCAAGTACGGATGGTTCCTACGCGCAAGGTCAACGCTCCTCAGACAAAATCAAGCTCCCGTGCAAGATCAAGTCTCCCTGTGCAACAAGGCTCCCCGCGCAAGATCAAGTCTTCTCCTGTGCAAGATTCAAGGC
>JARGYA010000656.1:0-64383 GCA_029204335.1 Mycena vulgaris
GGATGTATGATTCTCATCGGCGGGCCACAATATTCAGTCGCAGAAGGAGCCTATTCGGCTCGGCCCGAGCCATACGTGCTTGCACAATTTTTTTCGCGCCTCAGAGCGAGCTTCCTCGGGTCCGATCTGAGTTGACTAGAGGAGAGAGGTGAGAAGGGATGGAGAGTCCCGGTGGTGGACGCCGCGCCTACATATCATGATATCATAATAGTCCGCGAGGAGCCCGTTCGACTCGGGCCCGGGCCATTCATACACTAGCGCATTTTTTCTCTCTCCGCTTCTCAAAACTGAATCATTTGAGTTCAGAGGCTACAGGAGCAGCCTATACATAGCCCAGGGATGATAATTCCCCTCTCCCCAAACCGTAGGCGGCTCAGGAGGAAACCGTTCGACTCGGGCCCGAGCCGTGTGCGGACGAGATAAATCATTTTTGCTCTCCGCTGCTAAGAGTTGAGCTTGTCATTTTAATAAAGGGAGCGACGGAGCAAGGGATGGAGAGGCTCGGTGGTGGAGGGTCCACACCTACAACTTATAATCGGGTATTACGTTTGAGTATCTAGGAGGAGCTCGTTCGACTCGGGCCCGAGCCATGAAGCGCTGGACACCGCCTTTTTTCTTTCGCTTCCAGAGTTGAACTTGAAATCATAAACCAGGAACACAACGAGCAAGGAAACGGCCCGGTGGTGGAGGGTCCACACCTACACACCTTGGAATAGTAGTGATATTTGTGTAGGAGCAGCCCGTTCGACTCGGGCCCGAGCCATTCATGCCGGAATTCATATTTTTTCTTCCGCATCTTGTATTAGTTAAGCTTAACAATCACAGACACTCCATAAAGGAAAGAACGAAATGAGGGAAGGAACGGCTCGGTGGTGGACGGTCCACACCTACGAACTATACTAGATTTGCGCAAGGTATGCACTTCTGCAGGAAGTGCCCGTTCGACTCGGGAGTCAAGTCGGGTAGCTCGTCGAAGTTTGTTTTTCACTTGCCTTCCTATTTCGACTCGGGGCCGAGCCGTAATTTGGGTGTGTAGTCGTGTTTTTTTTCTGCCGACGTTAGAGGGAACAGAGAGATCCCGAGCCATGTGGTGTGGACACTGTTTTACCGTCTGCACGAAGGTGAACTGCCATTATAATAAAAGGAGCGACACGGGAAGGGAAAGATGGGCTCAGTGGGTGGACGTTCCAAACTTGCAATCGGGGATCAGAAGGCTTTTCGAAAAATGGGGATGGAGATGGAGGCAAAGCAACGGATAAAACATTCATCTTGCCTTACGGAACGCAATAGAATCTGGCTGAAGCCTCCGGTGAACTCATTTGAAGCGCTGAGAAGAGTCGGAAAACGGACGGGTGTCCCCACAACAAGTTCATTCAGACGACGACACATCCTGGTCTTGCGGGCTTTGTGCAGACAATTGACGGCGCGAGGAGCGCGGCCAAGAAGGCCTGGATTTTAAATAGGTTTGAGAGGGAGGCAAAGGAGGGGAGAATGGCACACGCACCTCGTCAAATACGTTCTTTAGCCCCTGCTGTGTCAGTGCCGAACACTCCACGTATCTCTGCGCCCCCAGCTCGCGCGCGAGCCGCTCGCCCTGGTCACTCGTAATTGGCTGTTGAGTCTGGCGCTCAAACTTCTCTGTCATCTCCGCGTCGTCTCGAAGATCTATCTGTGTGCCCACGATGAGGCGTGGCACACCCGGACAGTGATGGCCCACTTCGGGAAACCATTTTTCCCTGACGCTCTTGAACGATGCGGGAGACATGACGCTGAAGCACACCACAAAGATGTCCGTTTGCGGGTATGAGAAGGGGCGCAGACGGTCGTAACACTCCTGAGCTGCAGACAAAATACAAGAAGCAAGTGAGTCTTTTGTCTGCAACGGGGAAACCAGCACTGACCGGCCGTATCGAACAGGGCTAATGTAAAGGTATCCTTCTCCGACGTCATGGGGACCGCATAGTTGTCAGAGACCTTGAAGTTGGTCCGTGAACTGTGAAATGAAGGCATTTGGGGCGACGCACGTGTGGAACATCTTTCGCCGGGAAATTCTTGGTCTTATACGAGATGAGTAGACAAGTCTAGCATGGGATCAGAGGCTATCAGAAGCGAATCCTGCCAGCCAAAACACAGTGGTGCACACCTTGCCGACGCGAGCGTCTCCGACCACTACGCATTTGACTGTTTGCATGATAGTCTGAGGTAGCGTTCGGGGAGAGCGGTTTCAAGTAGTGGGAGAAGGAGGTACGGGAACAATCAGACGAAGATTGGCGTGAGAACGAAACTGGTAACCATACAACGCTTGTGGCAGTGCATCCAAGACTGCGCACAGCTGCGCACTGACTGCTTAAATCCTGATTAAACCCAAAGGAGGGGGAAAGAATCCCCAGTAGATGGTATGCAGAGCAGTTGATATTGAGACGCGGGGAGTTGAACCCCGTTCTGCTGGAGAGATGCTTTGAATTGATCCCTAGGACTCAAGAGGCAGCCACGTAGACTCGAGGCAGTGCGCTTTTCGGGACGGTAAGGAATTGATGACAATCGATCAATAGGCCGGCGGAAAAGCGACTGGAGCTTTCTAACCGGCGGCTAGTAAGTGCGGTCGGAGTTTACCGGCGTACATTAGGGGAAGTCAGAGTTAGCGATTCGAGGTCGAATCACGCTCGATTCACGCTTCGAAACTGATCCGATTCTGAGTGATGTTTCGTCGTGTTTCCATCAAGAATCGACTCTTCAAGTTAACTTTGACCGCCCCGATTCTACTTGGATTCTACCATCGATTCTCTCTCCCGAAACATCTAGCATATGTTCCAGCAATCCTGTTAACTACGTGAATAAAAGCCTTCTGGCCGCTATCGCCTTCCCGGTGGGATTTTTTTTGCGTTTGTTGGTTTTCTTGGGGGGTTTGGGGGCTGCAGATGCAGTGGCAGCAGGAGTTTTAGCCATAACGGAGGGGCAGAGACAGCGGTGGGCAGTGATCGTACGATAAGGAGCTGCGCAGGCGGCAGTAATTTTAATTGAAATTAAATAGGATATTGAAACTATTTGTCTATATATTTCGCACAGATAAGTCAGTAACGATGAAGTTTGAACTGAAGGGATGGACCAGCGTCGATTCTGCGATCGATCCTGAGGGTGTTCCTCCTCCGGAGGAGGAACAGCGAAACAGATTCGATTCTGCGAAACTCGATTCTTGATGGAAACACCACTCAGAATCGGATCGGTTTCGAAGCGTGATTCGATCGTGATTCGACCTTGAATCGCTAACTCTGACTTCCCCTATTGTTTTGACTTGGTGCAATTTCGCATCGACGAAAATTCAAACTCTTCGTATTGAAATTCTGAAGAGACAGTTTTTTTTCTAAATACTTTCGTAAGGATTTCCAGCCAGAAAGGAGAAGCTAAGAGGGCCATTGACAAGGTGAAATGAGCGGCCCATTGTTTTGCCGCCGCCAGTAGGGATATCCGGCTCCATCTGATAACTGCATAAGGAGGGGACACCAAAACCGCACATACGTTTTGGTTGTTCTCTATACATGCTCAGGGTCCAGTTCCACGAACGGCTTGAATGGCATGAGGGAGAGTGGAGACCCAAATGGGTGATCGGCACGCGTAATTCGCGTCTAATGGAGTCCCATCACGCTCGAATCTCTCACAACGAATAGGTCGACCATTTGAATGTATTTAGAACAGGACTGTCTCCTCAGAATTCCAATGCAGAGGGTTTGAATTTTCGAGAATGCGAAATTGCACCAAGTCAAAACAATGTACATACGTCGTCGGCAAACTCCGACCATACTAGGGTCCGGTTAGAAAGCTCTCGCCATCACCATTTGACCGACTGTCATCAAATCTCAAGTGCTGGCGATTTTGTGGCTGGGTTCGAGCCTAGAAACCGTGCACTTTGAAACACATGCGATACCTGCCATTATTTCGAGCCTAAATAGGCTGGCGAGATTCGCCGCCTGAGATGATGAAAACACAATATTTAGGAATGAATATTCGGACACAGGGGCCGTCTTGAGCCGTAGCGGTTTGAGCGCATCCGATACATGCCGCACCCTGGAACATGTAGACGTGGTGAGATATGCGCAAATCATCAAGACACTACCGTCGAGCGTTTGGCAAATATTCTGCAGGGCAGTCGTGATTTGAAGAAGAAAACCGCCGACCTTGAAATCTATTCGGATGCGGGGAGTCGAACCCTGCGTCATAATTCCAGGAGATCCACTCATAGGAGGCAGGCACCACATCCGATCAGGTACAATCCTCCGACCCGGCCTAACTGAATTTGTAAATTCGCGACCCCAGAAAAAAAAACAGATGGGGAGTGAATACTCGACGTGGCGTCGTGCTCCATCACAATTGAAAATGGTAGTCGCACAACGAGGCAGCCGTGCGCCGTGCACCACGTTCGATTCATACCATATTATGTAGCCTATATAAGCTGATGAGATAGTATACCCGCCCGCGAGAAAAAATAAAAAGGACCGTAAGAAAATATTTTCGTGATGACGAGGCAGTGAATTAGAAATCTCTATGCGCCTGTAGCACCCCAAGATCAGCCTCCATATGACCTCCTCAATGGGGAGCGGAGAACGAAGACTTGAATCCCTTCCACACTTTAAGCGGGCAGAACAGTGAGCACCTACGAAATAAGAGGAGGGTAACGATTCGAAAACCGATATTGAACAGAAATTTGCACTTGAAAGGAGATTAACGATCTGCATGACTCGGGCCCGAGCCATAGCTCGTCGAAGTTTGGTTTCCTTCCTATAATTACACTTAGCAATGCCAGACACTCTGATGGAGGGAGGAACGAAATGAGGAAGGAATGGTTCGGTGGTGGAGGGTCCACACCCGCAAACTATACAGATACTTCATAGCGAGTGGTAGGCTCGGGCATGACCGACGGCTCGAGGTTTCCGAGGAGAAGTGCCCAGGGGCGAAGCACTCCGGAGCCCTCTTTGGATGTTTACGAGCTGAAATTTGCAGCGGGGCGCTTAGTAAAGTATGCGACAAAATGGGGAGACCAAAAAGTGCATTTATACGTGGTATACAGTGTATGGTCGCTCGCATCAGTACATGATTCGCGTCTGGTGAACATAATTGTAAGGACCGGAAACAATATAAATACGCATGGAAGCTATCGCAGAAGATCAGCATCCGATTCCCAATGCTATGGAGAAAGTGGAGACGCACCATGAAAATCACCACCCTGGACAGAGCGCTGGATCCAGCGAGGATACGCGCCTGTGCAGGCTAGAAGCGACGGGCGGGCGCCCTTGGGAAGAGGCAGGGCGATGGGGTAGTCTCTCCTAGACAGACACTTCAACATACGCAGCTCGTACCTCGCTTGTTGAAGTCTGTTGGTTACCGCGGGGGTCCAATCAGGTTAGGCCGTTATTACAAATCATCGGAGTTTGAATTTCGATACATTTCGGTTGCAAGCGACCTAATTTCATGTTGGGCACTCAGAATACATGTGGAATAGTTCTTCCCTTCGTGAAAGCCCTCTGGGATCTTTGACCCGATTTTCCGTGGCCCAAATCTCGACTTTGTATATTTTCTACCCGAGGTCACATGACATGTCCAGTAACTTTCTCTCGCTTGTTTTATAAATTCTACTCGGATTCTGAAGAACCAAAACAGCATACACTGTCTAAAGGGTCGTACTATACTAGAATCCTATGGAAAACCCCGGCTAGAGTGGATCCAGCTTCGCGCCAAGAATTCAAACTCCGATGATTTGTAATAACGGCCTAACCTGATCAGACCCCCGCGGTAACAACAGGACTAGCGATGGGGGAGGTGTAGACCGTCGCCGGAAGTCACACCGTTGACAGCTACTTAGGGTCAATGGGGTACAGGAGGCCCGCCGAGGACGCGTCACGCATGGCCAGCGTACGTGCTGTCCGGACGAAGACGTCGCGGTACACCTCGACTGGTGTCAGCGGGGAGAGTGCGGGTGAGTGTAGTTCTGTACATGTCGAAGGATTAGAGAGTTGAATCTGAGGAGGACAAGAGACTGACCCTGCGCCTTCCTAAGGATGATAGGCCGACGCGTATAGCACGGCGCTTCCACATCAGCAAACCCTGGGGATGCTGGGCAGCCCTATGTAGCACTATGGTAGTGCTACGTAGTGCTGTAGTGCCGTAGTAAGGGTTACCCTATTTGTAGCACCGCGTAGTGCCGTGTAGTAACCCCCCTGCTGTGTAGTGCCGTGTAGTGGTCACACGCAGTACTCCGTAGGGTTAGGGTTTGCTGTGTAGCGCCGTGTAGTGCCGTGTAGTGATCCTGTTTAGGGTTAGGGTTTGCTCTGCAGTGCTCTGTAGTGCTTCGTAGTGCTCCATAGTGAACTGCTTATAGTAATTGTATTATCTCACATTAGATTACTTCAAATCTCTCATTTTCAACATTCAAATCTAATACATTTTTGCTACAACAACAAACATAATGTACCTACAACACACGCCGTCGTCATCTCAAGGTCCAATTCCACTCTGATGGCATCTCGAGCACCTGTTCAAATAACTCAAAATGCGCCTAGGCAGCCGAAATGTTACTTACCGTTTCCAGCTGCACGCTTACGTAGAACATAAAGAAATAGTCTCGTTGCTGAACGCACTGGCCTGTACGGCGTCAGCTCAAGGTACCATCTGCATATTGAACACTGACCTTACTCAACCTGGGACGGCGGCACTTGCGCATTCCGCAACGTCGTTCGGTGTGTGATCGTCGAGTGCGTGCTCACTGCTCCACGCGGAGGAGCGCAGACGCGGCGCGGGAGTCACCTGCGGCCGAAACGCGGAGACCGCTGGACCCTGCGGTGCGCGCGGCGCAGATGTCGCTGGCGGACGTGGTGCACGAGGTGCGCGAGAAGGAGGGGGTGTGGTTTGACGGGGTGAACTGGCGCGCGGATGCGGAGCGGGACCGACCATGAGGGTGCATGCGAGGGTGGAGATGGGAGGATGGGCGGGGAGGGGGAGAGAAGGCACCGCAGGGCGAGGAGCAATGACTCGTCGGAGGGGACGTCGCATACGAGCGACACGAGCCCGGTGCTGTCAGCGTCGATGCTGTGGACAACGCTGAGCTCGCCGTCGCTAAGCAAGGAGCGCGAAGACGACGACGCGCGGCAGCCGACGATCGCGGTGATGCCTGTCATGGATCCACTGTGGCTGCTGCGCCCCACTCCCTACGTGCCCGCGATGATCGCGCACCTGCCGCCTGCAGCGACACCCGCCGCGCTCCCGCTCCCTCTCGTGCGCTTCGTCGCTGCGCCCCTGCGCTTCCCCGCGCCGCCGCTCGCCGACGTAGGCGTCATCGGCGACGCCGTCCCCGCGCCCGCTATGGCAGTCGTCGTGGAAGTGGTGGTGGTGGAGGGCGTGCCGCCCATAGACGCGTGCAGGCTGGTGAGCTCGCGCATCATCGCCTCGTTGAGATCTGCCTTGTCCGCATGTACGGTCTGCACGTGCTGCCGCAGGCTGTCGAGGCGCGAGAACTGCGGGATCGAGGATTAGTACATCGCAGGGAATATCGGACATGGGACAAGGGATATCGGACGCGAGGAGGGAGTAGATGTGGGAGATGCGAGTAGGGGCGGGGAGAGAGCGATGGGCGAGTGAGGAGGGAGGCAGGTAGGGAGTGGAGTGTGGAATGGAGGGGAGGAAGGCGAAGCGCGCGATGGGCGGCAGGGAGTAGGGAGGGAAGGGAGGAGGGCCGGCGTGGTGTCGCGTGGGAATTGGCGAAGGGAAGGAGGAGGAGTGTAGGGAAGGGCGGGAGTAGCACGGATGGATTTGAATTGGGCGGGAAGACTAGGGTACGGGAGGAGTAGGCGCGAGGAAAGACTGCGTGGCGTAAACCACTAGCTTAAGGGCGGGGTTTGAATACAAATAAACTGAATCATGGCAACGCACCGAATATGGCGGGCGAGGTGCTCGCTGCGGCTAAAAACCATCCTGCACTCCCCAAACCTACGGCACTGGAACGTCTTAGCCAGTGCAGGGCGGTAGCACTTCCCCACCCCCGCCCCCGCCGCGACGGCGCCGTGAGCCCGAGATTCTATGGCAGAAAAGACCCAGGGCGTCGTGCGCAGGAGGCATATTCAAGATGTAAGTCAGGGCTGGGAGCACAGGCTGGTGCGTACTTACCACTACTCGTGCACGCAACAACGATTGGAGGGTAACAGCTGCGGCGGGAAAGGGGGTCGTCAGTGAGATAACTGAAAGAGACTTTCATCACGCACCAGTTCTACGATCCCAAGCGCGACACGTAACTTGCGGCTTGTGGAATGGCTCGTGGCGGCAACAAAAGAGCTCCAATGTCGGCGGCACGGGAAATCGAAGCGGGCGATAAGACGCCGGACCACCACCAGATGAAATGCCGCTCAGCAGCATGACAGAGCACGACATGCGGGGTGCGAAGTTGAGGGGTGATTTCCGTTTGGCAACTACGCGCCAGACGGATGCGGAAAGGCGATGGTGGTCGAAGAGAAAGAAAACGAACCACGACCAAATATTTGGACTGTTCTGTCATCACGTGAAAATTTGCCTCGAAATTTCCCACAAAGTCCTTCGTCTCCCTTTATTTCGCCTGCTCGCGCCCGCGCCCTCGTTTTCTTCTCCTCGCTGCGCTGTTGGCTAGGAGAAGACATCGGCCCTGGTCTCCTCGGACGTGTCAACGCCCCCGGTGATCCCATCGACGGCAAGGGCCCCATTGAGGCCGCTGAGCATCGCCGCGCCTCCCTCAAGGCCACCAGCATTCTCCCCCGTTGCTCCGTCAATCAGCCCATGATGACTCATCTCAAGCCCATCGATGCCATGGTCATCAGCCATGGCCAGCATGAGCTTATCATCGGTGACCGGCAGACTGGCAAGATCGCTGTCACGGTCGACACTATCCTTGACCAGAAGCGCTGGAATGCCGGCCAGGCCGAGACCAACATCCTCTACTGTGTCTACGTCGCCATCGGCCAGAAGCATTCCACCGTTGCCCAGCTCGTCAAGACCCTCAAGGAGAACGACGTGATGAACATCACCATCCCCCCGGAAATTGTATTTTATTCTTGGAAGTCCGCGAGCTGGCGTTGACTATGGTATGTGTTCATTACTCCCAATTGATACCGTGCCAACTAGACGTCCCGCAGATAATCCTCGTCGGTATTCCCGAGTGCACGTAGCACCGCCGCGAAACTTTGACACCATGTTTCGCGTTCCCATGAGCAAAGTCGCGGATACGAGGTATGTTCCATTCCTGCGCACTTTTCATCATGCTCACCTCTACCTTGTACCCACCAGCACACTCAATGTCCCCGAGTCGCAGTGACACCGCCAAACACCTCGACTCGATTTTTCGCAGTTCTGCGAACAAGGCTACACGCCATGTCCAATGCACGCATGCCGCCGACACACCCCAGCACCCCAAGAAAATTCCAATTAAATTTTTGGTGTTCCCGCAAGCGGGGTGACACACTCTAGGTGCGCGGCATGCTGTTGTGTAGTCTAACTCATGCTGATACGCTATTCACAGCCCCCGATGCGTCCCAGGTGCACGCTAAGTACCTTATAGCCTTCCCATGTGTCACCCTTCAATGCCGACGCGCCCCAGCACCCCAGCAAATTTGACCTCGATTTTCGGACGCCCCGCGAGCGGAGGTACGCGCTCGAGGTGCGTTCTATCGTCGTGTTGAATGCACGCGATGCTGACGCGCCCCAGAGGCGCGCTCACATCACTCAGGGCGCCCCCCAACATTTTAATTTAATTTCTGGCATTCCCGCGAGCTGGAGTGCACGTTCGAAGTGCGCATCATGCTATTGTACACTCCAACTGATGCTTACACACTATATGCAGCTCTTGACGCGTCCCAGGCGCGCGCTAGACACCTTACAGCCCTCCCACGCGTCCAAGCCCTGCCGGCAATTCCGACTCGATTTTTGAACGTCCCGCAAGCGAGGGTACACACTCGAGGTGTGTTCTATTGTTGTGGTGAATGTGCGCAATTCTGACGCATTAGTTAGCTTGCGACGCGTCCAGAGGCGCGCTTCGGCTCACGCACGGCATCCCCACATTCTAAATGTGGTCTTTGGCGTGCACGCGAGCGGGAGTACACGTTTGAGGTGCTCGGCATGTTATTGTACAGTCCCGCTGACGCTGACACGCAATTTACAGCCCCCGACGCGTCCCAGACGCGCGCTGGACACCTTACAGCCTTCCCACGTGTCCCCCGAGCATGCCGACGCGTCCAAGCCCCGCTGACAATCCCGATTCGATTTTTCGCGGTCCCGCAAACGGGGGTCCGCACTCAACGTTCGTTCTACAGTCGTGGTAAATCCTCGCGATCCTGACACATTATTTAGCTCACGACGCGTCCAGCGGCGCGCTCAGCATCATGCACGGCGCCCCCAATAATCTATGTTGATTTTTGGTGGTCCCGCGAGCGGGGTCACACTCTAGGTGCGCGGCATGCTATTGTACAATTCAGGTGATGCTGACACACTATTTACAGCCTCCGACGCGTCCCAGATGGGCGCCAGACACCTTATAGCCTTCCCACGTGTCCCCGAGCACCCCGATGCGTCCAAGCCCCGCCGCCAATTCCGGCTCGATTTTTCGCGTTCCCGCGAGCGGGCTGGCGCGTCCGAGGTGCGCAGCATGCTAGCATAAACTAGATCTGATGCTGACATATTATTTGCAGTCCGCGACGTGTCCCTACACAGTACACGGCTCCTCAGTGCGCCTCCGCCCCAATGTTCGAACTCGATCTTTGGCGCCTGAGGTGTGATCTCTTCTCGTGTTGAATGCGCATGATGCTGACACGTTCTTTACAGCTCCCGCCGTATCGCTGCACACCCACCATCGAGACCCAGGGTGGTGATGTCTCCGCCTACATCCCGACGAACGTAAGCCCTTCCTCCCTCGCCCTCCTCTGTCACTTGCTGATCCTTGCCCGCAGGTCATTTCCATCACCGACGGCCAGACCTTCCTGGAAGCCGAGCTCTTCTTCCGTGGTGTCCATCCCGCTATCAACGTCGGTCTGTCTGTGTCTTGTGTCGGTTCCGCCGCGCAGACATATGTCGACACTCCTAAGCGTGTGTGGATTCGGAACGACATACTCAATTCGGCCGTCCTTGCGCGGGCGGGAACGGGAGGCGAAGACCAGACCTAAAACTAGAGTGTGAATGTGTCTCTTACTTTGCAATGTGCATTGTGCTTGTGTGACCTCCCCGCCTTACTTCGCCAGCTCGCGCCAATGAAGCTAGGCCAGCTTTTTGCGTACGACCCGTGCTCTCGCACACGCGCACATTTGCTGTTCGTCCGGGCGTATCGGGTGCGCCGCTCGCCCGTGCATAGTTGCCCGCATACTCGGGCCACGGCGCTCAATGCACCGTGTTTTACGGACCCGACCCGTGCCCATGTACCGCGTCCTCTAGCGTTGCAACGTGCGCCGCCGCTCGCCGTCCTCTTAGTGCTCTCGGCGAGAACTGCACACCGCGCGCCCGTCGCGCCCGATAATCAGGTGCTCGCGCTTGCGATGTTCACCGCGCCGCGTGACGGCTGTCCTTTCGATGGACATGGGTTGGCCCGATGAGGTTTTTTTACATTGGTGAAGGAGAAGATGATTGTATTGAGCTAGGATATGTACTGGGACCTCTTCAATAATGTATCCGTTATGTTTGCATGAAAAATTAAAAAGTTTGAATAATGAAAAACCCTTCCAACTGAAATCAAACTCCGGATGCCCACTCAGCCTGCCCTGTTCCTTCATATTTTGTTGTTTACATACTCGTTGACATTCGAAATCAAGTTGAAATTGCACAGATGTCCATTTGCGTATGGTTAGGGTTAGTTGAATGTGAATCCCTATGCAGGCACAGGCTGACTACCAAGCACTCCATAGAGGCACTAGGCTATGCAGCACTACATGGTACTCAGCCACTCCACAGCACTATGCAGTGATCCCGCCACTACGAAGCCAGCCGGCTACTACACGCCACTACAGAGTACTACACGCCACTACGTAATCAAGCCGGCTACTACCGGCGCTACGGCACTACGGCAAAACCCCGGTTTTGCTGATGCAGGTCGGCCTGGTCCTCGGATTCGTGGGCGTCGTCGTGAGGCCTGGCGAGCATGAGCATCGTGGCGAGGATTCCCTGGGAAAAAATCGTTAGGAAAGGGTGGAGAAGACAATTTAATAACTCACCGGGTGGGTGCTCATGATCCCCATCTTCGCCGCCGAGTCAGCGTTGACTGTGAGAGCCTCCTTCGTCACGGAGGAGAGGCTGCCGGTGCTGCCGATGGAGAACTCTCTGGAGGCCCCTGAGCAGGACTCCGACGACGAGCTGGATGAGGTAGTCGGCGTCGATGTAGTGTAAAGCAACATTTGATGAGGATATGGTTGGTGTAGAGTTGAGCGAGGAGCAGAGGTCGGTGGGAGCAAATTTTGGACACGGATAGGCCCACTTTTATACCCCCCGGCGAGGGCAGTGCATTTTCATCCTAGTCTCAGAGTGTCTGACTGCCTGTCTCAGAGTGTACATCGCCCCGAACCATCGAGTGCTGTTTGTCGGCGGATTGTAGGTGAGGAACGGTAGTAGTGGTTGAGTATTGACCATCCCAACTGCATAAGCGCCAGGCGTTCCATCCAATTTGTGTAGAGAGGGTGGATTTATTCAGGCCAACATTTATGGGAGCTACATTTGATTACGCGGGCGTGATCCCCTAGGCTCGTCCAGGGTGCGGTGCGGAACCTCCGCTCTTTATGTCCGCGGTGCGGAAAGTTCGCGGAAGCAGCGTTCCGTGGAGTGCCTGTGGTCTGGGCCTCCACTGGGGCTCCGAGCCCGAGTTAGTGAGGAGAAAATTTGAAAAGTGTTTACAGTAGAGGAAGACTCGTGCGAATTTTGAAAGTGGATTCAACACACGAAGTGCTCGGCGGGTAAGGGCAGAGACGTTTTTTAATCGAAAGCATCCTGGATAAATCGATAGTATGTCTTGTTCTTTTAAGCTTCCCCCTCAATCCTGGTGATCTGGGCGAGGCTATGGGGCACCGTATGCTGAGAGAAAAGAGATTCCCGGGACCTGAAGTTGGCTTCCCCAATGCCCAGAAACGTGTTGCTGACTCGACGAGACTGCGACCACACAGGCTTCATAAATTACCCATTATTGTTGAATAGACGCTTTTGTGTGAATGGGCACCAATCGCCTTCGTTATAAAGCTGTTCTACTAAATGATTATCATCGCTTCTTCCATGCTGGCGTCTAGACTTCGATTTGGAATCTCTCACGTGCACTCAAATTTTCGCCGGCTCTTCTCTCCGACGACCGTCCTCCTCGAACGATGCATCCAGCGCTACGTCTCAGCGTCCTCCATGAGTTGCCTTTCGATGCTCAGGTATCTCATTTGCCTACCGCTGTCATACTCCTACTTAGTAATCCCACACAATCTCAAGCGCACGGCGCTCGCGGCTGCGTGTGGCTCTGAAGAAGACCTTCGCGCCATCCAACGTCTTGTGCGAGACATCCCGTGGAACGATCGCGAGAAATCGCGGCTTTTTCTCCCCGTATTCTACGCAAACCTTGACCGGGGAAAGATTCCGATTGGTGTCGAGCTCGACGATCCGTCCATGTTCGCCGCAGGCCCCGTCCATTCAGCTATGACCTCTCTGCAAGAGATCCATTCGATGGCTCTCCTCATACCGCTTCCCTCTGGGATCTTCAGTGATCTCTGGCCAAAACTTTGGAAATGGCTCGAGTTCTCCGACTCATATCGTTTCGCAGATGATGAAGCTGGGCCCGGTGTCGGCTTTATGAAATTTATTTCGTTATTCTTACCCAACAAAAACTCTGATGCCATCCTAACATCCACGCCTGGCTTCCGGCGAATGTTCGCGAGATCCTGGATCATTCTCCTCCGGACGGCTAATCCTGCAGTCGAATACGGATTCCATGGATTAACCATAATACTCCATTCCAAAGTGGTTGTCACGTCTCTCGCAGACACCGAAGAGTTCATGGACGGCGCCGGAGGGGGTATTGACGATTTGGCCTCCCTCATTGTCGGGTACGTCGACCGTATAGCGCAAGACAACTTCGGGTTGGAAGGCGAAATATTCAACTTCATCGAAGATGTCGAGACTTCCCTTGACTTCACGCGCCCTAAGGGTCCCAAAGACCCAATTATCGGCCCCCTCTGTAGCGCGCTTTGTTCGGCGGGCATCGTGAAATCGCTCACGCGCATGATTCACAGTCTTATGTGGAGCAACGAGTCTGCGTACACGACTCACATCCCACATCTCATTCCGAAAGCCGTCCACCTCCTCATCACGCTGTTCCTCACTGCTTCTGGGTCTCGCATGATCCCAGATGCGCTGCGCAATGGTCTGCTTTACGTCGTAGTATCATGCAGCACAGTGGACCAGTTTAACGACGATTTGACAATGTTGGTGAAGGTCCTGTCGTCTTCGCTCGTGTCCTATGCCACTCTATTGGTCTTGGAAGATTCGCTTGCGACGGTGAAGGATTTTGCAAAGTCTCCGAGGTTCCTCTCATCCACCGTCTTCAAGCATTGGAAGACTTTCACAGAGCTCTCTGAGGAGCGGCTCGTGTTGTTCCGGAACTTCAATGAAGCGGCACGAAAGCGGCGCAAGGCCTGTGATAACGTTCAGGTAAACACATGGTACTCCGCCTTCGAATCAAACCGAACTTTGCCCGTAGTGCGGGAAAATCGCCGACCGCAGCCTCTTCAAGCGCTGCTCTATTTGCAAAAGCTGCTACTACTGTTCGTCAAGATGTCAGAAAACGGATTGGCTCGCGGGCGAGCATCGAAAGTTCTGCCAGTCATACCCCTGCTTTCGCCTCAGTATGTGCTCTATTTGCTTCTGGATCTTCCGTGTTTCCTTCCGCCTCTGACGATAAATCCAGGTGAAAGACAGCCGGTTGATGTGCGCGAACGCGCCTTCATGCGCACATTGCTAAACCACGACTACAGGGAAATGAGGCTCGCCGTGTACACCAAGCAGGTGTTTTTCATGGAACAAAACCCTGCCACCCCCTTCTTCACGCTCTTCCAGTCCAGCAAAGGCCGCTTCGAGATTAAGGTGGACCCCTTAACTATTTCTCACCTGCGCGTCCTTTGGCCGGACTACGATGATCGACGACTGGGTGGGCTGCACAATGACTTGGTCCGCGCGGCGCGGTCCGCACACCGGATGGATGTGCATGTGCTGGGGATGAGCGAGGGCTTGGATGAGCGATTCTTTCTCGTGCCCCTTCGCTCGGAGACCTCTTTCGTGTACGACACGCTCACGCGTATCGCCAAACGGCCTGGCGTGCATAAAATGCCCTACATGCAGCTTGCTCAGCTGATATGGTGTGAGATGGGTGTTGAGGACGAAAAGAAAGTTGGTATTCACTAAATTTCGTTCGCTTTATACCATCCCATGTGAATCTTTCCGTTTTTCGATGAATTTCCTGGTTAAAGTCTCATTTCCGCCATCCTCGCTCCCTATATTCCTTCGTGCATATATTTGCACAGGTCGGGAAACGTGATTCCTCTACCGTTGCTGTTCAGTCAAACCAAATGCTCCCGTCAACGCACAATGTGAAATCTTCCCGGTGAGTATCCGTGGCCACCACGCGAGGGGAGATCGACGTTTCACGAACCTGTCGTAGACTCTGAGTCTTTCGAAGTAAGGAACGACACCAATTCCGCGACGGCTTCCAGAGTCATGATGCCTCCGAGGGCAGCTTGTCTTTTCATCTGAGGAGAGTATGCTTCGTATCAATCGGGAGTATTACATAGAAAAGGAATATCCTCACGATTTCCTTGTAAGTGTTGGCTGGAACCCCGATCAAATTACTGAAGACCACATCCATGTCGGCGAGGAGGGGCGTATCGGTTGCGCCTGGCGCGTACCCTAGCACGCGGATATTGGGCTTTCCCCCTTCTATGGCTACATACAGAGTCGTTTAACATTCGAGTGCGTGAGGCGGAGCGGGATAATAAAGTGGAAGAACTGACCAGCAGAGCAGGGAGATTTTTCGGAGGCCTCTGCGCCCGCCTGACACGGAGAGCGTCACTCATATATTGATCTATTATTTATTTATTTATCTAGTACTTGTATTTACTCATGTACCACGCGTTCTCTCCGAGCTCTATTTATTCGGGGTTCGCTTCGGCGGGCTCGCGTTTCCTACTACCACCCCCCCCCCCCCCCGGAGTGTTCGGAACGCTGCAGAGACGTCGCTCCCGGCAGAGCAGCCCCAGTGCAAAGTAGTGCAGCAGGTGCTGTACGAGAGACCTTCTCTTGTACCTGATCGCGTATTGGCGCTTCCTAATACAATTAGGCTGCATTACTGCGCCCACCTGTTTCGTGAGGTACCGGTCGATGCGCTGCGCCAAATGAACCTCCCCAGCCCAGGGAGTGACTCAAACTTCGAGTCCGTGCTATTTTCGTCACTTCGTAACTTCGCTTAGCATTGCGGAAGTTCGTGAGTTTGAGTGAGCCTAGTGGAAGTTCGTGAGTTCGAGATCTTATTCTGTGAAATTTTGTCACTTCAGGTGGATTTAGTAGACGTTCGTCACTTTTTCTCGACGCTGTGAAAGCTCGTCATTCAGATAACCACATGACCGCGGCTAGTAATGGCACGGTCAAGTCGCGGTATTTTTCAAGTTCAACTTAGTGGTAACAAATCTCTCCCCGACCGTTTTGTGCCGGACTCCCAATGGTTGGGGACACGTATATATATGAAGGTCACGGCGGCTCGACTCGGGCGAAATCATTACTGGTAAAATCGAGTTGAAAATGAATATGCGGCCTTTAAAGAGGAACTCGAAAAAGTCCAGTGGTTCTGAGTACAATATTGCACTTATGCTCACGCCATCTCTCTCGACGCCCCACAATTTCAGAGGCTTAAGGTTCAGACCCTTCGGAGGTGCTTCCCACCTCAAGGACGCGGCGTTGAGCCAGCGCGTTTCGAGTCAGCCTTGTTGCGTGTTCGGAGGAGACGAGAGTTGCGGCTGTCAAAGTAAGTCTCAGCGTTTCGGTAAAGAGTTCAAGCCGCGGTCGAACCCGTTATCGTTTCGTCCGAAGTTTTTCGTGTTCAACCTGAGCTCGTGTACTTCTCTGCAGCGTGCACGCGGCGTGCGTTCGATTTGCGTACGGCTGAGACACCGCGTTGCCGGGATTGTGTAAATTGCAACTCTGAAGCATGGTTTCAATCTCAGCCGCTCGCCGGATATTGAGAATCTTGTATCTGAAAACGAGTAGTGAGTGACTTCCAGAGGGAGGAAAACAGAATCGGATTGCGTGCTGTATGAACGATTCGACGAGCCCCAACCCGATCGCAGCTTGCCCATTGTTCGCTGCCCGCTGGGCTTCTCCAGAATTAGTCGTGGCCTCGATGACGTGGCAATAATCGGGCGCGATGTCGGAGGGGCATTGAATACCAGTGAGGAGAAGCGACTGGTGCGACAGCGCGAAAGAATTCGCTGGAGGGTGTGGTGGGAGCATTTTTGTATGCGTCGAACGACAGCTTTTCCCCACCAATCCTTAAATATACCCTACGCCGGGGCATCAACGCAGGAAGGGGGGTTTGTCGGATTTGGTTCTACTGACAATGTTGGAAACCCTGATGCAGCGGACAATGTGTGTCGCTTTCTGTTGGGGACATGTGTCAAAAAAAAGGACCATCAACACTCGGGACACCGAAGATATAGTTCCTCCTATGTGGACCATCCGTAGTCAGAAAGGAGTCATTGCAACCTGTATGATGTCGAAATCAAGTACCTGAATCACTAATATAATATATTCCTGTGCCTCACTGTCAGAAATACATGGCGCATCTGACACCAAGGGCTGTACCTCCCAAGGACTATGCGCTACAGGGCATCTACTTGGCCGGTTCAGCCGAACGCTCGCTCAGGTCTACATTATAGACTGAGGGGATTCAGTGGAAGACCCAACACCTTCATCCTCTACTTCTCAAATTCCAACTGCACGTGCCCTACGGCCGGGATGATTCCGGCCGATCCTGGCACGTGGCTGCTTTCAAGTTTGACTCGGTTGACTCTTTTTCATCGTCTTCTTGGCCTTCAAGTTCTTGACTTGTGGCGACCGTCAACGCCCTGTGCCCTAGAATCGTCTCCCCCGCCGTTCACTCAAATAGTTTCGCGGGACCCGTCAGATCCTGGAGCAATCCTCAGTACAATACTGGACCCGGATGGAATTCCAAAGCCCGCCGTTCGGCCAAAGCGTCAACGACATCCACAAGAGCATCTCAAACACAAACGAAGCCTTTGCTACACATTATTATGGACGTTATTCTCTATGTCGATCGATCCCTGCTGTGCTGTGGCCGCGCGTACATACTTGCCTAATTCGGCCAACAAACAAGCGGGCTTTCAAGACGAAACAATCCCAGTAACGTGGGGAATCCCTTTATGGCCTGCGGGATAACGCAAATGTTCCCTCTGTTGTCCATTCCTTTGCAGATGTCAAGTGCTATGACCGACGCTTTCACGATCGACCGTGCTTTGACCACTGGCGCTTGGTTCCTCGCTCTTTGACGATGGCCCGCTTTGATTAATTGGAATATATAAACAAACTGGCAAACTCCTCTAATGGCATCTCAATCGTCCTCTCCCACTCGCAGATCTTCCATCCACACGCACCTCATCTACGCATCTCCCTCGCAGATCACACCTCACGCAAATGCCTCACTACCCCAATCCCACTCATGCGCAGGGCGTCTCCCGCAGTGGCCACACCTACTCCATCGCCCCCGGTGCCGCTCCAGAGTCCTCCAAGTTCACTTCACGATCCCGTCGAAGCCTGCCATTTGTACCCTACAGCCCGACGCAGGGCTGGAAAGCCCTCACCGGGCGGACGCAGCCGCTCCATTCCACCGTGTCATTCGACTATTCTGGGCAAGCACGCCAGGGTGTTTCGATGCGCGAGCTCCGGCTCAAGGGACCCGCGACGCCGATCCAGGGTGCGAACGACCTCGTCCTCGCGCACACGGGACTGCAGCGGATCGTCTTTCGAATTTTGGTGCGCATGGCGGGTGGCGTTGCATGTTAATCCTAACTAATTCCATTGTTGCAGTGGCCTGGCTACGGACACGTCGAGTGGTGCCGCGCCATCCCCGTGGTCGCTCCCAATGGCGCGCCCATCACAAGGGTTGCCTTGGGCATGCAGATCGCATCGAACTTTGCCCGTTTCTTCGAGGTTAGTAGTACCTTTTTCTCCGTCAATCTCTAGTCCTCACGCTCGTCCGTCGAATAGAAATCACAGTACGAAACACCGACTTCACGGGAGTGGATGGTCGGCCCGGCATGTGTGCGCTTTGAGCACCTTTTCCTCATCTCGTTGCAGAACACGTTCGAAGATGTCTGGCAGGCGGACATCGCACTTGACTTGTGCTGATTCGTATTCTCTTCCTCTCGCAATGTTTTCCCTCGCATTTCCCCTCTACATCGCATTTATCCCTGGACTTGAGTCCAGACCCAAAGATCATACCAGCACCTTACAGTAGCACTTGATACCACATCGCCGTAGACATCAGTTAGCATCCTCTAAATTTGCATATCGCCACACTGCGCTTAAATGTCAAGCAGCCGAGCCTTGGCACGTGCGGTGGCTGTTCGCGTTTCTCATTCGCACCACCACCACACTCGACCTCTGACCCTTTCCCCGCCTCAGAACCGTCTTTATCCCACATCCTTGGAAGTTCCTTGGTTTGGGATTGTACCGATGTCCACCATTCTGTTCTTGGAGCTTGCACACCCGACGTCATCCTCTCGATCTTCGCCTGCTCCGACATCTTCACCGTAGCTCCATCGGCCGGGTGAATACCCTGTTTCTTTCGAACCCCATCGAATGACGCAAAACACTTCCAGACTTGCAAATATCTCCAGCACCTGGCGTTCCAGAAAAGTGTTTGGCTCGATCTTCTCGCCGATCTCAAATGCAGGTCGATATTGGAATCTGGTACTCCAGCCCTTAGTGAACTCTCGACAAACGAGCTCATAAATGTGGTCAAACGCCTGATCTACGGCCCAGACACATGGACTCCGTCGGATGGAGGGTTCATGCCCGAAGTGTCTAAGGAAATTACTCTGCATCCTGCAATTCCAAATGGACGGGAGGGCCTCGCCGGAAAAAACGAGGCCAAGCTGCTTCAGAGCGGGCGTTACGCGTTTTCAACAATTTGCAAGTGCTCTAGTGCTGGAGTGTCACGGAAGATAGGCTAGTGTGGAAGCATACGTCCACAATTGACTCTGCCTCAGTCATCGCTTTTGCAGCAGAGGAGAGGGTTGACCGGGATTCGATCATCCTCCTGATATGCCAGCGTACGTTCCCCCAGACTGGTACCCGAAACCAGTAAGTCTCAGCGCCATACACACGCAGTGCTCCTCACTAGAAAAGTAATTTATTCGGCATTGTGGTTCAAAAATGTGCCCCGCAAGTCGAGGATGTTCACCGGAAGGAGATACTAGAGGAAGGAAGCGATCGGCCGGAAACGCTGGTTCGAATAACGGCGAGCAATCATGGAAAAGGGTTGAACGAATCTGCACCAGCAGATCAGTTCCGATCGTGGCTAAGTGAGAGAGAGCGAAAGAGCTGCACCTTTCGTATCATTTGTGGGCCAATATTGATCGCCGCCGTCGCTCCTGAGCTTCATCTCGAAATCTAGACCGTCCTCGATGTGGCACTGGAGCCCGGCAGCGGCTTTGCCGCTCGGGCGCCACAAGTATTCCAGCTGAGAATCCTCCTCCTCAGAGTCGAATCCGTCCGAGTCCGAATGGCGCGCGAGACTCAGATGGAATGACTGCAACTTCGCGCCCTCGATGGAATGCATCCTGTGCTCAAGAGCTCGTAATCCACGCTCTCGTTCTGCGCTGAGATGGGGAGCTCCCTGATACGGCGAAGGAGCGAGAGGTTGCGGAGACAACGGTTAGGCGGTCGACATGGAGGCGGTGCCGGATTTTTAGGCTCTCGACGGATGAGAACACGGTTAGACATTTGAGGATCTGCGCTTCTTTCTTGAAATCATCGCCGCCGATTACGACGCGCTTGAGGACGCAGCGGGAGCACGAGAGGAATGAGGTGAGGACGCGCAGGTCGAGGTCGGCCTCGAGCTCGAGGCGGCGGAGGTGGGGGAGGGTGAGAAGAGTGAGCGCGAAGACGCTCTAATACGAATTCAGGGATCACCAAGAAGCGAGCAGAACGGCATGCACGCGAACAAGGACGGAATGTCGGCGCGGCGATGAAGGGGGGTAGCGCACTGTGCGGCGAGACTAATAACAATACGCCGATGTAACATGCAACACTCCCTGAGCTCCAGCACAGGCAACAGCTCCGCGACCAGCTCGCGCTTGCCCGCGGCGGTCAGCGAGGGGCACCAGCTCCAGTCCTCTACCAGCGAGTCTGCCTTCGTGTTGCAGAGACCAATGGTCACGCGCTTGAGCGCGGGCAGCGCGAGGGCGCTCAGCCCGGCGTCGAAGCGCGGGAGCAGCGCCTCGACGCCGTCCGGCCCGAGGGCGCCATCGAAGCCGTGCATGCCGATGTTGAGTGTCTGAATAGATTTCAGCGAGGAGAGGTGCGGGAGCAGGCGGGGGAGCTGCGCGGGGGTCGTCGGCGCAACGTAGAGGTGCACGATTGCGGGGAAGAGCGCGAGGTCGAGGTCCGCGTCGAGGTCGCCTGCAGGGTAATTGCCAGCTTCGGGATCGCGGGGGCGGGGCGGACGAACGATCCGCGAATTCGAGGCGGCTGATGGTCGAACGAGAACAGTGGAGGATGGCGAGCAGGGGCGCGGAGACGGATGAGTTGATCTTCACGTTGACGAGGTGCGCGAGATTCAGGGGACAGCAGGGGCTGGCGAGCCAGTGTGCAACGGAGGGCGAGCCGAGGTCGGTGATGATCTACGGGCGCACGGGCGCAAGGACGGGGGCTGAGCGCTGAGGCACTGGCAGGGATGGATGGATCGTGGACGTGGATGAAGCGGATGCATATCGTGTTCACGTTGGGACCTAACGTCTGGAACAGGCTTTCGAGATCGTTGATATCTTTAAATGTCAGGAGATTCAGCCCGAGCTTGGTGAGCGACGGGCGACGATGTTCAGGGTCTGATGAATGAATGCGGGAGGGGTGGCCTGGCTTTACCAGAGTGCACCGGGAAGGACTGGATGTTTCGGAGCTGCGATAACGGCATAGAGGAGCGCTGGATGTATAGCGAACGAAAGGGAGCTGGAGAAGGAAGACGGACTCGGAAATAAACACGACCCTTGTGAGTGCCTCTAGTCCTCTCGAGTGCCGTCATGATTTAATCGTACCAATGGGAATGCAGGTTACGACAAACATACTGCCCAAGCGTCGTTCCGGTATCCTCTCGAATATCCGGTCTTTCTATTTGGGGAACTTCGAGATAGATTTACTGTACTCTCTACCAGGCCATGTTGCACTCCTTACAACGAGGTCCGGAGTCAATGTTGTCCGCCGTGCGTGCAGTGGTAAGTGCTCATGAATCCACATTCTGGGCGTTCTGGGCTCGCGTTCTCTTTTCTCACTTTCCTCCTCACTGCAAATTTATTATATATACAGGTCGCATCAGAATGCAATCATTAGTGGTGCTCAAAGTAGCTCCTGGTTGGTCCCTATTTGGGCTCCTAATTGTACTCCTGGTCATGTTCGCTTTGATGTTGCAACCAGGAGAACGAGCAGGGACACAAGTGGGGTCGAATCAGGAGCTACATGTGCTCCTGTTCGTCAAAAACAGCCCTTTTTGACTTCCTTTTTGCTCTCCTGGTTGAGATTTGGGAGTATTTCAGACCAGGAACATTCTCCTACTTGCTTCCTGGTCCGAAAATCTCAACCCTAGGGTTTCAAATATGTCCCTTTTTGCTTCCTACTCGTTTTCCTGGTCTCTTCCTTTTCGGCAGATTTTGGCAGGGATCCCTGCCAAAATTTGCCAAAAGGGAGAAAACAGGAAGTCAAATAGTGGGAACTCTGAACAGCACTATTGGCCAGTGAATCAGCGGAAAGATGTCTGGGCAAATTGACTACGGCCAAGTTCGGTCTGCTCGATGTTCGTTAGGAAGGGATTTGAAGGCTCAAGCATATTTTACAGGGATCATACCATTATCTGGAAGGCGATTTTCTCTGCTGATTGACGCGCAAATGGGAGAATTATTTGAGAAGTGTTCCATTGTTTTCCATCAGTTCCACGTGTGTTCGATTCTCGAATCCAAATGATTGCTAACAAGGCCAAACTGTGGCTTCTTTTCTCGCTTCTTTTCTTGCACACTAGAGGGAACCCCCAGTCTTCCAACAACCTCCGCGACGCTCGATCTCATCCCAGTCCATTCCCCTTTCCATGCCCGCAAGGCCACAGTCATTCGCAGAGTTCTTTGGACTCGACCAAGAGGACGAAACGAAACGCCCCAATAAGCACACAGACCGCGTCGCGTGGAACGCCCATTTTGAACGCGAGATTGCTAAGAGTTTTGGCTTCAGAACGCCCAGGCCACGCTCACCAAAGAAGAAGGCGGATCCTACACACCCGGCGCGGAAATTCCAGGGATTCGAGGATTTCAATATCGCAGACCTCAATCAGCAGCTGGCGCTCATCGTCAGGGAAATAATGGATAGTGAGGGATCCCTCACTGCCCTTGCGCTGGATAAGCTGGTATACGGCAGTTTTGAAGCGGATTGGGCCGAACTCGATTCGAAGAAAAAGGAGGAACTCGTATTGGAGGGTCTCTATCGTGGAGCCTGTGCTGCGCCGCGCGACAACAGCCGAGGCATCTGTCCAGAGATGACGATCGCGGGCCTCGCAGGTGATGGTGAATACAACCTAATTTCTATGGTGCGTGTTATACCTGTTTTGAGATGTAGCGCTCATATCTCGCAGCTCAAACGCCTCATTGCGCATGACCCTACCACTAGTCGCCGCGTGAAGACGTTGTTCCTCTTCGCTCATCCACTAATCAATGACGATATCGACGACCTGGGCACGGATTGGTTCAGTGGCATGTGGTATTATTCGAAACTTTCTCGCACCTATTATATCGTCGAAACTCTTCGGGGAGTACTGGAGGCATATGTGCGTGAATTATACATCCCTGAACGTGGGCTAAGCTGTGAACTTACTGTAGCACGATATCCCCGTCCGCCCACTTAAGCCCGCCAAGCTCGTAAGTCATCACTCTCCGAAAACGATGCTGGCAGACGATCAACCATCCGTCGGTCGAATGGGCCCCGCCATTAAACGTATGGGCGTTCGCGTCGACCAATCCCAGTGTAAAGAGGAAGCCGCTACCGCCGAGTATGGGTGTTACACTTGTAGGCGCGCCAAGGACAGAAATGAGCTGAAGCACTGCGGGAAGTGTCTTCTCGTTCGCTACTGTTCAACGTACGTCGTCCCGACTGTTTACTTGTACCAATTTCAGTGGCAGTTCCTTCAGCGAATGCCAGAAAAGGGACTGGCCTGACCTTAAGAAAATCTGTGGCGTGACTCGCTTCGACCCTGCACTCCTCATGCCGACCCCCGAACGCCTCGTAGAGTTCATCGGCTGCCCCGCGCCCATCAACGGCTATATTCGTACCCCCTCTCTGTGGCGCCAAATCGAATCGCTTAGCATGCCCGACTCGCAGTTTCAGGATTACCATGTGAGTCGAACATCTACGCTAAGTGTTGCCGCACTAACGCTTCTGCAGTTTGATAACGGCCCCAATGGTCGCACTAGATCAATGCGTATTACACACCCACCTGGTGGTACGCCGCGAAATTTTACTTCATGATTTATCGATATTCTAAGCGCCAATCTTTCTATTTACCTCAGCGCAAATCGTTTTTCCTCGTTGCGCGGCGCCGCGCCATAGCGTCGGGCGATCCCGCCGCGGTCAACATGATGCTCGGCATCATCCACTTCATGTGGCGTCACGGCCTGGTGGAACTCACCCCGGAACAGATTCGCGGGCAATTTGAAAGGGACTATCGGGTGAAGATTGGGGAGACGAGCGGCGTTGTGGGCGTTGGCCCGACTGATTTTAAGCTGCCTACAAAGCAGGAGATGGACGAGGAGCGCGAGTTTCAGCGGCAGCGCTTGTTGACAGCGACGTTTGCGGAGAACGACAATGGCGACCCCTTCGGGTTACCAACGCGCCGAGAGATAGAAGACCAGCTGGCGTATCAGGATGGACCACTGTCGATGTCCATGTCCCAGTGCTGCTTGGGTGGGTAGGCGGGCTGCCACCACCACTAGACTCTGTCGACCGTTGTTGGCGGCGCATTCTCCTTCTTGTGTTCATTCCCATTGCCAATACTCTTCTCTTCTTGACATTGTGTACATGCCCAGCTGTACCTTCCCTGTTCTGTCGCTTTGCGTGTTGTACACCACTTGAAATTCTGGATTTTATGCCATCCTGACCATGAGCTCCGTAAACCAAGGACCTTGCGAAGTTGAACCAGTTTTCCTCTTTCTCTTTAGAACTCATTTTGCATTATGTGTATTGATTTCACACCGTCCGTTCCCTCATGGCACCACAAACAGAACTTCCGGTCCAGTCTCAAGACCTTATACTTGGTTCCAGAAGGGAATGAAGGTTTGTTTTCAAAGCTATGATCCTGTGGTTTGTCTGCCGCGTTCATACCTCTTACTCTAGGAAGTTATACAAAATCAAATCGCAAGTGAGGATCATTGCTAGTTTTTGATAGAAGCCTTGTCCCGAGCTGAAGTTGATGTGTGGAGTATGAACCTGGCTAGGACTGCGCAATATGCTTGCCGACAAGCAGCAGTGAATTCCGGCCGAAAATAGGCAGCCAAAATACCACGGAACCTGTTTTAGATTATTCGCGAGGCAGCTTCGAGGACTCTGGGCAAGTGAATTACGCACTTATGCGCTGACGCGGCACCCAGTCAAAGTTGATAAAATCCAAGGACACTGACCGATGGAGGGGAATTTAATGGACTTGTGAAGCGCATGAGATTCTGACTGGACTGGGACTCGGGCCAAGATCTACGCTTTGGAAGGGTTCCGACGTCCCGAGGGCAAGTGCAAGCATCGACGAAGCTCGATATCCGAAGGGACTGAGATTCGCCGGGAGATTAATGGGCATACAACTGGGAATCATATGCCCTTGCCTCAGCAGGAGAACGGACGGACGGATGAGGATAAGATGCGGAGAGTCATGTCGGAAGAATATAAATAGCCTTTTAAGAAACCGGCCTTAAAATGGCGTGATCAGGGCGTTAAAACGGAGCCGGCTGCCTTATTCATTGTAGTCTGATCGTGTCCAAGTCAGATCCTCTGCGTACTGCACGGAAGCTTTCTTGCGGCTCCATTGACTCCTGTCATTTATGCAGATAGTGAGGGTGCACAGGGCCCGACCTGGGACTCCGCTGCATACCACTAACACGCAAGCTACACCCCGGCAGTTGTTGCGTCTCCTCGCACTGGGAGGTAGTCGCGAACCGCTACCGAGCGTATTAACCATGATTTACTGATTGTGGTTGGAATTAATATATCTACATCTTCCTACCCTCCGTGACGCCGCGAGTACAGGCTCTTCAATCGAAGAGACATATCACCGTCCGCCGCATCAACAACGATGAACTCGCCCGGTTTGTCGAACTCCGGTGTAAGCAGCGCCCCGCGTATGGTGGAATGTACGGAAATAAATTCGGAGTTCTTCCTGGGCTTCGCGTGGACCCGATGGAACCGCAAGACCCTGTCCTTTCTGCTCAAACGCCCAGTTGGCACATCCAAAGGCAACACAAGCGCGAAAGCATGCGACTTCTTCTCCACCGTGCAGGAGAACGGGTAGATGAGTTGCGCAAAGAATGGTTCACCTGCCGTTTTGACCAATACAGAGTCGCAACGCGGATGGCCATGAAACTTCGGGTTGCACCGCAGATGGTCAGCAGTGGAGTTCCAGGTGCTCAGGGATTGATAGTGAACCTTGAGGAATTGAAACGGCGCAACCTATCACATTGAACCTCGGTCAAGATGTTATCTGAGCCAGGCAAGGAAAACCACGCACCTGTTGACCACCGTCAAATCGAAGCCGCTTTCTATTGGGCAACTTATACCCGAAAGCCGGCAGGAAGTCAGAGATAAAATCCCCGAACTTCACGCGGAATCGCTCGAAGGCTGGGTCATGGGACATTGTTTGTTCCACCTCCGAGAATGCAACGGCATTAATATTGAGTTTCGACCCAATATCAACATTGGACAATAACGATGACTCCAGATCCTCTGGATCGTCGCCTGCATTCTCGTTGAGTCCACCAATCTGCTCTTTAATAAATTTAGCAACGGTGCGGCGGTGATCATGTTTAGCCAACTGAAGAATATTCAATTCGGTGGATTTTTCTAGCGTGAGCGGCTGGAATTCACCTGCGGAGAAACATCTTTGAAGTTCGTCAACCGGTGGTATGTAGGTGTTCCTGATTGCGCCGTGCATGGATTCACTCGTTTTTGTTCCAAAATTTCGATTTATACCTTTCCTTTCAATGTCGTTGAAAACATGGCTACGAGCGTGGAATTTCGGAAATTTCCAGTTTTTCTCGTCATGGACTGTTCCCTCGCAAGCGGTGATGTATTCCTGGTAAGAAGAGATGGATTCAGTATCTGGTTGGCTCAAAAGATTAGACCGTGCCATCATTACTGAGTCAAGAGTCACTGCGTTGAGGCCCCCCGTAGACACAGGTGAGTAGCGGTTCGTCTACGTGTGTCTACACGTGTCTACATATGTCTACCCGCGTAGACAGGGGGGGTCTACACCAGATCGACGCACCCTTTGCAGCGGTTCGTTTACGTTAGGTCTACGTCATGTAGACACAGCATTCCCACATTGGGCTACGCTCGGCTACGTTCGGCTACCTTTGTCTACTTCCGTTACCGCTGGTAGACATATGGTGGACGCCCCGGCCACAGGTACCCCGATGTAAGACTGCATTCTTTAGACAACAGGGAGGTTCCTGAATTGGGTCGGAGGATGGTTCAATGTTGGTTGAACGTTCAGTTAGGCCGAGTTTGGCGTCTGATGCCGGAAGCCCGGGCCTGCCAAACAAGCCACGCAGCCAGTGCCGAGTGTGCCGAAACGTGAGAACAGAATAATAGAAGTGCGAGGAAATGTTCAATTCACAATTCACGGTCAGTGGGAACCAGAAGATGTCTAGAGCATATGTCTAAATTTGGCCAGATGAGTCTACGTGAGTCTACCTCAGGTAGACACACTGTTGCACACATAAACACAGGTAGACAAACATTGACGCTCTGTGTCTACTCCATGTAGCCATACCTAGACATAGATCTGTGTCTACCCGTGGGTCTACGTGGGTAGACATAGCCTGTGTCTACGGGGGGCCTCAACGCAGTGAGTCATAATTTCGCGGCGCCCCGTAGCAATGGTCTCAGAGGTGTGAACCTGGAAACCGATGGAGGTGCGCAACTCAAGGTAACTTCGCACGGCTTGCAACAGGAGACCAACATCGTCTTCAAGCACATTGTGTGCTACGAAAAGCATTGTCTTCGCAATATCCTCGTGTTTCGAACCATCGTTGAGTGACGTGTTCATCACGGTTTTAAAGTGGCTTAATCCCCGCCAACGAGGAACGGTGGCCATTCTTGGGATGATCAGCAGATGCATATACGGGCACGAGTTGATAACGTACTGTGTGTCAATTTTAACAATGGCCTCTCGGCCCAACTCAGTCGCCCGAGCCTTGACTTGAGCGAAGAGATGATCCCACCAAAGCCGCCATCGTCTGCGTGTAGCGGGTCATAAGAAATCGCTGCTGGGGGTGGGAATCCCCAATCTTCCAAAAAGCGTTCTGCATTCTAATTGTCAGGCAGTCCCGCACTCGGAAAGAAATAAACACACCTCGACATCACGCAAACCATTGTCCTTCAGAAGCTCCTCCTTCTCTGCTGCCGTCCTCAGCGCTCTAGCATCTCCGAGTATTTTCTCAGAATGTCTCCCGGTGCGGAGTGGATGCTCCGTGGAAAAATCAGACTGCTCGTTCCAAGGCACAAAGCAGATCGGGCATGGGTAGAGTCCCTATAAGCCTCGAATGAGAACCATCACACATCTAAAGAGATGGTTAGCAACGGAGTGTTATAATCATCACAATCTGTGGCCAAAATTTAGAATTCGAGGCCAAAGCCAGCGAAGAATGTCATCCCTCCAGCTCATCCAGTCCCCTACCTTGGAGGCATGCACGAGGGATTCAAGTAGCTTATAGAAAGCGGTATGCCACACAATGTTTTTAAAATTGCTAAAGGCCGGCTTTTTGTTTTACTGGGGGTCGTTCTTTACCTACACAACAATGTCAGCATCATGAATATGAAAACGGGGACGATTGAACATACAATGGGCTGATGACCAACCACCTGGCCACCGCCAAATCGAGTGTTGTTCCTAATGACAGTGGGAAGATTTGCCAATCTGGCGACCACTGCGTATGCTTTCTGAGTGCCGAACGACGACAGTTTGGATTTGTCGGCATACACGACGAAGCAAACAGGCTTTGCCGCTGGATCATCCGGCAGACCTGACTAGAGAAGCGTTTAAGTAGGTGTTCGGACAAAAATAAATGGTGTATCCTGAATAAGACTGCGCGCCCAGTCCCATAGCGGACGAGTGTACGTATCAAAGGTTTTGTCATCACCTTTGTACTGGATTGTGATGACACCTTTCTCGAACTGAAGGTATTTAGTAATGTAAGGTAGAGTTGATTCATAAATCGAAAGACGTACTGCGGTGCATTTATGCGACGCCAGCTCCCATAACTCACCGAGCTCATGTTTACTTGTCAGTGTGAAGTCATCCACCTTGAGCATACAGCGTCGAATAAAGGACATCAACATACGACTACACACGGCATTTGCCGCCGGAGGCTTACAAGTTTACAAAATTGATATCTATCTACGCCAATGGGACTTGGGATGTAACATCCACGTGTGAGTTCTCAATCTTCATTCCCGCATTCGGACCATGCCATGTAATGCTACCTACCTACCTACCTACACGGCTATCCCGTCGTTCATCGGAATCTGATGGGTTCAACCGTCACTATTCGCTCGTTCATCATTGATGACTTTGGGGGAGCTAACGACGAGGGAACTTAGGGCGCGGATATGTCCGACGAGCAGGGGTTCAAGGCAGCTTCTTACAAATTTTCGATGACATTGACAGCGAGACTTGAATTTACCATGCAATCGTTGTTCTAATATTGGTTTTGTCAATTATCAATATCTTTTCCGGCGATAAAAGTGGGAACATGACAATTCCTGAAGAACATTGGAAGAACATGACAGTTCCGGTGACGGTCCGAGTGACAGAAGCACAACAAATGGAAGATGACAGTTGATTGTCCGCCGTGTGTATGGCGACTATACTGGGAGAGTACAGTGGAATGGCAGTTTCTGATCTAGTTATTCTGGGACGACAGTTGACCGCCAAGTCACCACAACTCTGAACCGGTTGGTTGGAGCAGTGGCTGCTGATGGATTTCTGTTCCGTTTTGCAGATGTCAAACCAGTGAGCCAGGTGTGTATCTCGATCCCACTAGCGCACCGGATCCTCTGAATGTTCATCCAACCATGGTGCCAACCTTCGCTTAATCCGTGCCTTGGCCCTTTCTCCTGTGTCATTTCTGACATGACATGACAAGTATGTAAGTCTGACATATACACCGGTGCCGATAGAGCTTATAAGGCTCAGCGCTCAGCAGTCAAGTCGTACGTCTCCGAACCGAGTTTATCGCAAACCACGTCGAGTCATGAAATCGTTTCTGCCAGCCTTGGCGATCACGCTCTCCTTCTTCTGCGCGGCGTATGCCTTCGACGTCGAGTACTGCGTACGTGAATCAAAGCCCCGTCATGATACTCAGACACTGAGCCGCCCATATATGTCTGGTGTGCACTTGACAGACATCGCAGAACAACCAGGGCCAATGCTTCGGCATCAACGTCCCGGGGACCGGATTCGCGTGCAACGACGTCCGGCCAGGGTTCGAGGACCTCATTCAGCAGGTCGTCATCATCACCGCGAATGTGGACTGCGTGATATTCCAGTCAGTCGGAATCCCATCTCCATCACGTCCAAAATCCATCACGTCCAAAAAAACAGCACTCAAACGTAACGTATTGCCAGGGGTGTGGGGTGCACCAATACGAGCTTGAACTTGGGAACCAACCAGGGGTCGTTCAACCTCGGGAGCGCATGGTACTCATTTTTTTTTTACTGTGCGCCGGCGTACACCCCTGACGAATGCTCAGGATTGATCAAGTGCGGTCGTTGAGCTGCGGGCACCCGTAAGCATAATCATAAGGCTCCGATATTCTCGAAAGGTGAGTGCAGGTTAGCGCGATCAGGTTCCTGTCGATGATCTGACATATGTATAGCTAGTTTCAACCGTCCACGTTAAGCACAAGGCGGAATGTAGCGTGCTTGTCGTATATTTCTCGTGGTGTACAGGATATGTACACCAATTGTTCAACTGCCCCAGGTATTGATTGCTGCTTGGAAACTCGATTGAATGAGGGACACTGTCCAGGGTCGCCGTCGACAAACAAACACCAGTTCGCGCCCGAGACGTCTGAGCATGGCAAAGGGATGGCGCGAACGACCGCGCATGGCCCCCCGTGGAACGCTTTTAACCCATCAACGCGAAACTCGATGCTGCGGATGCGCAAGCCGTCGGGAAGCCGGGAAAGCTCGTCGAGGTGAGCCCGCGATCGGGGATGGCCGCGACATTGAGGTGCAGCTCGTCCAGTGCTAGGAACTCGGCCAGGAAGGGTTTTAAGGCAGGGCTTTCGTAATGTAAGCCCGGGGGGGTGGATGTGAAATCGAGTTTGGACGCTGCGCGTGATTAATTTGCTTAATGCCTTTGCAATGCCTCGTGACATAGCAGGTTGGGGTAATCGGACCAAGTTGGGTGGCACACAGCGACGGGAGGTCCAGATGGGTTAGGTGCAGGTAATCCGAGAGGATCATCGGCGGCAGAAGGAAGATTCTCCCGCTGTGACAGACCAGACGGACAGCTCCGCCGTTCGGAAGGGACGTCATCAAAGGCTACTGTGAGGGAGTTCAGTGGCATGTACGGAGAGGTGTCTTCCTCAATTTCGCGGTCGGCGGGGGCATCGCGTTCCCAGGAGAGAACGGCAACCTCGAAACGCCGCAGGAATGGAAACTCAGCCAAGGAACGCCCGAAACTTGTGTTGGATTCAGTGAACCGGGCAGAAAGGGAAGGGTGCTTGCGACGGGATTTTCCAGAGGTCTGCGGATCGAGGCGATATGCATCTCGGTAGCATTCGGAAGAGTGCTTCGAGGTGGTAGATGCTACGAGGTGTGTCCAATACCGCAGAGCCGAAGCCTTCGGAATCAGGATATGAGGAGCAAACGTGTTGCCTGGTGAGTGCAGAACTGTGAAAGCGACGCAGTCCACCGGGTGAGGATTATGTCAATTTTGGGCTTTGAGAAGTCAGAAGGCGCCATCCAAGTCGCCTGGTGGGTGTGGATCCTCGTTGTCGGCCTCATCGTCTGACCGAGAGATATTCTCGCCATCGCCCTGGAGGTTTCAATAAATCAAATCAAATCGTCCTTCAGACGAACATGTTGAGCCAGTACCTGACTCGAGATATCTGGCAAAGGAAACCGACTGAGGGAGAAATATAGAGCTATGTTGGGGAATCACCAAGAGATCTACAAGTCTTTGAAGGAGCGAGATAGGATCGAGGCCGAGTCGGAATGATGTAAGCACGTCGCTATCCACCCTGTTGAAGCTTGGAGCTCGTAAAACAGGGCAAGTATGAGGGTGCATCACGGTGAGGTATCTGAATTTTGACAAAGTAATTGCCGCCCGAACCCCCTAGTCTCGGGATCATGGAGAAGATGGCCGGTATCACAAGTGGATAGGCGGGATACGCGCTTTTCAGAGATGACAGCCAAAAGACGAAGAATTTCTTGAGCTGAGAACCGGCCATTCCAAGTGAAATTCCCCGCCAAGTAGGAAAGCAGCCACGAGGAAACAATACAAAGAGCCCCAGTAAAAATTGGTATGCGTATGAGAGACAGGCGACAGATCGAGGGTAGGAAGAGTTCGGGAAGAGTACGAGAGGGAGGTTGATTGCCCCGGGGTCGTGACGCGCACAAAGGCCTCCTTGCAAGAGTGGTCGGCGACTCAGGAACGTTTTTGAAAAAAGCCACTACGACCTAACCACGTCGAGACGGCTGCAGAGACTCTTTAGGCCCTGATCGGGTCACCGGGCTCAACAACCCTGATCTGCCAAATATCAGCCAGATGGCTGATGTGACCGAGCCATCTGGCCGCTATTTGGCAGACCAGGGTCGTTGAGCCCGGTGACCCGATCAGGGCCTTATACTCCGGTGTAGAAGACCGGGAGGTTCACAGTGCGTGTGGCTAGGCCAGTTGGATCCAGACTCGTGAGTAAATTGGCTAGACGCGCTCGTTGTGGCGGGAAGGAGAGAGCTGGGTGGCTGTGTAGACGGATCAAATCGCCGATCTCTTCTTTCCTCTTGCCATCCTGATCAGCTGATGTACTCGTGTACCAGCTCCCGACGTTCCTTACGCTGGGTTGCAGATCCATTGGATTCCAACGGGTAGAATTTTTCATTTCTCTCCGTTATCACATTCTAATGCGCGGCTTCTTGACCGACGGGTTAGGAACCTATGCCTGGCTACATTATATATTTTTGGAAAGCGACTAGCGGGCGAAAAAGCAAAACCACCATTTTTGGACCGTTGGAATCCATTAACCCATCAAAATCTGATGAACGATGGGACCTAACCCACACACCGCTTAAATTTCAAGCAGCCGAGCCATGGCACGTGCGGTGGCTGTTCGCGTTTCTCATTCGCACCATCACCACACTCGAGCTCTGGTCCATTTCCCATCCTCAGAGTGGGCTTATACCACAGTCTTGGGAGCTCCTTGGTTAAGATCGCACCCATGTCGGCCGCCATCCTGTTCTCGGCGCTTGCACCCGACGTCATCCTCTCGATCTTCGCCTGCTGCGACATCTTCACGGTAGTTTCCATCGGCCGGGTAAATACCCTCTGTTTCTTTCGAATCCCATCGAATGACGCAAAATACTTCCAGACTTGCAAATATCTCCACAGCCTTGCCTTCCAGAAAAGCGTTTGGCTCGATCTTCTCGCCGATCTCAAGCGCAGGTTGATCTTGGAATCGGGCACGCCAGACCTTAGTGAGCTGTCGACAGACGAGCTTATAAATCTGGTGAAACGTCTGCTCTACGGCCCAGATACATGGACTCCATCGGATGGAGGGTTCACGCCTGAAGTGTCCAAGGAAATCACTCTGCATCCTACAATTCCAAATGGACCGGGGGTTCTCGACTGGGAAAACGAGGCCAAGCTGTTTCAGAGCGGGCGTTACGTGTTATTCAACAATTGGCGAGTGCTCGAGTGCTGGAGTGTCGTAGAAGATAGGCTAGTATGGAAGCACACGTCGACGATTGACTCTGCCTCAGTCGTTGCTTTTGCAGCAGAGGAGAGGCATGATCTGGATTCGATCATCCTCATGATATGCCAGCGTACCTTCCCCCAAAATGGTACCCGAACCAAGTGGGTCTCAGCACGATGCACAAGTCAGGCAGGAATGAAACTAATCCTGGCGCTCAGTTATGTCGAGATCGTCGAGCTGGATGTGCAGAAGGGCACTCACGATGTCCTTTTAATATGTCGCGCTCCGGACACAGACTATGACAACCCGTTTTCGGACCCCGCCATCTGCGGGGCGCTTGCAATTGTAGCGTCACCTGGGGATGGTTTTCTAATTATCGATTGGAAGGCGAAGAGCTCATTCGTCCTGAAATGTACCCCGGTACGTGCCCCGCTGGCCTTCATTACCCGACGCCAACGCTAATATCGACCCCAGGACTGGCAGTCTTTGATAGCGCTCATTCCCCAGCATACCATTTTCAAAACCGTTTCGCCCGGAGGCGAATACCAGCTACATCTCATCTCCGACGACGTACTTCGGCTCGGTGTAGCCAGCCCCGAGCTCAACGAGCCCGTCGTTTTCACTGAAGTCCTCGAGTCCCAAATTCCCAAGCTCCTCACTCACCGCATCCCCCCGAGCCCGCTCTCGCCCCCCGTCAACGGTCCCCTCGGCTGGACACTTTTCGAACAAATGTCCGCCCGCGAGAGCCCATTGCGGAAGGGCACTTATCGGATCTGGCTCTACATGTCAAAGAAGAAAAACCACAAATCCCCCGATCCGTTCTCTACCGCCCTATGTAGCTACGACATCACCATCTCTCGTGGGAACCCACCGCGATGGCGCGAGCGCGCGCGCGCGCCGGCGCTGCCGCAAATGTATTACCGTGGAATCACGTACTCCGGGCACACGCAGGTCTTCGACGCGCATGGCATGCGTAACGAGCAGATCCTGCCGCCGGCGCTGACGGCTGCGAGCGGGGAGGTGGATCTGGGTGACCATGGCGACTTCGTCGACGTCGCGGCGTATTCCGGGGCGCTGACCTACGCCACGCCCGAAACAATCGTGATCCTTTACTTCAAATAAGTAATAGTACTAATACGCATGACATTCTCGGCGAGCTGGAGCTGACCCCACTCGACAGCACACTGAATTCAACAGCAAAAGAATTCATTCGGGATTCGGAATCGAGCATCATCTGGAGCGTCCCTGACCATTAATGTTATATATGGCGCTATGCACGATGGATATAAGTCAATTCGATGATACAAAACATTCTGGAACGAGGCTGGCTTTGAAACTATCGAGCCACGGGGCAAGAAACAGTTCGTTCGAGTCAGCAGCAAATCTCGACTTCAAGAAACTAAACGCAACGGGGAGAAAAGCGGTGAAGCTCTGCCGTCTACCAGGAATCCCGTGGCGGACATTTCCGCCAGCCGGGCTTCAACGTCGTCGTCGAACTCTGATTCTTCGAGAATGAGTTCCGCGCTCGCCAACAAGAAAATGATGTGCTCCCGGACAGTGATTCGACCATCGTAGCTACCACGTCGCCGTCAAATTCGGCCTCGTGTCCGAGCCTGAGCTTCGTTAATGCAGGCAGCACGACCGGAGGCGCAACGACTGCGTCGGCCGCACGGCGCGTGAAGGCCTGGAAGAGCGAGTCTGTCACGCATGCACAGAATTCGAGGCTGAGCGCCGTGAGGGTGGGCGTGAGGCGCAGGAATGCGAGAAGCGTGTCGAGGCCGAGGTCGATTCCGAACAGAAAGAGTATCGTGAGAGGGAAAGGAGCACGAGCATGGAGGTCGAGGGAGACGTGCGTCGGCCATTCTGTGGCTTCGATCGCTGAGATATGGAGGGATTCGAGGGCGGGGAGTCGAAAGGGGCGGAGGAGCGCAAATCTGGGGCTATCTACGTCTCCGACGAGAGAGAAGGACCGGAGGGCGGGGAGGGTGCAGAGAGCCAAAGTTCGGTCGTCATCCGCTATGGGCTCCACCGCGTCAAGCACGCATGTCTGGAGTGCGCTGCTTGGATCGCCCAAGGCAAGAGGCCGAATAACCCGCGGAATGGGACAAAGCGCATGGGCAGGTAAATAGGCGGCCTTGGCGTGGAGAACGAGAACCCATTTTCAGAACGAGAATCCATTTTCAACGAGGTTTGAGGTAGTTAATAATAGCTATCGGCTGTCCAGTGGCTTAGAACCAATTATAATTGCGCTATATGCTGAACTAAGAGCTCAAGATCACGTCGAACAGCGCATGGGAGACGTTGGAGAAAACGACCTTTTTTTAGCACATTTTGGAGCAGGTGAAGGGTAGAGTCGGACCACGCTGGAGCCCAGCCCGAACATATAAGTCGCCAGAATATATATAAAGACCAGAGAGGCCCGGGAACCGCAGAGAAGGCGGAATGTCGGTTTAGTGGTGATGGTCCTTCAGCAGAATACATGAAATGAAATCCGTCCACAGAAATTGGTCCAGATAATTCTGTCCACAGGAATCTTGCACAATGTGTGAACACGTTTCACTGGAAGAAAGTCACTCCACTAAAATGTCTGCAGCGAAATTACGACAAATTTCTGTGAACAGCAGATTCCGCCATCATCCCTACTTCACCGGTGCTCTCAGTTATCAACCCCTTTCCCGTACCGTTCGGCACCCCATTCCGACCGATCGCATCAATGTTATTATCAATCGGATCGGACGTTGAAATTTTGCCGAAGTCAACCAAAAGCCAACCAAAAACCAGTCATTGAAAAGATTCTCGATGGATTCACCAAAAAGCCCCCCAACCCGCATTTAAAAAAACAGTCTAAATGGCTAATACGTAATAGTAATCACTGCTGCCGTCGATCCCTCCACATTCACCGTCGTAGTGATCCCATCCGCAGGATCGCTCACAGTGGCCCACGTAATGGCAGGGAACTGCCCATTACTGAGCTCGAGGTTCGTCTGGCTGAACACGGTCGAGCCGGAGGGGTAGGAGCTCCGACCTGTCACGCCGTACGCCTCCAGCGTCAACGTCGACCAGACGAGCTGCTCCCCGCCGTCGACCTCGAGCGCAGTGCCGCCGACGTTGACGAACTGACACAGGTAGCTGAACGCATTCCCGTTGACGCCGACCAATCCGATCGCGCCGTGAAGAGATTGACCGGTGGATACTGTGACGAGTGGGGTAAAGAAAGTGCCCCCAGGATAGATGTACCATGACGCCACGGCCCAGAACTGGCCGCCGCCGGCTGCGGAGCCGCCCCACTGCAATACGAAGAAAAAGTGTGAGTGAGCTGCTAACCGAACGAAAATGGGAATCAGTGCACGTACCTGCAGCACGGGCTGCATAATCGCGTCACTGCTCGCGGGCTCGATGGAGTTGAACAGAAAGAGCGTCTGCCCGGTGTTAGCGGGCGGCGCATTCGGGACATTCCACGTGGTCTGGAATGACCCGATAGGCGCGTCGTTGTTGAAGTAGCTGGCGAATGCGACCCAACCGGTTTCCTCAGGGAGCACGCCATCGGTGGACGGGGCTGCCGCTTCGGCGGCGGAGTCGAACGTGACGACCTTGTGAACTGCGCCCGAGGCGTTGAGGACGTGCACCGTCGACGCGTCGACGTGTACGATTTTGCCGCCGACGGGGATTTCATGCACGGTGTCAGGGGACTGGTGGCCGCGAGGCGTGAGGACCGTGCCAGCAGGCGCGGGGGGCGCCGGGACGGCAAGCGCGGAGATGGTGAGCAAGGCGGCGACGCCGAGCGAGCGGAAGGTGTTGAGCATTGTCACTGTCTGTGAGGACAATAGTAAAGAATATCAGATGAGACGTTGAAGGGCAGTAGATTCAGGACATGACCTACGGAGGGAGTCCTAGTGAGAGAATCGAGAGGCGGGTACCTTTCGACGTGTTTACCTTGTTCAACTTTCATCTTTTATATCGGCACTGGCGCTCGAGCGGGTAGACCCATCAGGAAGATCAAGCCACATAGTCTCAAGCCGCGCAGGGGACTGCGGGAGGAGGAGGACCTTACACATCTGGACCCGGGACGCCCAAATTTCACGGCGAGTCGCGCGCCGGGATAGCAGTGATCATCGCATCTGTTCCATCAGGCTTTCAGCGCCCGTGACAGACTCTGTCTGGGCGTCTAGCCGGGCGGTAGTGACTACGCGTTGTGGGTTCGCTGATGATGGGGCGGGGATCGGGTAGAGGGCGGGAGCATGCCAAGGCTATGTGGCCCGCGAACTGCTGTGGCAAGGCACAAGTCCAACGGAGAAAACGGAGAAAGAACTTGAGAGAGACGAGAATGATTGCTGTCACTCGGCTCCGCTGTATGATCGGAGATCTGTTCCTCGAGTTCAACTTCCTGCACAAAAAGTCACACTTGAAGACGCGCTCAGGATGCGTGATCTGTTCTCGCCTGCTCTCCCGTTTCCGTACCTGACGGATCCATTCGTTGCGCGCACCGCATCTATCAAAAAGTTTTACTTACGCTCTGCGCGGACCCAGGAGTTTCAACAATGGAAGGGATCGATAGAACCGTGGGGTGAAATGTGTACAGAGTGTTTCCTAAATTTCTCTTTGGCGTAATCCCGCGCCTGACATAGACTGAAGGGCAGTTGAATACAGTATCCGAATTGCTTGTTGCCCGCTGTGTGATTTTGAATTGAATAGATGGGACCAGAATGCCGATTTGATAGGAGCCTGAAAACACGGTGTTTCAACACAAGTCCGGGCGGTTCCGCAAGGTTGACGGTCTCGAATTGATCAGGGTCTCTCGGTCCGAGAAAGTACACCATGTTGTTCAACATAACCAAATTCCGGTGCAATGGCCGACCGCTGAGCCTATCTATTTGCCGCTCCGTTTTGTGGTACAAAACAGATGGCTGTGTCCTGGCATAGCCACTGGTGCCTAGCTATGTGAGGTTCATTTGGGTACCCAAATGAATGAGCCATATGTGTAGGTTCCCAGTCGAGCAACGTGTGGGGTTGCCTCAATTGAGGTTGTCGTAGTCGGCAGAGAGGTGCCCATCAATGATCAAAGGGTCCAGACCGCTGAGGTAAGCTATGGGTGCTTACGGGTGCCAAGCGCAGCTCTGCTTCAATCGAGCTTCGATCCACCACTATCGAATTGCAAATGACGACGAACCTTACTTCCCAGTCGAACTGGAGCACAAAATATTTGAAGCGACGACTCTCATGCAAGCGTCAACCCTTCGCTTCTCCTAATAATGCGTTGGGTTTTCTCCAAGCAATCTGGACCCCTTCTCATTCAATAGATCAGAGTTGGAAACTCTTTTGTATCGCGTTGTACGAATGGATGATATCAAGCACGCGAACGCGGCGCCATGCGCTCTGAAGCACCTATTTATTTATTTGGTCTTTGCGGGAGGCGGTCCGCTTCTTGGCTCTGTCCTCCGAAACCTGAACGGCGGAAGAAGATGCCAAACCATGCTGCGATGTTGTGGATCTAGGCATCACGGAACCACATGCCAATCCATCCCCTGTTCTGTTAAGATACAGAAGAAAATATGATAATATTTAGGGCAAAAATACTACAGCCTTTATACCCTACAGAATATCTAGAACATTAAAGAACAAAATACACTACTGAGTAAGAACATGAGTAAGAAGTAGTCGGAGGCTCGGAGAGCCGACTTGATCAATCACGGTCAGGTGATCGTGTTCAACTCCAACACGTTCCATTCCTCGTGGATATCAACTTGCATCGCCTGGCAACATAACTGACTTTTGGCCGGTGCCGGATAATTTTGTGGCCCGGAAACGAAGCGAACTCCTCCCGGTATAAGTACCTTCCACGTTGACAGTTTGCTCGATATCTGATGAACTTCTAGAGGGGATAATACTAGGTTGAGGATCACAAGGATCATATCTTTCCTCTACGCTTCGTAAAGATTCTCATTCCAACTACTCCTTGAGGGCCATTGCTGGCACATGGCAAAACTCGTCGGCCTTCGGTTTGACACTGACATATTGAAACCATACATGACTCGATGTCCAGTCTGTTGCATTTGTTTGACTCAAATGAGGTTGTTGAAACACTGGCAGAAGGCTCGCTTTCGGCAATGGATGCCGCGAGCAGGTCGGTTCATTTCAGTGTTTAGCTTTTACCTTAACTCTTGCATGTGTTTCAAGACAGTGCTGAAAACTCACAATGTATGGTCTTTAGCGGTCTGGGGGTAATCCTGAGGTCCACGCGCGCTGGATCCTGATTCTGACCGGAAGACTATTTCCTGAATAACTTGGTCAAGGTGGAAAATTGTGGGTTGTCATGGTTACCAGGTAGTACCGAGGATCTAAGGTAGCCCCCGTCCATCCTCGACAAACGTTACGTGTTATCTCCTTATCCGGCGGAACAGAGAAAAAGATTTTCTATTGAAATAACCCCGGATATTAGAGCAAATCCCTTCGACCAGATTACGAGAATACATACAAGGTATCCACTGAATTAAATCTGGGTCTCCTCGGTGCTTGTCTGTTGAGTAGTTACAGCTTTAAGCAAGGGACCTGAATTCCCATCACACGCGATCAATTAATGATCTGAACCGTCGCTGCAGCCCAAATCGATAACTCCTCAACCCATAAGGACCGGACGGGGCCAAATATTACTTCATGAGTCCTTTAAATCTACTTCTACAATCTGGTCGAAGGGATTTACGCTCCGTGGCCTAATGGCTCCAATAGAAATTCTTGTTGTCCGCTTCGCTAGATAAGGGAATTTCACGTGACATTTGTCGAGGATGGACGGGGGCTACCTTATTAGAGTCGTTCAATGAATTAATCCCAAAGTGCATCTTTGGATGCGTCAGCCAACGTCAATGTACAACTGACGCTGGGTGGTTGTGCACTGACGCAGAGCGGCGCACGTACCGATGCAAATCGGCACACACGGTTTTGAAGTGTCGCAAGAGTACGCAGGAGCAACCTGCAGACTCGTTAGGCTGATCAGCACTCACGAGGAATGTATTGGAGTAGGGTAGGACCTAGAAATCTCAAAAAAAAAAAATTCATGACAACCCAACCAACTCAACAATTAAATATTCGGTCGATGCAGCGGCGGCGTGAATTGTTTCAACATAATTTGAATGTGATTCCTTGATTGGCGTCATCGGATAGCAGTACAATGTTGAGCAAAATATGTCTACAAGGGACCGAGTACGACCTTGAGGTTCAACCATAGAAAGTTTTGTGGGCATTGGGAAATTAATAGAAGCCATCGAGAGTGCCAGAGATGAGCGGCCAGAATGGTCAGAGAGATTGGCATAATTTCGTCCAAGTATGTACGGTTTGCCGGAAGGACTCGGATGGATTTGAGAAATCCATTGTCCGTCCGCAGCCTTCGGCCACCTTCCCCTTCGGGATATGACTGATTGATGTCACCGACACGCGTCACCGTGACACTCTCTGCTCTTGCTCTGCTCCGTCCTCACTCAGCTCTTGTTGCTTGCTCGTTGCTGTCGCGGTGCCAATGCCACCGCTGAGTGCACACCAGATTCAACCCACCACCGATCCCAGGCTCGTCCTGGCTCGTCGCGCCCGTGTCCCGCTCAGCATGAAAATTCCCGAGATCATCAACACTGAACCGGACTGTGATCAAAGCCGTCGACGGCCCACTCTTTGTCTCTCGTGACGCGCTGCTTGGTTACCGCAACGGTATCACTTCTGCTGTCACGACCCTCTCCTTGCGTGGCTTTTTCTCTGGCCTCCGCACAGTCTTCAGCACGGTGGCGGCACATAACCTCATTAATGGACGATGGCTCTTGTCTCCGACCATCACCATCAAAAGCCAAAACCGCCGGGGGACTTGCCTCCCCGCGCGGCAGGCTCAGTGCACCCCCGACCCCACGATGACACGGCCTCAGACTCCTCCCCGGAGCGCCCTGCGCACCCTCTTGTTGTCAAAAGCCCCCACAGTCGCCGTATATTGAAACAGCCCCGGACCGAGGCCCCGCTGGAGCCCATCGACTATGCAAACCCCGCACAAACACCCCTGCCACGCGCCACGGACACCCTCCCTGTGGAGGATCCCATGGAGTCGCCCCCTTCGCCGCCCCCACACTTCTGGGAGACGCGCGAATATGATCTCATCGCCCAGATGATTGATCTCACTGGTCAAGCCAGTGCTCTCCTGAACGAGCTTCGGGAGACCTACGACATGCCCCTACGTGGTCTCGCCCACCACATCAGAGACTTCTACCAACGCCTCGGCGTCCCGTGCGACGACATTCCTGCCCCACTCCCACCTGCGATTCCCACCGCCACCTATGCCAGCGTGGCAACCCCACGCGTCACCCGCGCTGATCCGCATCCGCAGTCAGCACTGCCCCCGGTTACTCCGGCTACCCGTCCCGACCGGCCCTCGGCACCCCGCACGGCACTTCCGCCTACAAAACCAGCAAGAAGAAGCGGCCAACTCAGCCGTCATCGACCCCGCGGCGTCAGTCACGCTCATCGCCCCACCGTCTGATCCTGCGGTGGACAGTTTCTCCTCCGGCGATCACGCAGCGCACATCGGTAACAGCCATGACCGCCGTGCTGGACGACGCCACCTTCGAGCGTCATTCCCCGTCTCACATTCAAGGTGTGAACTGGACCAGCAACGGTAATCTGGTCATCCATACTCGGGCTCCGTACACGGCATCTCAACTCAAGTCCCTTCACGGGGACGCGGTGGTTGAGATTGTCAAGCGCGAGTGCGGATTTACCGGCCCTGCGGTCCTGGAGGCGGACTCTCCTTGGGTGCAGCTTGTTGTCCATGGGGTGCCGGCGCAGCCCCTGGTGACCTCTTTGGAGTTTGAACAGGAGGAATTCTGGACAGCTTTGGAGAGTACAGGGAACGGCCCCGCAGAGGTCAAGGCCATCCGTCTCCTCTGTCGCAACGAAGAACTCGAGACACGGGAGAGGCTATCGTTGAGGCTGACGTTCGGTGACGCCAACGCCGCCAATCGCATGCTCTCCTCCGGCGCATTTTTCTTCGGGACTCACTGTCGTGTTTCACGGTATCGGCCCCGTTCGAAATCTCGCTCACTCTCTTGACTCTTTTGTTGTTTCCTGGTTCTTTGATTTCCCCTCCTCTCCTTATTCTCCTCCGAACCACATTTAATTTCTACTCATAGGGCCTTCGTGCCCGTACTTATCCCAGCGGGACTTCCCCGCTATGAGCTGGGCCCCAGGGCCCGCTCTCAGCTATGCCGCTTTTTCATCCATATGATTCAGATTCGTTACCACTACCATTGCTACATACCTACGTACAAGAGAGGTCCCTACCATATCGTACGCGACAAAGGGGAAATAAAATTGAATCAAAAAAAAAAAAAAAAAAAAAAAAACCTCATTAATGGTGTTATCATCCAGGAGGTCGCCACGCTGCATGTGGCGCTGTCCCTGTCCTCTGGAATCAGTGTCAGTACACAGATCGCGACCCTCCGAGGTTTTCTCCTCGGTGAGAGACACGGTGATCTGGCGCAGCGGTTCGCGGCCGTTGTTGCGGTACGCCGACCATCCATCTCTCATCCTACAACTATCTCATTGGCCCATTGGGAGTGGTGCTTCAGAGTCCTCCGCAATACATGTGAAGCCACATGCATGTCGCGGGTGCGAATCCGCACCTAGCGTGACATGCGTAGCTGCGCAGTGTTGGAGGACAGCAGTTACGAGACTAGTTTGGCCACACACAGATTGACCTACAATGAAGATCGCGAGTGAGAAGTACAGTGGCGGCAAAAAAGAATGGATGCGGCGGTTTGGGCCCATTTCTGGGTCGAATCCCTCCAAATAAAATTGTGGCATGAAATTTGAGTGATTTCAAGCTCCTCTGTACAAAGTAAACTATACCGTGCTTGTACTGTTGTCCCGGAATAAAATTATTTGGCGTATTCTGAAAAATTGTTCTCTGCTTCATCACACATCTGGAAAGAATCTAAGACAGGCAGCTGTATATTTCTTTGGGTGTGGGGAGCGGAGGACAGATCCGTAAGCCGCCGATGCCCAGGTCGTAGGGCAATGGGAAGCCAGAGAATGCACCCAAAACAGAGACGCCAGACGAGGGCAGAACTAGTGCCCACGGCTAACCCAAAGAACCTGCGGACCTTGATCTTCACTCGAAATGTTGTGAGACAAGAAATGCTGGATGTAAATTCGGCTAAGTATGGCCTTGGAAATCATGAAACAAGATCTTGGGAAACTCGAGGTTAGAATGGTCTAAGGTGTGTGTGCGAGACATCTGTGAGCCGAGATATGTCGGAAGTAAATTTGGCATAGGATCTCAAGGCCCGATAGGAGACCCTGGAGAAGAATGTAATTGGATAGGATAAGAATTGGTTCCTAGTGTTCACCGGTATGAATATAAATATCATGCTCGAGGCAGAGCTGGACATTGGTGTAACTAAATCCTGGGATGGGGAAACCTCGTGGGTGGAACATAAGGACTTCGGAGTGTTAACATGAATGGCCGAAAATTCTAGTGCATTATAAGCAGTCGAGGCCGAGAAATCTAGCTCGCTGGCGGGAAGGAAGGAAGATTAGTGTGTTCTAAGGTATACGATTTGATGTAGCGTGGGGCTGCCGGTGCAGCGAGGGATCCAGGGTGGAGCGTCGGAGCGACGTGGTGGCAGGAAGAGAAAAAGGTCCAGTCACATGTCACTCCGCCGTCACAAGATCAGTCACCGCCCTCCGCAGGCTATCTATTTGCCGCTCCGTTTTGTGGTACAAAACAGATGGCTGTGTCCTGGCATAGCCACTGGTGCCTAGCTATGTGAGGTTCATTTGGGTACCCAAATGAATGAGCCATATGTGTAGGTTCCCAGTCGAGCAACGTGTGGGGTTGCCTCAATTGAGGTTGTCGTAGTCGGCAGAGAGGTGCCCATCAATGATCAAAGGGTCCAGACCGCTGAGGTAAGCTATGGGTGCTTACGGGCGCCAAGCGCAGCTCTGCTTCAATCAAGCTTCGATCCACCACTATCGAATTGCAAATGACGACGAACCTTACTTCCCAGTCGAACTGGAGCACAAAATATTTGAAGCGACGACTCTCATGCAAGCGTCAACCCTTCGCTTCTCCTAATAATGCGTTGGGTTTTCTCCAAGCAATCTGGACCCCTTCTCATTCAATAGATCAGAGTTGGAAACTTTTTTGTATCGCGTTGTACGAATGGATGATATCAAGCACGCGAACGCGGCGCCATGCGCTCTGAAGCACCTATTTATTTATTTGGTCTTTGCGGGAGGCGGTCCGCTTCTTGGCTCTGTCCTCCGAAACCTGAACGGCGGAAGAAGATGCCAAACCATGCTGCGATGTTGTGGATCTAGGCATCACGGAACCACATGCCAATCCATCCCCTGTTCTGTTAAGATACAGAAGAAAATATGATAATATTTAGGGCAAAAATACTACAGCCTTTATACCCTACAGAATATCTAGAACATTAAAGAACAAAATACACTACTGAGTAAGAACATGAGTAAGAAGTAGTCGGAGGCTCGGAGAGCCGACTTGATCAATCACGGTCAGGTGATCGTGTTCAACTCCAACATGTTCCATTCTCGCTGCTGTCGGTTCAGTGCTCCGCGGCGAACGTGCTGGGGTCCCAGACACTGCTCAACCATCTGGAAACTCGAGCGGCGGGATGGGCGGCAGCATTTTCATGTAAATATACCCGCTCATATTTATTTGATTCACAGGGATGAGAGCGAGCTTCGTTTTCACGGCAATCAAAACCCTCTTCCAGACTCCCAGCATCTGGCTTTTCTTGACTTTTATCAGGTTCACAGAAATGCTGGAAATCACGAGGCGTACTTCACCAAAATGCCGAAACACGCGGCATCAATGAAAGGCAAAGTTATTGCCATTGAACTTTGGATGGATGGCGAAGGACCCGGGGCTGTGGGGGTTGTGATTTTATTCAGATTTGTGCACATATAGTTGACCTTATTATGCAGAGCTCCAAATCAGGGCCAATCTCATCTGTCAAGAAGCGCAAGTCGATGGCAGGCAAGGCCTCTGCTGAAGTTGAGGCACCTTCCAAACGTCCGCGGAGTGAATCTCACTCCAGTTTCCATGTGATTGATCTCACATTCTTCCAGTCTCCGGCAGCATTGGAACCAGCTTCGTCTGTCAGCTTCCCGGTCCCGATCTTGCCAAATCCACCGCCATTGTTCTGCTCTTTCAACAATCTCAGTTGATCACGAGAAACGCAATGTAAAGGTCTTCTGGTCCGACACTGTTACTCCCACAACTGAAGGATCGCCAATGAGATTTCTCACAGCGGCAAGATGAAGCACTGCTATAAGGTACTTTGATTTATCCCTAGATTGTACTTTCGGTATTCATGCACTTGTAGCTGTCTATCGGCGACGAGCAATTCGTCGCAAAGTGCTTTTTCGAGACTGGTCGAGGCAAAGATCAAGTCACGTTGGAAGAGAACACCACAAATCTCGAGTCCAAACTGGTGCGCACGGAGAATGCTCGCTGGTTTTTGAAATCCTTCCGCACCGCAGCAGAAGAAATCAACTTGGTTACGCCCAGAGTAAGCCCTCCTTCATTGACTCATGCACTGTTCCTGATCCATGCTGCAGACTTCGAAATCACCCAGTACCGCATCGCTCAGGAGGTGGTTGAAGGGGACGCAAAACCCTCCCCGGCTTCAGGTATTACGTCGAAGGTATGGGAGTCGGAGCCTACCCCTACCAAGAAGATCATTTGCTTGCTTGAACCCCTCCGTAACGCCGCAGTGACCCATTATACCGGCACCATGGAACACCCGACGGGCACTGGTCAGCTTGCACACACTCTGTTCGCTTTCGTCCACTATGCATTCCAGGCCAGCGGGGGCGACATCCTCTTCGCTGATATACAAGGTATGTGCATCGAGACTATCTTGCGGAGATCTCATTGAGTAACGTCTGCTTCACAGATTCATCGGGCAGACTCAGCAACAAGAACATGGGAATCATCATCTTTGATTTGATGATTCACTCACCAGACGAGTAAGTGTTTCTATTAGTTCGAGACTCACCATCCTCATTGTTGACAGGAATACCGGGGTCGGAGATTACGGCCCAGCAGGCATCGTACGCTGGCGTGATCAGCATGATTGCACTGTTTTTGCCAGCGACTTGGGCTGGAAGTCGGTGATGATGACGAAGAAGAGGAGTAGTAGATTATATTCACGTTTCTGGATCTTACAAAACGAATTTTATGCTTTAGACTGTTCTTCGCACCCTCGAGTCTTATCCTGATATGTTCAACAGCTTGGTGAGATGTAAGCATTACTATTCAAAGATCTTTTGCACGCCTACCATTTTGGACTCAGAATATCCGCGCCGTGCGCCTATCCACCGAAGAGCTCCCCGGGTGCTCCCACACAGGACAGGGAGAAGAAGATATACAGTGGCGGCAAAAAATAATGGACGCGGCGGTTTGAGCCCATTTCTGGGCTGAATCCCTCCAAATAAAATTGTGGCATGAAACTTGAGTGATTTCAAGCTCCTCTGCACAAAGTAAACCATACCATGCCTATACCGTTGTCCCGGAATAAAATTATTTGCGTATTCTGAAAAATTGACTTCGTGGATTTGCATGGTACCGAAAATCGGTCATGATAGCATGAAAGTATTTGAAAAATGGACCATAGTGACATTTTATTCGACGAGGATTGATTGGTATCTCGCCTCACAACGGGGCCCTCAAGTTGACCATTTTGAGCCAAAATGAGCCAAAATGGCCAAAAATGACCAACTTGTGGTGTGCATTGTGAGCTCAAATCTATATAAGAATCGAACACCAGGAGTTTCTCGAAAGCTGATTGGTCAATTGGGTCGGACAAGCAGCTCAATGACGTCCACCTTGCTTTCTTTTCTCACCGGCCCCACCCGCTCCACCCGGTCAGCCGTGGCGATGGCTACATCGCACCTTGGATTCTTTTCTCACCCGCCCTACCGTGCTCCACCTTCGATTATCTTACACCGAAATAATGCTACCAGCGCGCTGCTGCAATTAACTCCAGAATCAACTCCTTGATCACATTTTCAGGTCCGCGCAAGACGATCCCTGGATCCCATAGTTGCATTTGAACACACCGCCCCACTAGAAAATGTCGAACGCCCCACCCAGCTCCACCAATATGTTGTGTTTATAAACTTAGATGCTCAGATGGCGTCGACTTTCGGGCGCGAAGAAAAACATAATTGGGGAGCACTGGCATGAAGGCCAGTGACGAGGAGGATGAAGAACAGAGTCCCATAATTGTCGCGACCGGCAACTATGTGGACAGAATGGGCAAGATACAGTATAAGCGTTCAGGAAAAAGGAAGACCGGAAATTTGTTTAGGGTTAAGGAGGCGAATGCAAATTATCGTGCAACAGGAAGTAGTTTTAAACCTATGAATTAAAAAGCTGAGAGGAACTCGAGGGAATAAGCGGGATGAAGAGAGAGAAAAATAATGGCTGGAGCAGCCACAGTAATTAGGAGCAAAGATAGCTGATCATTAGGCCGCGAGGAGTCAACCAAAGGTTGACGACGAGCGGCGTCTTCAATGGAGTTGAGGAGGTGGCAAGTTAAACTTGAATTATGTGTGCCGTAGCGTAGCACGGGTTACTGCTAGTGTGTATTGATTCCACTAAATTAAAATGTCACTATATGGGCGATATATTGTATAAAAACTACCGGTTTTCCACATGTTTTCGACCTCTGCTTGCATGACAACTTTTTGGTTGCCTGCAACTGTCAAATGTGCCTGCAAATCTGGAGATTTTGCTATCATCTCCAGTTTTAACATCTTTAAGGTCACACCTTCTCATTTGCATGCAACTTTCGGGGCTCAGCCCCTTTGGGATGTGCAGAGCGTGATCATATCACCACGGCTATCAGGGATCATGTACCAAAGCTACACCCATACTTTCCAATGCCCTGGATGTCTCAAATATCATCTGCTCATTGAGAAGCCCATGGTCCAGCTTCCCAGAGGTAATCTGGGCAGTATTCAACCCAGCCCGATCGAACATACTAAGACCTAACCTGGCAGTCTGTATGACAAGTTCACGCGTAGATTGCTCCTGGTTTATGTGTGGGAGGAGGGACCTTCCTGAACAGTTCAGGAATGTTAAGTGTCAGACTGAAGAGTTTATCTGGAGGTCTCGCGGCCTCCAAAACTGAAAGCAATGCAAACTACTTTGAAAGCATCTCAAATCGGAGAGAGTACCCTCGGCCAACGACGGCATCAGATTTCGGATCAACCACATCATTTCGGACGATTTGAGAGATGCAAGTTGTTCAAGGTGTCCTGGCCAAAGTTGCAAGCCCAGAAAGGTGTATGCGACAAAAGCTACAAGCATACCGGTTGCAGGCAAACCAAAGTTGTAAGGGAAAGCTGCATGCAGACATAAGTTGCACACATTTCATGGAATTTCCTTGAGTTGTAGTGGTTTTTAGTGGTTTTTTCCTGAAGTTGTGGTCGACCAGTTTTTACACAGTATTTATGCCATATCACTATACTCCATTTTTCAAGTGCTTTCATGCTATCATGACCAATTTTCAGTACCATGCAAATCCACGGAGCCAATTTGGATGCACCGTATGTAGGCTCAGCGGTCGGCCATTGCACCGGAATTTGGTTATGTTGAACAACATGGTGTACTTTCTCGGACCGAGAGACCCTGATCAATTCGAGACCGTCAACCTTGCGGAACCGCCCGGACTTGTGTTGAAACACCGTGTTTTCAGGCTCCTATCAAATCGGCATTCTGGTCCCATCTATTCAATTCAAAATCACACAGCGGGCAACAAGCAATTCGGATACTGTATTCAACTGCCCTTCAGTCTATGTCAGGCGCGGGATTACGCCAAAGAGAAATTTAGGAAACACTCTGTACACATTTCACCCCACGGTTCTATCGATCCCTTCCATTGTTGAAACTCCTGGGTCCGCGCAGAGCGTAAGTAAAACTTTTTGATAGATGCGGTGCGCGCAACGAATGGATCCGTCAGGTACGGAAACGGGAGAGCAGGCGAGAACAGATCACGCATCCTGAGCGCGTCTTCAAGTGTGACTTTTTGTGCAGGAAGTTGAACTCGAGGAACAGATCTCCGATCATACAGCGGAGCCGAGTGACAGCAATCATTCTCGTCTCTCTCAAGTTCTTTCTCCGTTTTCTCCGTTGGACTTGTGCCTTGCCACAGCAGTTCGCGGGCCACATAGCCTTGGCATGCTCCCGCCCTCTACCCGATCCCCGCCCCATCATCAGCGAACCCACAACGCGTAGTCACTACCGCCCGGCTAGACGCCCAGACAGAGTCTGTCACGGGCGCTGAAAGCCTGATGGAACAGATGCGATGATCACTGCTATCCCGGCGCGCGACTCGCCGTGAAATTTGGGCGTCCCGGGTCCAGATGTGTAAGGTCCTCCTCCTCCCGCAGTCCCCTGCGCGGCTTGAGACTATGTGGCTTGATCTTCCTGATGGGTCTACCCGCTCGAGCGCCAGTGCCGATATAAAAGATGAAAGTTGAACAAGGTAAACACGTCGAAAGGTACCCGCCTCTCGATTCTCTCACTAGGACTCCCTCCGTAGGTCATGTCCTGAATCTACTGCCCTTCAACGTCTCATCTGATATTCTTTACTATTGTCCTCACAGACAGTGACAATGCTCAACACCTTCCGCTCGCTCGGCGTCGCCGCCTTGCTCACCATCTCCGCGCTTGCCGTCCCGGCGCCCCCCGCGCCTGCTGGCACGGTCCTCACGCCTCGCGGCCACCAGTCCCCTGACACCGTGCATGAAATCCCCGTCGGCGGCAAAATCGTACACGTCGACGCGTCGACGGTGCACGTTCTCAACGCCTCGGGCGCAGTTCACAAGGTCGTCACGTTCGACTCCGCCGCCGAAGCGGCAGCCCCGTCCACCGATGGCGTGCTCCCTGAGGAAACCGGTTGGGTCGCATTCGCCAGCTACTTCAACAACGACGCGCCTATCGGGTCATTCCAGACCACGTGGAATGTCCCGAATGCGCCGCCCGCTAACACCGGGCAGACGCTCTTTCTGTTCAACTCCATCGAGCCCGCGAGCAGTGACGCGATTATGCAGCCCGTGCTGCAGGTACGTGCACTGATTCCCATTTTCGTTCGGTTAGCAGCTCACTCACACTTTTTCTTCGTATTGCAGTGGGGCGGCTCCGCAGCCGGCGGCGGCCAGTTCTGGGCCGTGGCGTCATGGTACATCTATCCTGGGGGCACTTTCTTTACCCCACTCGTCACAGTATCCACCGGTCAATCTCTTCACGGCGCGATCGGATTGGTCGGCGTCAACGGGAATGCGTTCAGCTACCTGTGTCAGTTCGTCAACGTCGGCGGCACTGCGCTCGAGGTCGACGGCGGGGAGCAGCTCGTCTGGTCGACGTTGACGCTGGAGGCGTACGGCGTGACAGGTCGGAGCTCCTACCCCTCCGGCTCGACCGTGTTCAGCCAGACGAACCTCGAGCTCAGTAATGGGCAGTTCCCTGCCATTACGTGGGCCACTGTGAGCGATCCTGCGGATGGGATCACTACGACGGTGAATGTGGAGGGATCGACGGCAGCAGTGATTACTATTACGTATTAGCCATTTAGACTGTTTTTTTAAATGCGGGTTGGGGGGCTTTTTGGTGAATCCATCGAGAATCTTTTCAATGACTGGTTTTTGGTTGGCTTTTGGTTGACTTCGGCAAAATTTCAACGTCCGATCCGATTGATAATAACATTGATGCGATCGGTCGGAATGGGGTGCCGAACGGTACGGGAAAGGGGTTGATAACTGAGAGCACCGGTGAAGTAGGGATGATGGCGGAATCTGCTGTTCACAGAAATTTGTCGTAATTTCGCTGCAGACATTTTAGTGGAGTGACTTTCTTCCAGTGAAACGTGTTCACACATTGTGCAAGATTCCTGTGGACAGAATTATCTGGACCAATTTCTGTGGACGGATTTCATTTCATGTATTCTGCTGAAGGACCATCACCACTAAACCGACATTCCGCCTTCTCTGCGGTTCCCGGGCCTCTCTGGTCTTTATATATATTCTGGCGACTTATATGTTCGGGCTGGGCTCCAGCGTGGTCCGACTCTACCCTTCACCTGCTCCAAAATGTGCTAAAAAAAGGTCGTTTTCTCCAACGTCTCCCATGCGCTGTTCGACGTGATCTTGAGCTCTTAGTTCAGCATATAGCGCAATTATAATTGGTTCTAAGCCACTGGACAGCCGACAGCTATTATTAACTACCTCAAACCTCGTTGAAAATGGATTCTCGTTCTGAAAATGGGTTCTCGTTCTCCACGCCAAGGCCGCCTATTTACCTGCCCATGCGCTCTGTCCCATTCCGCGTGTTATTCGGCCTCTTGCCTTGGGAACTCCATGCATTTTTATCCCGGTTTCCATGCCCACAGAGCGATTCATTGCCAGTATCAAGACCCAAATACTCCGCTTACTGCACGGCGATGACATTCCCGCCTTCAGGCGCCACAAGCGCAGTGCGCCTGATGTACAATAATCCTTGTTCTTTTTGCTTTGCATTTCCCCTCTATCGGGGACCATTCTTATAAAAGTGCGACCTGAATCCACCTCGAACATCTCTCTTTTGCCCATTCCACTACAACACGGAAGACTCTGCCCTCGGCTGTGCCCAGGATGCAGATGGCTCGCTCGGCAACGCTTCCCAAATTCAGTGGTTTCACGATGTGAACGATGAGCACCCTATTTCCGGCCCATCTTCGTCCAGTGCTTCAACTTCTGCTGGCGTCCCACTCCACCCCATTTTCACTAGTCTTCGTCCTCTTGTTAAAGTAGGAGGGTCTCGGCGGTCCTCCCCTCGTCAGTCCTCTCGTGCTTCGAAACCCTCAGCTCGCGCCTCCGATCCCAACAACTCCTCGGCTCCCTCCGAATCCAGCAAACGCAAGACCACCGGCCCTTCCGCGGCGCCGCGAAGGCGCCAGACAAACCCGAGCTGTTTTCTCCAAGTCCTCTGACAGTGAGTCCGACGGGCAATCTGCCGATGACATGGTCGAACCCGTGGCAGACTTGATACAGACGGGGACGCCACCGAGACAACGAGTGCGATGGATGTCGACGAGTAAAACAGGTTCAAGGCCATGGGCGATGCGGATCATGAACATGTATTTTACATTTTTTTACTTCTTCACTTTCCATGATTTCTCACCCCCCTTTCCAGGCCATTGCAAAGGCTGCTGGTATTCACTCTTCTGCCGATATCATGACTGTGTTCCACCGCGTCAAGGGCGAGAAAGATCCAAAAACTGGGGCTGTTATCAAGGGAAACGGTGCCATTCCCCTTGTTTGCACGTAAATACCATCTCTTTCTCCCTCATTCTCGTTCTTTTTACTGATTGCTCGCTAGGCGCAAGGGAATGAGCGTCTCTGCGAGTTTTTTAAAAGGAAGCGTCTCCACGCTTCGTAATCATATTACGCGGCAACACATTGTCATACATTTTTCTACCATAAGTTTTCTGATCTCCATTCAAGGCAAAAAAATCATTTCAAGGTCTATCAGGCGCGCTGCGAGCAGCTCAGTATTGAAATACACCCACGCGCTATTCCTGAAACTGAGTCCTCGAAAGAGTGCGTATTTTCCTATGACTCCGCACATTCGTCATTTTAAATACGCTAGAATCCAGGGAACTTTGGTTTCCATCATTGTCGTGCAGCCCAGACCTCCCGCCTTTACAGTCGAGGGTTTGCGTGATTTTTTGATTGAAATGATTGTCACGCAAGACGAGGTAGAATGCCGTTTAATCCACCGCTATACCATGCACTGACACGGGAATTTGAGGCACTTCCATTGTCGAGAAACCCAGCTTCAAACGACTTGTGCAGTTCTGCCGTCCAAGCCTCAAGGACAGCAACTATGGTTTACCGGAGAAAATCGAATGGGTCTTCTGCAGGTGAGGGTTCGGTCCCTCGGGTGTCATTATTTTGGTCATTATACTACTGGTCTGCTGCTGCCGATCCTGAATGGTGACCACACTAGTTCTACGGCAGAACTTCTACCCACCGGAAGAATTTACCCTCTCCCCGTAAACTCCATTGTTGGGCTCTCGATCCTTGCTCGATCCTCCATGGCACAGCCTTTCCCGCAGCTCATGTTTACAAACATTGTTACCCCAATCAAATACATTCTGCATTCCCTGTCAGATTCTCTCTACATACCAGACCTCACAGGGCTCACCCCACGACATATGTATCCCCAGAGTTCCAGGGCTGTGCGAGACTCTGGGTTGTTTGACCCATGCCCTATATCCTCGAAAGTCCGGCTACGGCCGCTCGGCATGTGGGATGCATATTATAGACCACCAGTGCGAAAGCTGTGGATTTTCGGGGTGGCGTACACCACGAGGCAGCATTGTGTATCATAAAGTCAGTAAGTAATGTGATGTTTGGCTTTGAGTCGTGATCGCAAGAGGCGCGTCCAGTCACGTGACTCGTCCAACACTCATATCATCAATTGAAGATACTGTCGGCCTACATCTCCATGAAACATGTCTTACCTGGGTCATATGTCTTGACGATGAAGTTATACCATCCGCAATGGGCAAAGTGACCAAATTGGGAGCGTGTCACATCTTGTGACGCTGTCACTCGCGCGCGAATAATCGAGCTTCGACTTCGACGTTGCGCCAGAGTATTTTCCTGTTCACGATTCAAGTTTCGTTTGGTTGAATTGAGCACAGGTGCACAGATATACTTCCTTAGCTAAAGCATTGACATATCATATGTACACAAAAATAATGGCAGGATTGGGAATCGAACCGTGGCGGCGGAGTCATTTCGAGATCCATCCGAGTCTCTCCGGCAAACCGTACCCGGGCGCCGCTTTCTTGGGAGGTTGGTTCATTATCGACCAAATTCGTCGCATACACCCGCCAGATTCCTACAATCAGGTCTCCATATCCCCGAGATTTTCCTCCTTCATTGTAACCCACACCCCGCCCTGAAATTGGAGTCGTCAACTGGGAGAATGCACCGAAACCGGGAAGAACACACCTCAATGAACATCGTAAGATGATTTTTAACCATGAGGCGCTCTCCTCCTCTCCATCCAAGTTCGTCATCCTGCGCCCAGGTTGGCGGGACACGGCTTGCTGGGGGTTGGGCGTCAGACGCAAGCGAGATGCCGGAGAAGTTTTGGAGCAGGCGGACGAGGAAGAAGGATGCTTCATGGTAAGCGAACTGCTGGCCTAGGCAGATTCGGGGCCCTTTCTCGAATGTCAAGTAGGGAACGAGGTAGCGATAAATTCCGCATTTACCTGCGTTAAAAGGGAGGAATATGAAGGGATTTGGGGTCACTGTTGCTCGCAATTACTATTGCGGTTCGTGTCGAGTAAGATGTAACGCACGGTATCGATGCAGCCGCTCGTCCATGAAACGGTCAGGATCCCACTGCGCAGCTGAATGTAAATTTAGCGCGGGCGGTGCATCGGGCCAGCGAGCTGCATACCGTCAGGCCCCCATAAATCCGTCCGTCGGTGCATAATCAACACGCTGTAGGGAACTCTGGAAATGGAGGATTAAAACTGGGAAATAATTTCAACATCGATCGAGGTACTTTGAATTCGCGGGGAGGTAAAACGGCTTCCCACCCGTGGGCGACGGGAGAATGATGGGCGTAGTTGTGCTCCTGCTTTACCTGTTGGGTGATATACATACGGAGTAAACAGCATCAAGACGTACCGCATGTTGAAGGGGCTGTGTAGACATTCGAATAAGTGCTTAGTTGCGGAGTAAATTTACTTACACTGGGGGATAGAGACGCAGCGTTTCTGACCCACATTATCAGTACAAGAGAATGAAGCGCGGTATGATGAGAGACACACCATTTAGTACGGCGCGTAAATATTTCATCTCGCGAAAATCCTCCGGAGTGGGCGCACGCGCCAATCCTACCGTCGTGAGGATCTCTGACCTAACCTTTGCCAGCACTTCGGGATGGCCTGACAGCATGTAAATCACGAAAGTCAGCAGGCTAGCCGTCTGTGCGATTGCATTGATCAGCTAATTGGCTGGTTCAAAAACTACAAACCCACGGTGTCTCGGCCAGCAACACTGATATTGAGAATCTCGTCTCTCAGCATCGTATGGTCTGGAAAACACCGGGGTAGGTAAGAGCTTTGGTCGAACGAGGATCCAGACATACCTTCGGTGTAATTTAAGAGATGCTCGACCAGCGTCTCGCCCTCCTGAACCTCACGATCATCGCTGATATCTCCTTCGACGTCCGTGGGCTTCTCAACACCGTTCGACTGCTTTCTAGCGACAGCCTCATCCAAAATTGGGTCCAAGAACGCGTGGATGACGGCCATGGAGCCTTTTAATTTGTCGTTCCAAAACTCAAGTAGTGGCCACGACGCTCCGGATGGAAAGCGCCGGGAAGAGATGAGCTGCGCGCGGTTGAGAGCTGCTGCGAACTTGGTTGACCGGTGTTCCGGGGCGGATGCCGCGGTGAGTGGGACATAGAATGGGTAAGGAAGCCCAGCTGACAGCGTTTGCGCGTCGTGTCCGAAGAGGAACTCGGTAGAGGCGTCCATGGCAAAGCGCGAAATCACATCCTGTGACAAAGCTGATGATAACCCGTGCAAGGGGTGCGGATCACGCACCTGAAAATCGACGGCATATCCTTCGTGGAGGCGGTTCTTGATCTGGGCAATGGCTTGCAGGGAATGCCGATCGAAGAGCTCGAAATCGCTGATTCTGTCCCGTTTGAAGAAGGGCCGGGTCATCGCGCGGTGGAATCTAAGGGAACGATCAGCTGGAGGCTTTGCCTGTACAAAAATTCGCCCACTTCCACAACTCGCCTGAGAAAAGTGTTTGCAGTCAATGTAGTGATATTCCTTCATAGAACAAAAATAAGTACTCACCGTCGGCGGCAAAAACGCCCGATCCAAGGAGTGGGCCGAATATCGCCCTCGTGTCTTCCCCTTTCTCGAAGCCGCTGAATTGAGTCGCAAGCATGATCTCGGGTGGCGAATCAATGTGTATAAAAGCGCCCAGGGAAAGGCATCGAATACCTTCACGTATTCGGGCTCCGAGGTTATAAACTGCTTAAGCGTTAGGACATGACGATAAAGGCTCTATTCACGCACCCTGTCTTCAAACAAAACGCGCATGCAATACGTGTGTCCGAATTCTCTTTCGAGCAACGCCATGGGCTCGCCTGTTTTGGGGTCATTTATCACAGCACAATGAAATACACAGGGCTCACCTGGGTAACTCTCGGCCATCTGCCGTACCATGGTGCGTATGAGGTCGATGCCGCCAATCGACGATGGCAGCGCAGGCGGCAAGATCGCACCGTACGCAGCAGCTGCGCGACGGTTCACCCACAGCTTATACTGCACCCTGAACGTGAGAGCGAGCGGAAAGCTCAGCAAGCAGACGAGCGCGAACACCCAACGGGACGCATGGACGTTAAGATACGTTTCAACGAGCCATTTGAGAAAGGAGATCCCGATTGCTGGGGCTAGGACGCCCGGGAGAACTTTGGAAAGGTGAATTATTCCGGGAGGGAACGCCATGTAAGTTCATGTCGTTATTCTCGGATATATATATGCGAGATTTTAATCAGATTTAGTCAGAACAGGGTTGTCAATGGGCCGCAACAATCCGGTCTTGTGACCTCCGTCTGGATGCGCCGCGCCCGCCATCACCCGACTCCCGATTTATCTGTTTAAGAGCGAACCTTGAAGTTTGGGCTCGACACTGATAAAGGGACGATTCAGATCAATATACAACTAAGTTACAGCTGTTTCCGAATACCTTGAGACTCGTGAAAGATTTTACACGCGCAAAGTTTTGATGGAATGCTAAGGATTGCCGGATTGGGTTCGGATCAGCTTGCATTTCGGGAAGGGTCATGTCCGCTCACCTCTCAAAAGGTCTTCCAACATGTACATCACAGTGCACTCCACCAGAAATCTCAGATTCAACGTTATTTGATCCACAACCCCTACAATCGAGGTCAGTATAAATATTCGGACGAAAATTCCAATGGGAAGCGTCTGAGCTCGGGAGGACTGGGCTACGCTCGGGAACACCCAAAATGGCAATCCTTATCATTCCATCAAAAGTTGCACGGGCGAAACAAAATTGACCTGTCTCAAGGTTTTCGGAAACAGCTGTAACTCAAAATGGTACGCCGCAACTTGCAAGTCAACGAAGTTTCAGGTAAGGAAAATACTGCAACCAAATTGAAGGCGATCGGATTGGCGGGCGAATTTTGGGCTGTGACTCGCGGAAAAGATAGGAATGGGTCCGGCTCCGCCAATAGATATTAGAAGCAGTCAACGGTTCCAACTAAAGGAGCTGGCACCTTTCGACGCTGCGCCGGGCGGCCAAAACTTAAAGCCGGTTTCTTCGGTCTTGACACGAATCCGGAATTCGAGCCTATTCTCGATGATGCGATTCAAGTTCGCGGCGGTCACCTTCGCTGGACCTGGACGCCGTTTGACCGCTCGCAGTCATCGAAGAGATTCAGCTGGAATGACTGCAGTAGTTGAACGGTGTGGGTGGGGTTCCTTCGACGGTTTAGCATCTGAACAACGAGCTCGTAATCGACGTTCGCGTTCTGGGCGGAGATGGTGAGGTCCCTGAAGCGAGGAAAAATGTGGAGATGGTCGAGACATCGAATTACGAAATTGACGTGCCGGCAGTGGTCAATTTTGAGAATGTGGACCGACGTGAAGAGATTAAGGTAGTTCATGAGCTGCTCGTTCTGCTCAAAGTCTTCCCCACCAATGGAGAGATCCCGGATTGCGCATGAAGAACTTGCGAGGAAGGAAAAAAGGACGGGCAGATGAAGGTCCGCATGAAGATCGCGCCGGCGAAGGTTGGGAAGGGTGAGAAGATTGAGAACGAAGATACTCTGATAGAAACTGAGACAGAGGGATCAAAGCCGCGGATACGTGATGGGCGGGTTTGACGTCGGATATCAATCATGATGCCGCCGATACTGCAGTCGAAATGCTGGATGAGCGGGAAACTCGTGAGGATGTTGAGGAAAGTCGCTATCGAAATTTCGTCGTCGATCACGATGCTCTCGAACGGCGGGAGCGGAACGGACGGCTTCGACGTAGTTCCTGGAAAGGCAACTTCTCGGACCCCACAGCGGGCTGGATTTATTATATCCCGTAGGAGCTCCATGGTCGCCACGGCCAGGAGCGAAAATTCGAAGGTGGAATTCCGGCCGAGCAACCGAATCTCTCGCGCCCGTTTGAAAAGATCTGGGAGATCCAGATGTAAGGAAGGCGAGATTACGAGGTGCTGGAGAACAGGGAAAGCTGCGCAAAGAGGGCGCAGGTGACCAAACTGTGCGCGCGTGAGGTGCGATTCGAGCCGCTTTCCTCTGCGCTGGGAACGGGGCGACAAATGAAAGCAATTCCCTTGCTAATGTGTCGAGCATGTAGTCCGAATTGAGCCCAATGAAAGAGGATACCCTTTCTGCGAAACTCATATTTCAAGTAACAGGCGGAGCTCATCGCTAACTTTAGGTGCCTGCCTGCCGTGGGCGAAGTTTGTGCCGTCTAACTGGACATCAATGAAGATAGAGCTCCAGAGGTCGCAGGTGGAGACAGCGACGTCGCGCCATTCGCTACAAATCTGGGCGAGGAGAAGTGCAGCCAAGCAGAACATTAAACTTGGGGACCACAAGTTCAAGTGCTAAGACTGAAGGAACCCGTTGGAGCCAGCGAACGGCCTTCTCCTCATTACCCTCACCCACATCTAGTACCAAATGTGGAAGTAAAATGAGGATCGTTCGATGAAGGAGAGAACCATGTTCGGCGTAGACTGGGCAAAGATTTCAAGCCGCTGAAGGTTGCCAACGGTGATAAAGTCCAGGGCGGATCCGATGTACTTAAAGGGATCGCTCAGCCTCAGAGTCAAGGAAAAACGTCGTTAAGATTTCGAGGGATGTCCGCGTAGAGATGAAGCAGGCGATCTTAAGCCCGGTCAACGAAGAAGGGACATGGGTGGATATGGAATGAGTCCCCGAAACGAGCCTTAGTTCCCGGATTGAGGGCGCATTTTTCAAAATATTTTCGCCCTTCAGCGTAGTCGCAAGGCGCTGGAGGCGCGGGAAGTGGGGAAGAGGCTGAAGACCTCCAGGATCTTCGGAACTCCTTCTCCGTGCACACAGAGTTTCAACGAGAGAGGGCGTGCCTTGGCGCGAGAGAAACAGGGGTGAGATGAGGAAATTTTGATAGAATCCCAGAGCTAGGTCGTAGCGACGGCAATCTGCCTCCAGTGACCGCATATCTGCGCAAGGAGGAGAGGCGGCGTGAGAGGTAAAGGGCGGACGGGTTTTTTACGAGGGAGGCACTCGACGAAGATCCGGAATGTAATTTCGTTCGGAAGGGCAAGGACGGGGTATACCACGAGAGCGAGGCTATCCCCCACCTTTCGCTGCTTCTTCTCGAGCCCTTCAAGCTTTCGTTTGCACCGGGCGAGTTTGGATTTAATTTCTGCCAGCGTGGCGCGCTGTTCAGAAGGAAGGTGACCAAGCGCCGGGTTGATGTGTAAGAGGGGTGAAACAGGGCTGTCACTTTCAATTTAAGGCGCGTCCGAATTGCAGATGGAAGTCATGGAGAGAAATTGGGCCTTTTTGCACCCGACGCTGCATTGTTTGCACATGAATCGCAGAATTCCATGATCACATGCCTCCAGGTTTCGTGGCTGGAACCGCCAAAGTGAGCGCTAGCGGTCCAGAATCACACCGAAAACATTCGACTCGTTTTGATTCCTTCGTTAACAGTAGGGTGTCCAACATGAAAGAAAAAGAAGATTCAAGAAAGCGAAAGAAATAATTCGGTCAAAATTCGGCGGGCTAGCGGGTGATGCCAGCGTCCTTCTTAATCAAAGCCTCCACCTCCGGCTGGAGACTCGCTAGCATATCGCTTGTAGTCTTCGCGGGCTTCCAGCCGATGGAGAGCGAGTGCGTCGCGCGGCAGCGCGAATTCGAGCCCAAGTACGGATCCCCCTGCACGGGGAATAAACAAGATGCGAGAAAAAACGACGAGGTGACACACCTGGAAGTACTTGTCTATCTCTTCCGGGGTAAAGCTGGTCGGCTCCGCGCTCTTGCTGATCCCGAGCGCCACGAACGCCGCGCCAATCGCCTTCCCGACTTCGTACATCGAGTGCTCCCCGCTGGCGCCAAAGTAGAAACCGTTGCGCCCGTGTCCGGTGGTGTCGTCCGCGACGATGGCATCGTACAGAGTAATATACAGGTCGGTGACTGCACCTGGAGATCAGCAGAGTGGGAGAATGAGACGATGTTGCACGCACGCTCGTGGATCTCGACGTTCGGCCAGCGGTTCTTTCCCTCACCAACCATTGCCGCCTGTCCGCGGTCGAGGCAGGCGGAGATGAGCCTCGGAATTTGTATCGAATGGGGGTTCTGGATGCCCATGTCGACCAACCGGCCTGTGGCGATGCCGTAGATCGTCGAAGGCAGGATGATGTAGCTCTTTACATATCCTGAGGAGCGGCGTGAGAATATAAAATTCAAAATGAATGGCAGGTTGGTACCTTCCGCATCGGCTTGGGTGATCGCGAGGTCGACATTTCTATGCATTTGCGTGGGGGCGAGGGTCTCGATTTGATCAGGGTCGGAGTCATCGTATATGGTAACGTCCGAGTGCATCCCTTTCGCATTGTCCGAGATGACGCCTAATTAACTGTTTGATTCTGTAAGTCAGTGCGAGATCGGAGGATCTGACCTGTGCCAGACTGGAATAACATGGATGAGAGAAACGGTCAAAGGTTTGGACGACTCTCACAGTGTTGATGAAGATGGGGAGAGATCCCGAAGCGGGTCGCTTCTTCAACCCCGCGAGCGTCGCCTGTGCTGCACCAAGGTCGTCACAGTCCGCCTATATAGAGGTCAACTGAAATCCTCCTGATGCAGCACGGTGTCCAAACCGTGGCAATGACAACGTCTGCCTCGCTCGCGAGCTTCTCCATGAGCGCGGCGTCCGAGTGCGAGCCGACCACAGCGTGCACGCCCAGCTCCTGGAATTTCGCAGCCTTTTTGGGATCCCTGACGAGGACCGTGAAATGAAACGCATCGGCGTGTGGATGCGCCAGGAATCGGGTGAGGACAGCGCCGCCAATGTACCCTGTCCATGTTGCCCGATGAATGTGAAAACGGTTGTGAATGTGAGATGAACATACCGGTCGCGCCAGTCAAGAGAAATTTCGTTTTGGTTCCAGACATCGCTTGGATCGTGTAGTGTGCTGGTGCAGGAAGGGATGAGGAATAAAAATCGTCGTTAATAAGCATCCGGGCCGTGCACGACATGACGTCAGTGATTTGCAACCAGACCCATGTCAAGCCGGATCATCCGGCTAGCTGCCTACCGGTCTTGGCAGGTCCTGCCTTCACCGGCCATGGACGGGGTCTCAGGGAATTAAACGTACTATGGCGGTGGTCCTTGAGTGGTCGTGTACGATTCTCGAGAGCCCTTCCTCAATTCTGAGCTTCTTCTCTCCGCGACCGTTCATCATGTATGCCATCGTGTGAGTGAGCAGATCTAGAAACATTGCGAAAAGCTCAAATTTTTGCTCCTGTGTAATGCGACCACGATTCTAAAGCTGGAGATTACTGAACGAATAATCAGGATTCAGCATCGTCTAGTATTAAATTTCGCACCTCACTGATACGGTGGGCTCCGGACGGAAAGTCGAGTTCAGGGCTGGGGAGTAGAGGTCGGAATATCCAAACTGGAGATCCATGTCCCGGGAGTACGTGCTTCCGCGGATGTCAGTTTGAAGCCAAGGATTAATAAAAAACAAGCCGGGTCCGATGATAAAGACTCAAACAGTTTACGAATATGCCTCATCGAGTAGCTGAAGGAGCCGAAGCATGGGACCAAGGGGCGTCCAGTCAAGCGCCATCAAAGATCAACCCTTTGCAGTATGTTGGTGTTTGTCACCAGCATTGATCCCGCTGAGGCGGTCACGTGTAAGCGCACATTTGGGAAACGCGAGGCCGCGCCAAACATATAATCGATGGACGTAAAATAATATGAGTACGGGAACGTCAATTAAGTGATGGCGCAAAATTCCAGACACATTACGACGACGAGAAGAAGACCCACGAGGCCTGCAATTTGTGCGGAGAGATCATCAATGTCAGGCCAGCAGGTACAACCACCTACCGTTTGGAAGGGCACAGGAGTCGGATATGGATGAAACCCCGCACGGAAGTCCCGAAAAACGGCCAAGAGAAAGGTCTGGGACCCGCTCTACTACCAGCTCTGACTCCCATATATCTAAACAAAGTAGAGTACATATGCAAATGTATTATTCTGGATTAATCTACCGCCCAAAATGCTTCAGACATGAAGAGAGCAACCGATAACACGAAGAATCGCGCGCTTACACGTGACCGCATCAGCGAGATCAATGCCGGTGACAAACACCAACATACTGCAAAGGGTTGATCTTTGATGGCGCTTGACTGGACGCCCCTTGCATGGGACAGAGATTGTGATGCAGTGATTGAAATATTCATCCAAACCTAATCTCTCTAGACAGACGCTGTAACAATGCTAGCTCGTTATAATCCAAGCAAGAGGAGGGACCGTAGCTTAGGCTCCCTGTCGTACTTGGGCTTAGGGGGCCAATGCTCTGCATGGCAATACGAGTCCTTTGGGGATAAAAATTTGAAGTCATATACAATCTATAAGCCATCATAAATTGACCAACATACTAAATAATCACATTTGCCACCACTATCGTCGCCACTAGCGCCCCCACACTACCTCCCCCCATTGCCCGCGGGCCACACGTCGCCCACTGTGTGCCGGTCCCCGCCCAGAATACGACCCCACCTTACGTGCATGTGCCCTTCCCCCG
>JARGYA010000657.1:0-64352 GCA_029204335.1 Mycena vulgaris
GTGCAAGACAGGTTGTAAATCGCGTGTAAAATGACATTCAAGACGGGCGAGGGATCCAAGATGCTCAAGACATGCGGAACGTCACCATCTGAAGTCAGGCTCGGCAACAAACCATGGAACCAATTTTCTGAGGTGGCGAGGAGTACGTCGGAGTGGGCGTAGAAGTAGACCGAATCTATGGACACGAGAAGGACGTCGGGAGGGTGCTGGCGATGGTGGGCGGCGGGGAAGAAGGTGGTGGACATAGATATCAGTGTTTGTTCGTCCTCTTGGGATTCGACCTTAGAGTCCTGACTCGGCGAAGGCTGGGTGCCGGTGAGCTGTGGGGATAGCCACGGCCGCAGTACTCACGGAGGGGGTGGGGAGCTGGTCCCATTTTGAGGGCAGGATACTCGTCACCGAATAGGCTGTCCCAGTCATAGTCCATTGTCGTGGTACAACGACAAGGAGTGGCAAGCGCCACTTAAGTACTTAAGCGATATACAGTGACGTCATGCTCCTGACCAGCGTGGGAGCCGCACAGGACTGATGGCGGCGTCTGATCGGCGATCTTGGCCCAGATCTGAGATATCGGCGGAGCTTGAGATACACGTGACTCGGGTCCGGTCCAAATTGGTTTATGGGTACCTCCCGTTGATATTATAATTAAACCCTCAGAATGAGAACGTCTGGAGTTTCCCGACCGCGTAATGTGCTGCTAGCATGTTCAGAACTGGCTAGAATGTCCAGAACTGATGAGAAGTAGTCCCACAATCATGTACTCAATCAGGTAAAATCTACTCAGAATTTCGCTTGTCTTTGGCAAATTGATAGTACGGAAACCAATCATAACGTGGCTATTGGCCCCTATATATTGAAGGAAACATCCAAAATGATCGGAAACCTGTTCAGAATCAGCCGCCGGCAACGCCATTTTGGGGGATCTCAACTTAAAGAACAGTCCAAATAATGGCCCTAAGAGGATTGGACCAGATTAAGTCCGCACAACTGGGACGGGCAGCAAAAGGAAGAGGATTCATGAGAATCCGCCTAGGGAAGAAGGCTGCCATCTGATTCGAGTCGAGCTCGCCGGGAACCAGCGGAGTGGTATGATGTATCGGGAAATGTACCATACTTTATTTATATCAGCACTGGGTGACTTCCCGTAAGGTGGAGAGCGTGGGAAGCCTTGGGAAGCCCGCACCTTTACATAAGCCATTTGTGACAGCCTTACTTAAGGTAAATGAAAGTGAATAGCCGGGCAGCGGCGGGGCACAAACAGATAAATAACATCCTAGGTGTCGATTATGTGAGCAATTTTTAGATTTCTTTTCAGTTGTTTCGCCATCTGGCATTGAGTTCGAAGTCTCAATACAACTTGAAGTAAAGGGTTTACTGTACCGTTGATGGAACTCTGCCAACAACAAAATAGATTGCTACAGTGTGCATGTAAATCGAAGGCATACCAGAATACTCAGACATCTACCCCAAAAATGCCCTCCCTTTGCCTTGAGTCTCCCTGAAATGCCCGCTTGCGCGGTTGGAGTGATTGGCTGTGAGTTTAACACGAACATGATACAAACGGGAGCTTACACGGGACTGGAACGAAGAAGTAGAAGCTTATCCAGGTGTGCTTGCTGTTAGAATGACGCTGTCTTCAACGTTCAGGCGGGAATGTAGCAGAAGACCCTGGCAAAACACGTAGGGATTCATCCAAGAGGTACGACTTAAATAAAGGAAGAGTACGAGAGGAGCAGAGGAATGGAACGGAAATGAAAAAGCGCCGGGTTGGGGATTGCGAAGGCTAGAGTGATGATGGTCGAGTGTCCGAGCAGAGAAGGAGGGTGATAAATTAAAAGTGCGCGGATGCGTCAGCGTTGATGAAGACGCGAGCTGTGCACGAGCACGTCCAGTCGGCAATCCAACACTTGCAGTGCGGAGGCAGCTCGGACTGAGTCCAGGGGGGGGGGGGGGGGGGGGGGGGGGTGTATGAAGCCATCCAGTGCCGAAAGGGAGTAGAGGAGCCACAGTGAGAAGGATCCCAATGAGAATGATTGAGTGATTGCACAAAGAACCGAAATGAAAGCTCCAGTTCAGAGAGATTAATCATAGCAATGAACGCGGAAACGAATCAGACCAACGATCCGTGAGGCGAGAGTCAGGTAATAAATGGATGAGGGAGGATAGGAGAAGAGAGGGTTCCGAGAGAACAGTGGGATAAACAGTGGTGACCCTGTATACTCGAGAGGAGGAGGGCTGGAGGCCTTGCCGCCGTGGCCACAGATCAAGAAGTTGATTGACCCACGGCGCAGGACTCCCCACCTCTTCATGTCCAGTGCAAAAATCAGCATCACTCACAGTCGTCCGGAGTCTTCTAAAAATTGTGGGCATCGTGAAAAAGATGCTGAGGTTGTGGGCATGCCATCCGAGCGGCACGTGCGTTTAAATTGCTGTCTTTGCTCAGTGTCATTTGACGACGAGAGTACGAGGAGAGAGAACATCGAGGAGAATTGATAACACGTGCACAGTGAATGAAGAGTTGAGGAAATTAAATATCTGAGGCAATTAGTGAATCGGATGAAATGATATGAACAGAGAGAGGCATGGCACGTGCCGGACTGTCCGGACCAGGACTGTAAGAGTCTCAGCCTCAGGCTGAGTCTGGTTGGTTTTGCGATTCCGTTGCTAGAAGGAAATTGGGGTGGTCTACAAGATGGCTCAGCTAGAGAAGAGCCAGGGCAAAGCACAAGCCTGGCTTATAGAGCTAGGAGCAAGTGGGAGTTGAGCGAGGACCCTGAGTCACAAGACAAGATTGACTAAGTGCACGATTATATAAGCTGATTCGCGACATTTTTGGTACTCTAAGCACAATGAAAGTGAATGGCCGGCAAGCGGCGGGTCACAAACAGAAATTGGGATGAATTATTTGCAGTACAGTAGGTGCTAATGCAGCCCAGTGAAAAGGCCAGGTAAGGAAACTGAGCGAGAACGAAGCAGATCAAGGATCTTCGAGGATGTGCCAAACTCCTCAATCTCATTCGCTAATCCGGACTATCTTCGTTCTGGTTCATTGACCAATGAGCCGTGTTGAGGCTTATTGAACCGCGTTGAGGGGATATCTAGCTACATCGAGGGACATTGAAAAAGAAAAACAGAAAATCGATTTATTTTGCCGCCGGCGCTACTGCTACTGCTACATGGGTACATAATCTACTGCTCTCCGCCTCCCCTCTCCCGCCGCCTAACACTCACTGCGGTACGAGATCTGGTGGACACCGGTCGCGCTCGATGTGGTAATTGCTCGGGAAACCGGTCGGTGAACGTGGAACAAGGTGGAAGAAGGCAGCGGCGGCGAGAATGTGTTGGGGAAGCGGATGGGCGAGGGACGGTTGGAGCACAGACGGCGACACAGGAGAGGATATAGGGAGGGCCGGACAAATATCTCACTAGAATAAATAGGGCATTCATCAGCAGAAAAGAAATGAGACGCTGAATCACATACCCAGTCAGGCAAGTCCACAAGGCATGTCCTAGGAGCAGTTGATAGGCGGGTGCAGAAAGATGGAAATGGGTTCACGGATTGACGGACTCAATGAATCCAAACGACAGTAGGGGCACTGGGCCGCGCGGGGATATATTCGGCTTCGTGAGAGGAAATTGGAACGGGGGAGGAGAAATCATACTAGAATGAGGAGGTCAGTAGCGGAATACACGAGGGGATCGGGCGTTTCTTACCCAGAAGGCCGAAACACAGATCCTGGCAGCCAATCGGTAAAGAACTGCGAGAAAATGAAGTGGGTGAACATACTGAGTCGACATGTTGCGTGAAAGTGTCACGGAAATTGTTGGAAATGAATGAATGCAGTCAAGAACCCCTACCTGGTAGAGGAAGGAAGCCCAGGGACGATGGTGGGCGGCCAACATGAAGGGAGGGCGACGGGCGAGATGGCGCGGGCGGAGGAAGATGAAGGGGGGAAGAGAGAGCAGATTAAAGCTCCGACATCGTAAAACTTCGACTCATTCATTGGACGCGCCGATGACCCGATGACGCGTCAGATGTGCATCTAAGAAGACAACTTAGCACAAAAAAAGCACGCAGGTTGTGCAAATGCAGAGTGTGAAAAAGAAAATCTCAAGTTGGACCTCAATCTGCCTCGATCCCTCGTTCTGCTTCGTTCTCGCTCAGTTTCCTTACCTGGCCTTTTCACTGGGAATGAAGAGTGAGCAGTTTTATTTTATTCCAGACTGACTGTTCAACAATTCATCGGGTTCAATTGTCTCACTGTGAAGTTTGAATACTCTCAATATATTTACAAGGAAATTTGTGGCGAATGAACAACTTGAATACAAAGTAGACCAGCACAAATTACATGGGATGCTACATAGGTGCGCTGCTTCCGTCCTCGGTGCAACGAGCCCTGGGTCGAGCTCAGAGTTGACTCAGTTGAGGCTGAGATTATGGTACTTCCCCATTGAGTGAGGAGAGCCTGTGCTGAAGAAATGAAATTAGCGGAAAGAAAGAAATGATATAAACAATTCCGAGGTATGGTTGCCTCCCGCGACGCTGACAGCGGCTTATGGAAACTTGAACTTAAAGTCTGTCTGGTTGGTTTTCTGTTTGGAAGGGTGGGCAACAGGATTTGGGTCAGCTAGAGATCAGAGTGAGTTCACTGACTCAAAAAGAGGACAGGACAGGGCAGCTTGACTAGAGAGAGCAGAAGAGAGAATTGACTCTTGAGTGAGCCCCTGAGAGTCACGAGATCAATCATGACTAAGTGGATGATTATATAAGCCAAATCGAGACATTTTTGGTACACTGAGCACAATCAGAAACTAATGTTTCTGTTTGTGAATATGAGTTGTAGTGGCCGGCAAGCGGCGGGGCACAAATAGAATGTGAGGTTCAGGAAAATTGAATTGGTACAGGTAGTAGACTGGTACAAGTTAAGAGGCTGAGATAGAAAATTCAAGTGCCACTGCCACTGCTGCCACTAGCAATACCACTACCGCTTTCACCGTCCTTGTCCTTCCAGGCTGCTTCATCTTCATTGGAGTCATTGGCCTTGGCACGTTTGGGGGTCGCTGCCTTCGGGTTCATTGCTTGCTTGGCGCTTTTCGATTCCTGCAATAGCATGTAAGTGGACGACCGAAGCGGAGGATGAGAGACTTACTGGGGGGAACCGGGATGTTTGAAGGACCGGCGGTAGAGATGGGGGCGTGAAGAGATTGACGGCCTGTTGTTCTTTGAGTGTGAACGTCCGCGGGAGACATCGCAGCAGGACAGTAGGGTTTGGTTGGGGCTTTCTTGTAGGGGCTCGGCGGTTGCACTGGTTTAGGGCACAGAATGACTATCTGCATTATTTCACCTGTGTGGGATTGAAGACTGAGTTCTACATTGAAGTGGGGAAAAACAGTACTCACCGATGACGGAGTTGTCTTTGTCAAAGGGAAAGTGGAGAATATGGGTGGAACACTCGACGATAGCACCCCTCAGTTTGTTGGGGATGTCGACAGGGTCAATGAGGGAGTGGTCGGTGTCAAAGACATGAAAGACACGAATGGAATGGGAATGGATGATGCCAGCGAGTTCATCCCGAGCTTCGGTACGTATGGGCCAGGTGCCGATGTTAGTGTTCTGTTCTGATACTAGTTAATAGACAGTAGAGACATTTAAATGGAGGAATACCGGTGCTGGGATCCTGTTCAATTACAATGAGACAATATGGGATAGGGAAGAAGAGAATCTTACCTTTTCCATGAATACGGGAAAGGCAAAGTGAAAGGCATCTTCGGACCCATCTTTCACGACCAACCACTTGTTAATACCCGTTTTGGAGATAGATGACTGATATTTTTTGACGGCGGCGATGAAGACATGGAAGTCTGGAGCAAAGGTGGGATCGTTTACTGAGAGAAGATAATCAGTACAGATAATCATAAAGGTTGAAACTGAATGCATGTACCTGGTTTGGTTAGAATGAACATGTATTTGGCCTCTTCCAATGGTTTTGCATATTGCGCTGATAAGCCGTGTACAAACCACAGGTGTATTTTCGCATTTCGCGTCTTTATACTTATAAAGCACGCTCTCTCTATTCTATAAGAGGCTATCGGGAGCTCCGAACGAGTAGCTTAACAGTCACAGAGCTTAGGTTCTCTATTGGCATGATCCTATGGCGGTACCTCAACTTGGGACCAAAGTACGACTTACCGAGAACAGGACTAACTACCTTATATCAGTACCCGTGTGCGTGCGGATGAGCTGAGTGCTAGACTAGTATCAAGGAGATGGGAGGAATACATGACATCGCATGCAGGCAACTGGGGCCTTCCAAAGCGGCCGACTTCGAGATTGTTTACCATTGTGTCTCTTATCGAGAACAGCGCGACAAGGCACATGACGAGTCCAGACCCTTGGATGGGGCGAGACCTCTGTAAATAGACACAGGCAAAGTGGATTGCCGACGGCCGAGCGTGCCTACGCATCAGAATAGCTGTGCCGGTTAAACATCAAATCGCGATGGCACCGGCACTTACCGAGACAAGTGCAACTTTGGTCTATCACAACAACCAGACTAGCTACGAACACGGGGAAGGTGTCTAGAGGTAGCCATATCATAGACGATGAAGACTGACGCTCGGGACGAGCACTAGACGAAGAAGACGACAGCTCGGAAGCTTCCGTTCGATTAACCAATAACTCTCAAACCGATCGAGTACCAAGGAGAGCTCTGACTCATAGAGCCGGCGCGTGGCCAATAGGAGTCAGGGGATTCCCTAAGATCGTCCCGCGGCTCCACGCCGGGACGGAGTGCTTTCCGAGATGTAGTAATAGATGTGTTGTAAAGCCGAGATCCCAGTAGTATAAAAGCACATAGTTTAGAGAGGTTCTGGAGCAGACTGCCCGGCGGTTTTGTGCACAACTCGCGTGCATAACATTGTTTGGTTCATCTTATTCACAGGCACATCGGTGCTGTGGCTAGGATTAGTCTTTGACTCTTCTGGAGCAGACTACCTTGGGGTTTCGCGCACAACGGTGCAGTGACATCACTCGGTTTACCTTGTTCACATACGCAACGGCGGTGTGGCTCGGAGTTGTCGTTTAGCTCTAAGACCCAAGTGACTGTTATCTCGAACCGAGTACTGTACCTTTGGCAACAATTGGATTGGATTGGATTGTATCTGTGATCAACTGTGTGACTGAATTGTGAATTGTGTGGACTCTGTCCAGCACTGCGGGTCGTATTGTGTGTGTGTTGTGTGTTCTGTGACTTGTGTTCTGTGTTGTGTTATATACTGCGGTCTTGCAGGAGTGTATCGTGTCCCAAACCTGGAGAAATCCAACAAACCCGTCTTAATTGACATAAACTCGCCGGCTACTGGCCGTTATTGCCTTAAAAACCCACGAACCCACCGCTTATACGAAGTCTCGAACATAGCGTGTATTGCTCGACTTTGGTTTCACAACCCTTGTCTATCCCACTCCCCTGTTCTCTGAACAGTAAGCGATCTATTGACCTAATACTTGGTCTTTAGCCCCGAACACCCGCAATTATCATTACTCATAAAGAGGAGGAGTTGTTGTTTGATTGATTGTTTAGTTGGTTATATTGGTTTAGACCTTTATCTCGGCTTCATAGTTATTGTTCCACCGCACCCCGAGTACCATCGTATCAGCGCATCACGTTTGGGGTTCCAGTTACTGGTGGGGGAAAGGAAGAAAGAGGAGTCAGATACAACCCCGATAACGATAACGATGGTGTCAGCTGGAGCGGGAGCGTCCGGGTTGACCGGGCCAGGGACATTGACAGTGAGAGTGTGACCGCTGCCGGCCTTGACGAATTTAAAAACAGAAGGTTGGTGCAAAGAAGGCCGTTACAGTGGAATGGGGAGCTGAACGACATGGGCGAGAAGAAGAAAAATAGTGGGAATAAAAATTATGAAGCAGAGGCTTAAAAGGACGTGCGGCCTGAAGAACAAAGGAAGATTAAGCGCTGCTGATGGAAAAGCTTAACTCGCAATGGGTGGGAAACATGAAGGTCGCCGCCGTTGATGAATTGGTCAGGGATGTGAACCGGATGCTCATCTTAACTGTCTTCGCAAGTAGTGAGAATTTGAAGGAGAGTTACAGCGGGTCACATGTGTAAGCACAATGAGTAAGCCTTGCAGATGTTTTATTCTAATTTCTACTTAACAGTTGCCGGAGCTCGCCGTAGGTACCCAAAGTCTCAAATATTGTATTTCTACTCCCAATCTACATTTGAGGTAAGCTTTGCAGCTGAATTTGAATGCCCCGCCTCCATGGGCCTTAACTTGAACTCAGATTTTTTCGAAACATTGCAGTGTAATCGTCACGAGGCGTGACTTTATCTCACGTGCTCGATTCACGGAAACGGAAGATGACAAAGACCACTATTATATAAGCTGTTTCGAGACATTTTCGGTCCTCTGAGCACAAGCAGAAGTGAATGAGGGTGAATGGCCGGCAAGCGGCGGGTCACAAACAGAAATTTGGATGATTCATATCCAGGAGGTGCTACAGAGCGAGCAGTTTTATTTATTTTTCAGAGTTGTTCAGCGATTTATCGAGTTCAAATGTACTTAGTTTTACAAGGAAATGCACGGTGAATGAACAACTCAAATACACGGTAGACCGAAAGACATGATCTGAGGTGCAACATAGGCGCGCTGCTGCCGTCTTTTATGAAACAAGCACTGGGTTGAGCTCAGAGTTGAGTCCTTAGTTGACTGAATACAGTAGTCAACCGGGAAGCGAAACGTTTAAGCAATTTCGCAAATTACGGCATAATGAATGGCGAAATTGGTGCAGATCTTGTAGTAAACCTACAGCCAGGTATGTGCGCTACATGCTCATCCAAAATACCATGAGATTTGGTGTAATATTAGGGACAGTCAGAGTAGGCGGTTCTCATCGTCGGTTCTCAAGACGGTTCTAATTTATCCAATCGTGGGAAAACCAGAACCGTCTCGAGGCGGTTTTGAGGCGGTTCCGGGTCTCTTATCAAAGGTTATCAAGCACCACAAAAAAAGCTAATGAAAACTGAGAACCGGAACCGGAACCGCCTCAAAAACTCCTCCAGAGGAGGTTCTACAAGACGGTTCTGAGCCGGTTTCGGTTCTGAGACCATCAAAACCGCAGAACCGCATCCAGAACCGCATCGAAAACCGGGTCGGTTAAGACTGATGTCGGTTCTCACACGGTTCTGTTGTAAATCAATTTTGAGAACTGCCTCAGAACCGACCCTCAGAACCGACCCAGAACCACCCATTTTTGTTTACTCTGACTGTCCCTATTCATGGCGAACGGGCCGAGTCTTTCTGGAGCATCTATTTTGGGCTATTCACGTGGAAGCGAAACGCCATAATCGCTCGATGCACATTACTCTCAAGATTCGAACCTTCACAACTGCCATATAATTGGTCTTAAACACCCCAAATACCATTCTGACATTGCTCACAGACTTTCTGGCCTGCCACATCTCGGAAACATTATGCCTGAAAACCAGTCAAAATAGTGGACCAAACAAAACTGTGTTGTGTCGGCGCAACATGTGGTTTTTGGCCAATTCCTTTGGTATGCTAAACTTTCGTAGCCAGGAGATTAACCTGCCCAAAATTTGGCTCCATTCAAGCTCACGAAGGTGGTCAACAGCGCGGTGTTTCGCTTCCACGTTGCATTTCGCTTCCCGGTTAACTACTGTAGTTGGGATTGCCAATGAGATTACTATGATGGCACCCATCCAGTCAAATATCAGTAGAGAGACTCCGCGCCAAAGAAATGGACTCAGAAAAAAAAAATACGGCTGTTCGCCGTGCCCGTGACGGGCGTGGCTGTCGGTTCGACGGATGTCAAACGGGCATGACCATTCCGTTCCCGCGCCATCGCGAGGTCTTGAGAATTGTCCATGGAGCGGGATGGGCAATGGGACGGAGCCGCGGCCAGTTCTTTCCTTTTTTCTTCGTTGCATCGTGTGCTAGTTGCCCTGGGTTCAGGGACGGTCATTCGAGGTTGAAATAATGTAGATTGAAGGTTTGGATCGTCTTTGGGCTCGGTAAACTGGTCCGAGGTAACGAGGTAATATTGTGCCTTCCGGAAAAAATGGCCCGATCTCTTGGTAATCCCAGACCAGTCTCTGAAGTGTTGAGAGGGGGCGAGAGGGATTTTTTTACTGTGGCAGAGGTCGTTGACGCGTCCGACGCGCCGATTCCCAAATTAACGCGTGCGGATCATAGAGAGAAATGAGACGCCGAAGTTACGGTGTTGATCATGATTGCTGATTAATTTATATGCTCTGATAGGCACTGCTGGGACCAACTCAAATAGATTAGGCTCTATGTACGTGCTGCGGAAAATCCGGTGGCCGTTTCTGACCGTCGACAGCAGAAAACCCGTCCCGTCGAAAACATTTCTGAACCCCCGACAGAACGGGACGGCTACCCGTAGAACCGTCGAGACGGACAGGGCGAACAGACCTAGAGAAAAAGAAAAAAGGATATGAAAAATTCAAGGTACAGTTATCTCTGCGGCGCTGCCAGTGGTTTGAACTTGAAGTGTGTCTAAGTTTTTCGTTCGACTCATTGCCATACAAGGTGGGCTTCCGGACTCGGCATGGATCTGAATAGACTCACATCAGAGGACAATTACAGAGAAAGCTTGACAGAGTAGGAAGAAGCGCAAGCGACAATTGGCTAGCCCCTGAGAGTCACGAGAATCATGACTAAGTGCACGATTATATAAGCCGATTCGCGACATTTTTGGTACCCTAAGCACAATGAAAGTGAATAGCCGGCAAGCGGCGGGGCACAAACAGATAAATAATATTCTAGGTGTCGATTAAGTGAGCAATTTTTAGATTTTTTTTCAGTTGTTTCGCCATCTAACATTGAGTTCAAAATCTCCAATGTGGTTTACCAGTAAAGTGTTTGCCGGATTGTTCAGATGCGGCAAACACAAGCGCGCGGCATCTGTTTTCCATCCGCGGCATATTGCGATCATCTGAGGCACATTTCGGTCAAGTGCGGCACACAAGGTGCGGCACCTCTGCACACACTTCCCTCAAGTGCGCCACCCTATCACACGGTTTGTCGCAGAGGATCTCATTCTAAGTTCCTCAAAGGTATCTCATTTGGAGAATAAATGTCTCGAAGCACGCGTGTAAACAATTTATGTGTAGAAATGTATGAATAAATGTGTAACCAGCAAAATAATTGGGACAATCTACAAAGAAGTTCAGTCGGGAAAAAAAGGAGGAACAAAGAAGACTTACCGATTTGTGTGGTTCGAATTCATCAGCCCGCTTAGGCGCATTACGAATGCGATGGGTATAAATGATGTTTTCCTCTTCAAGATTATCCCGCGACTTGCGCTTTTTGGATCGCGTCGTGACCTTCGGCTCGAGGCGAGGAGCAGGTGAGGCGGGTATGGAAGCGGGTGGCAAAGAGGTGGGACCCGGGGAAAGGGCAACAATGGAGATGATGGTGTGGTGGGGGATCCAGCGGTGAGATCGGAAGTGCCGGCGTCCATGAGCATGGCAGAATCTACAGCCATGTCGTCCAGGTTGAAGTCGAATTGTGGGAATACGGGTGCCATTGAGTGTCTCTCGTGGGCAAGGAAAATTGAGCTGATCAAGAAAGAGAAATCTAAATTAGCACTCCAAGAATCAACGAAATTCGGGGCACTCGGCACAGTCGGGAAATAGCCCAACGAACTCGAATCGAACAAACTGCCTCAACCGCCGTGAGCATCTGAATCGGTGTTAGATGGCCCCTGCGTAAGCATGTCTTTCGCCAGTGCCAGGGGCGCAGCGGATGTCGACGTGATGGGGTGCGGAAGAGGAACGGCCTCGCTGTTGTCCGCAGAGTTTGATCCTGTGAAAGCACTTTTAGCGACGCTTCGAAGAAAGAACCGAGGAAGTAACGAAGGTTCTGCTCGCTACACGACCGCTGGAACTGGTGGACACGAGGACGGTTTGACTCCCGCTGGACCTGGATTTCCGAGTGCGGGGGGCCTTGCTGGTCGCCAATTTACGTGCTTGCAGAGCCTTTAGGCGCTCCGCCGAGGCCTGCATTTCAGCACGAATCTCGAGCTCGACACGAGCTCGCTCCTCCAATGGCTCATCCGATTCACGAGCCTTGCGGATCGTCATAGAGTGACGAGTCGCATTTCGGGCTCGGCGATGCTACCACTCGTTCTGCGAGTTCACGAGAACACCGGACTTGCACGAGATTTCGATCTCACGAGCAACACGCTTGTCCATGTCGCAAAAGTCACTTTTGGGTTATAAGGGGTTAGGAAGGCTTACAGAGTTATAGGCCCCTTATAAGTACTTATAGCTAGCTTATAGCTAAGTTACAGCCCGTTTATAGGTGCTTGTAACTGCCTATTCTATAAGTCGTCACTGAGACCTCGCGTCGCCCGTCGGAGTTTAGTGTTGGCTTTGTTTGGTTCAGAAGGTGAAGTCTTCGCCTGATGCCCCGCTAGCTGCTTTTAAATATTCATAGCGAAGTCAGTTTCAGTCCGCCATGGTATTGGCTCCGTTAAGAGGTGTATCTGATGTATTAAAACTGCCTGCGCTATATCTTTACTGCCGCGAAACCTCCCCTGGATCGCTATTTCAACTCGTCTTTGAGACCGTTACATGGTTGAATATTAATTTCCGGCTCGTAATAACCAGTCGAAGTCTGCTACATCGTCTAGATAAAATGTGCGCTCTGATTTGTTGCACCCGAAGCAATTAATCATGTGAGCACCGCGTACCAGATATCGAGGCAGGATGAAGATTGTTTGGCCGTCTTCGAGAATTCGGCAGTTCTTCCATAAGGTCTTGGGCCGCCAACTCGACTTTTTGAACAGTCGGACCAGTGTGATGTCTTCGATTCGCCCGGAAGGGAGGCGGCACTGGAACAGGAATAGCAGCCTCCCTAAAGTTAATGGGTCGTTGTCCATGTTGATGGCCACACAGTCAGAGCACGCCGTTCCGCAGGTTCAGTGACTAGCAAAGTATTCGAGACAACCAACAACGGCATACGGTGGGGTGGAGGCAAGTTGGGTGCGGAGGAGGCAGCCAACAAGTGGGAATTGCGGCGTGCGCGACGGCGAGCTTCACGCTCGGGTTCGGAATCGGAGGTGTGTCATATCAGAGTCTAGGCGGCGAAGATTTGGAGGCATTGGGTCGCTGGTGAGTGTGCTCGAGTTGCGGGGAAGCGTGCGGCAGCAGTGGAGTGAGTGGAGTAAATGATGTCATTCACGTATATATTCCGCAGCACCGTAACACCGTGACTCAACCTCTCCCTCACTCCAACCACCACCTTCGCCCCACTCCCCATGTATCCCACCCACCATCGACGGCCGCCACCGATGACCGCTACCCCCTCCGCCTGCAGACCGCCAGGGACATGACCTCGACCCCCGTCCTCGCCGATGCCTTTCGTCGATGCACCCACCGTGATGGACTTTGAGAGTTCTCCGTGCGTTGTGTTTCCCTCAGGACTGCTCTCCACTAACTATCCAATAAGTGCTCTATTCGACTGTACTCTAACTTCATGTGAGTATCCACTTTCCTAAGCATCCATCTGTTCACTGACTCTTTTGCAGGTCTAACTTTCGTCGTGCGTCGAAGGATTTCATCGACGCCACCGATGGGCCGCCGCTGTTGGGTCCTAGTATCCCCCCGGTCCATTCTTGTACTTCTGATGCATGTACCCTACATTTTTTTTGCAATCCAATATCATTTGTCTTCTCTACTGTTTCATAAGTAGCTGAGGGTGGTGGAGCGGCGGGCAATTTTTTTTTTTTGGGCCGCCACCACAGAGTAGTTATAACCCTCTATAAATGGCTTAAGCACTTATAAGTGCTATAAGTTCCGTAACTACTTATACATATAGATAGGGGCATTTCGAGCCTTATAGACCCCTCCTCAATCTTACAGGCTTATATGACCTTATAGTCTCCTGTACAAGCATATAACTTAAAAGGGATTTTTGCGACACAGTTCACGGCCGCTAGGAATATACAGAGGATAAACGACCCAATTTAAATAATGGACAAATACCTCTCGATCGCCTCCACGAGAGACTGTTTACGAGCTTGTCCAGTGATGCTGCGCCTCACCAGTATTAGTTGCCAACGGGGTGCTGTCCCAATCCTCAGCAACTTGATGAGCGGAACCCGTAGAACCGGCGCGACGGGCCGGCGCACAGCCCTAATAACAGTCTACTGTCTAGTTGGTTTTGCGATTTCCGTTGCTAGAAGTTAATCGAGGGGAGGTTTACAAGATGGTTCAGCTACAGAAGAGGATATATTAGTGACATGAAAAGTCTACGACAAAGCACAAGCCTGGTGACTTATAGAGCTGTGAGCAAAGAACCCCTGAGTCACAAGACAAGGATGACTAAGTGCACGATTATATAAGCCGAATCGAGACATTTTTGGTACACTGAGCACAATCAGAAACTAACGTTTCTGTTTGTGAATCAGAACTGACGTTCTGTTTGTGAACTTCTATTTGTGAATATTCTGGGGGAATATCTAGATATTTTTTGCCGGGATGCCGAGGCACCTGTCAGGACCCCATCAACCTCAGATCTCGTCTGACCCCTCGAATAGATTAAATCCTGGAGGGGGGGTAGCTACCCCCCTCCAGAAATGCGATTTAGAAACTCTGGTCAGATAAACACTTTCGGCCAACCATCAGACCCAATCGGGCTGCGTGTCACGAGTGTCACGACTAGTAACAGCATCGCCGAAACGATCGTAGTACGCGCGTTGGGTCGCAACCTTTTGTTCGTCCGACATTGCCTCCCTTGTTTGACTCTCAAGCGCCTTCTAGCTATGCCATTCCTTCCATAAACCATATTCTGCAGGGCCGCCCCCCGCCACCATCCTTTCCGTACAGCCGGCTTGGCTTTCTGCGCTCCGAGCAAGCTCCGAGTCAGTACGCAGCCGTCGCGCCTCCTTTACGCCAAGCAAGATGACAGCGCAGGCGGTGCCAGCAAGCTGGATCTGGTCTTCATAGTTGTTTTCTTCATCTTCCCGGATTTGTTGAAGGTGGAATGACACGTCGAGATCCATTGTGAGCGCTGAATGTGGGAGGTCACTACGAAGACGCGTTGTTTACACCTTGTTTGTACTGTACATACTCTAAATAACCGCAAATCGTGCGGACGTCCTTGCGGGAAACGGACAGGTATAGATTTTCCGAATTAACTGTCAGTTCCCATCATTTGGCACCCCTCCGATATTCCCCCAACATAAATTTACCTTACGGGAACGTCGGGAAGTCACCCACTCTGAGAAAACGACTATCTTCTCTTGTGCGTGTATAAAGTCTGATTAACGAGACTACATATTTATTGTTCCTCTACAGATTCCCGGCCGATACCAATCCTGAATAAATGAGGAGAAGAACTGCGATGGAGATTCCCAGCACAAAAAAAAGTTGCATCGCAGGGTTGACGCATCAAACAGCAATTATCATACGAGGAGTGCGGAAGATGGGGTGTTCAACGCAGGTGATACACAATGCCGATGGAACTCATAAGAATAGGGACAGCAAGAAACACGGTCGGATACATAACGTGGAATTTGGTGCAATCTTTGGTACGAATCCGATTTATTGTTGAATTGTACGCTGAAAAGGACATGTCATTGTCGTCGCCCATGGTGAGAAAGAAACACACCGTAGCAGACAAGTACCTTAACCATCGACCACTCCACGATGGCTGTTTTCAAGTGGTCGTTCAGCGCGGCTTTACAAAGATCGCAGGGCAAGCGTGTGGCCAAAGGCCTGAATGCCAACTCGAGCGCGCTCACCGACGTGTCTGCGAGTTGATTTCAGTTAGGAACTAAATCGGAGGGTCCGTAGACATACCCGGCCGCACATCCCACGCGAGGTACGCGGAGGCCAAGATCCATGCACGGCTCAGGCCTTTTTGCGACTCGAAGTTACAAGAGGGCGTTGGCGGATGTGGGTGCGGGGGGCGTTTTTAGTATACGCTTGAGGGCCTCGGCGCGGCCGAAGTGAAGGAAAAACAACCTGCTCTGCGGAATTAGAGATTTGCCCGAGATTTCGAGTAAGGCGGCGCACCGTCTCAGATAAATGACGCCCATCCTCTCGGCGGTCTCGTCGGTCAATTGTGACAGAGAAAATGCGAGTAGGTGGGAAGATGTCGGGACGGCGAGTTCGAAGATGTCGTAGTGGGCAGCAAGGGCGTAAAGAGAGAGTGGGAAGAGCGGCGCGTGGGATAAGAGGAGCGTGAAAAGCGGCGTGGCAAGCGAAATCTTCGGGAGAGTCAGGATAAAAAGAAAGTAAAAAGAAGGAATGGGGCCCGGGCACGTACGTAGCTTTTCGGGTCTATGCCATATTGTGGCATCGATTCGACTGCAGCCACGAGCGTATCGAACGAAGGAGAGTAATGGGAGCAAGACAAGTTGTAAATCGCATGTAAAATGATATTCAGGACGGGTGAGGGATCCAAGATGTCTAAGACGTGCGGAACGTCGCCATCTGAAGTCAGGCTCGGCAACAAACCATAGAAGTAATTTGATGAGGTGGCGAGGAGTACGTCTGAGTGGGCATAGAAGTATACCAAATCTATAGACACGAGAACGACGTCGGGAGGGTGTTGGCGATGGTCAGCGGCGAAAGAAGGTGGTGGACATAGATATCAGTGTTTGTTCGTCCTCTTGGGACTCGACCTCAGAGTCCTGGCTCGGCGAAGGCTGGGTGCCGGGTGAGTTCTAGTTGTGGGTATAGCCACGGCGCCGGGCGCAGTACTCACGGAGGGGGTGGGGAGCTGGTCGCATTTTTTGGGCAGGGTGCTCGTCGCCGAATGGACCGTTCCAGTCGTGGTCCATTGTCGTGGAAATGGTACAACGACAAGGCAAGTGGCAAGCCCTACTTACACTGCCACAGGCAGCGACGTCATGTCCTGGCCAGCGTGGGGCCGCATGGAGTTCGAATTATGGTGATGGCGGTGTCCGATCGGAGACTCTAAAATTGTTTATAGATTGGAATACATAGACACACGGGGATAACCCGTGATTTAGCACAAGCTAAATTGATTCAGATACTGAACGTTTCAGTTGGCGAATAAAGTGGCCCGAAATCAGAGCCGATATACCATCACCAGCCAATGGAAACCCGTCATACAGAGCAAAAACTACTCATGGCTCTCGGGAAGTATAGTTCAAATTAGTCTCTTATAAACAGACAATATTAGCTCGTACCTCGCGATGTTGTAAGGTCAAAGCGAGTTCTATCGCGGTCACGTGCCTTCGCCCACTCCGGCAACGACGATGCGTATTCAGCCACCAACTACAACAGCGGGAAATTCACGACGAATATGTGTAGCTTGGGAATCCTTCTGCCGGCCGAGTCCCAACGGAATAGAGGCAGCGTGTGCCTATGCCGTCTTCTTCAAGTTCAAACTGAACCACAAGCCTGTTTGCCAGCAGCCTGAGAGTCTGACGTGGCTCGTCAATTATTTATCACCCTTTTGAGCTCAAATGCAACCGTACAGAGACAGAGGACAAGCTGGCTCGGCCAGAGGGCTGGAGCGATGGTAATGAAGCCACCCATCGTCAACTTTAGGCAGTTATGCTGCGTATTTCTAGAGACGGGAAAAGAATCAAATTGAGCCGTGCGTCGGCATAGAATTGGCTTCTAACAAGATAGCACATATAGTGGCTCTGGTACACGCTCCCAAGAAAGTTACCGCAGTAACTGCATTACTACTGAAAGCTATGGGAAAGCAGGCGACCCCCCAACACCCCACAGACATATATACGCGCTGCTGCGGTTGAAGTTCCCTTCAGTTCAAGCCCCATATCGCTTCAACAAGACCGCTTTCCGCGTCAGCTACCTCTGGTCGCGCCACAGCGATCAGTCTGTCGAACAATTCCGGCGGGCCCGCAAGGCACACTCGGACGCGTGGGACATGATCCCCATCGTGCAGCGCAACCGCCTCAGCCGTGAAGTGGTGCGTGGATGGAGGCACCGTTATCCCGGCTTGTCCGCGGTGACTGACCTGCGTGCTCAAGCGCTTCTCGCTGAGCGATGCGGCCAACGTGCTGCAGAGCGCGAACGTCACCGGACCGCCCGTCGCATGCGAGGCCATCGTCATGCTGGACTTGGTGAACAGGGAGGGGTGGGAAGAGGTGAGCGTTTCAAGCGTGTCCGCCGCCATCAGGTACTCACACGGGAATTTCCCCAAGGTGGTCCGCGATCCCGCGGCTCAGAGGATCCAGGCCACCGAGAATGTGCACCTCATGGTCTGCCAGGATGTTATGACCACCACGCAGAATTCGAACCAATAGAGAGCCCGCGCGAGGATGCTTGGCTTGAATCTGGGAATGCATATGGTTTACAATCAGGAGGATCGTTTATGTTTACCAATTAGCAAAAATACGACGAGTTGACTTTCCGGTGCCTATCACGTATTTTTTCGAATTGAGTGTCTCGTTGACTGCTAGGGGTCTGGTGTGAGCGCATTAAAATAAATGACAAGGTGTCTCGCCGGGACTAAAACGAGATGCGTGAATAATGAATTCGACCACCGACAGCGGGGGTGTTGATCGGGAAGTTTTATGCATTTGCCTTCAAGAGACGGAAAAAGAACCACCCTGGACCGCGCGCTAGTTCCTGATTGCCTTCGTTCAAGCAAGAATTTATAGGAGCGCGGATATGTGGAATATTCAGATACCGATCGGCGGAACTGCGTGCGTGTGAGTGCGTGCTTTGAGAGTTTTAGACTCGCCGTGCTAATGGCACTGAGCAGAAGTGAGAATGACAGGAAACTAGAGCGACCTAACGACGACGCCCACATATATACATACGTTTCTGGTCAAAGTTCCACAGAACTTCAAGCCCCATGTCGCTTCAACAAGACCGCTTCCGCGTCATCCTTCTCATCTCGCGGCCCAGCGACGAATCCCCCACGCGGTTCCAGCATGCTATTGAGGAAGGCATGAACGAGTTGGACACAATCCCTATCGTGCAGCGCAACCGCCTTAGCCGTGAAGTGGTGCGTCATTATCTCGGCTTTTCCGCGTTGATTGACCTGCGGGCTCAAGTGCTTCTCGATGGGCGACTCGGGTGACGTGCTCCAGGCTGCGAATATCTCTGGATCGCTCGCTGCTTAAGATGTCATCGTCATTGAGGACTTCAAGAGCACGGAGGCGTGGGCAGAGGTGAGCTCAGTTCGGACGTCTCCGTCGGACAACTACTTAAGTTACGCGGGAATGCAATCAAGGTGCGGCGCAATCCAATAAAACTCCAACCTCAACCTTCAAGAAGCAGTACATAGTCTGCCAGAAGATTATGATGGATAATGGCATTTTGCGAGGATTCGGCGCGTGTGGTTGTGTTTGCCAGTAAATAAGTCACGTGTATGATCACGAACCTCATCTGCAACCTTTGTGCAATTCACGTTGAATTCACGCGCGTACGGTCATTGACTCCGGCTGTCCAACGGAGATTCCAACCAAGTTCACGCCGAGAACGAGGAATTGTGTGCGGTGGACCGGAAGAAGAAGCAACAGCGGAAACGGGTCACCTCTGACGCGATATCCACGATAAGTATCAAACCTCCGTGTTTAGCGACCTTGTCATTGTCGACGATTGTACCTCGGTACGATGCTCACCCGCTCTATTAACCTCAGACTTCCCCGCCGTCGCATCGGGTACGTCTCGCCGTCGGCATCCACATGTGGAGCAATTTGCAAGGCATCATTGGAAGAATGAGCTCACGAGTTACCCAGCTGCACCTTCCTAACGCCCTTACCCAGCAAGACCGGTACCATTTCCATCCGCAAGATGGCCACTTCGTCAGAGTCTCTCCTCGATTATGCACCCAACGTAACCCACGGCCTCGGCCGCATCACGGAAGGTATCATGGCGCGCGGCGCGGGCTCGAGGGTCACCTACACCGACGGGCGCACCATGCTCGATTTTACATGTGGCATCGGTGTCACCAACCTCGGTGCGTGAGCTCGTTATCTCTTTTGTCTCGTGCTGATCGATGCGGGAGAAAGGTCACTGTCACCCAAAGGTCAGCGCCGCCGCCGCCGCGCAGTGTATGGAAATCGTTCACGTACAGGTGCTATAATCCCAGTTCTACTTGGTAAGAAGGCGACTGACTTTCCCTCCTCTAGTGTAGCATCGCTTTCCATGCGCCGTATCTGGCGCTCGTGAGCAAGTTGCTCCCAATAATGCCGCACCCCTCCCTCGACTCGTTCTTCTTCTGGAACTCGGGCAGCGAGGCGGTCGAGGCTGCACTGAAACTCGCAAGGACTGCTACAGGACGGCAGAACATCATCTGCATGCAGGGTGCGTGTCTCTGTCTCTTCTGCCTCGTTTGTGCCGACGCCGGCCGCAGGCGCGTACCACGGCCGCACGTTCGGTGCGATGGCCGTCACGCGCAGCAAGACTATCTACTCCGCGGGCGTTCACCCGCTCATGGTACACCCCCTCCCCTCCTCCCTCTCACCCACACTCATCGACGCGCGCACAGCCTGGCGTCTTCACGACGCCCTATCCTTTCTGGCACCAGCTGGGCCTCGCCCCCGACGCGTCCCTTGATGCCCAGGTCGACCAGTGCCTTACGCAGCTCGACCTTCTCCTCTCCCAACAGACCGCCCCCGCAGACACCGCAGCGATCATCATTGAACCTGTACTCGGTGAGGGCGGCTACGTCCCCGCGCCGCCCGCGTTCCTCGCGGCCCTGCGCGCGGTGTGCGACAAACACGGGATGCTCCTTATCGTGGACGAGGTGCAGAGCGGCTTCGCGCGCACGGGGCGCATGTTTGCCATCGAGGAGAGCGGCGTGCGCCCGGACGTGCTCGTCATCGCCAAGGGCCTGGCGAACGGGTTCCCGCTGAGCGGCGTGGTCAGCCGGAAGGAGCTGACGGATAAGCTGGTGCCTGGGTCGATGGGCGGGACGTACGCGGGCAACGCGGTTTCGTGCGCCGCCGCGTGCGCGGTCGTCGACGCCATGCACGAGGAGGACATCCTCACGAACGTCAACGCACGGTGCGTCTCCCTCCCTGCCTACCCTCGCTCGTCCTTAACCTCTGCACAGGTCCGCCCAGCTGCTCGCCGCCCTGCGCGCCCTCCAGGCCGCGCATCCCGCACTCATTCTCGACGTGCGCGGCCGCGGGCTCATGCTTGCCGTCGAGTTCGCCGGTAGCGACAAGAAGACGGCGGCGCGCGTGGCGAAGAAGTGCGTGGAGAAGGGCCTGCTGATTCTGACGACGAGCGTGTTCGAGGTCGTCAGGCTCATCCCCGCCCTGAATATCTCTGCAGCGGAACTGGAGGAGGGCGCGCGGATCTTTGGGGAGGCAGTGGCCGAAGTGGTGAAGGAGGGCTAGGAGGCGACGCCAGCTCGGTCCTTCTGCGATGATGTCTGCAATTCATAAATCGAGATCTACAAATGTATTATGTCTTTCACGTTTTTTCATGTCTATCCCTCTCGGTATATTCACGGGCATGAAGGTGGTGGATGATCAATGGTCTCAGAAGAAATAGCCACCATCTTCGCGCACGCCGTGCTCTCATCCATGAGGCTGTAGCTTCCGACGTGGATATGCGGCGTGTTCGGGCCACGAAGGACGCGATCTCGTCGAAGGGCCCCTGCATGAACGCTTAGGGATGACCAGGTTCGGCGTGAATTGGTCGAGCCCCGCGCGCACCGTGCAGATGACCTCGTCGCGCCGCAGTCCTGATCAGCATGAGAGAATCGCAAGGATCGTGACGCCAACGAGCTCTAAAACCTTGTCGAACTCGCCGGGATATTACGTCCGGGTAGCTGCCAGGGGCGATGGGCCGGTGGTTGATGAGTACGTCGGCGACTGTAGTACTAGTACCCTGAGGCTGCTCTCCGATGTTTTATAAAGTTTCTGAAAGTATTGAAATGGTCGGGGATCTATGGAGGATTTGAACGCGGTGCTGGCGAGGAACTGGCGAGACGCGGAGTTCTCCCAGCAACAAAGTGAGGAAAGCAGATGTGATGAGTAATCAAGCTTACCCCGGGCCGCATAACGTGCGCTTCCTTTCGACTTCCATGCGCAGCTCACGTGGAAAGAAGAGCAACAAGAAACCCCCCGCCTGCGATGCGTGTAAGGCGCGAAGAGTTCTATGCCATCCACAACCAAATGACCTCCCTTGTCCCCGCTGTGCCGAAAAGGGAGTCGTGTAGGTCGTACCAAATTACACGTAGCAGCTATTGATGGCTTGTAGATGTATAACAACCTATGTTCCTCGTGGACGGCCACGAAAACACCCTCAACAATCTGAAGAGTTCTCCTGTGAAGCCTCGATCTCGACCCAGGCGTCAGGCAGCAAGGCCTCTCTGGATAACTCGCTCGTTGCTCTCCGGCCAAGGCATGAGTTGGCTGCGTCCTGGGAGCTCCCTTGTGAGCTCGTCAAGCATCTGTATGAATGTAAGCGTGACTTATTCTACGTCGGATGAACATGCATATAATTGACCTTATAGGTTTTGCAACCTGTCCTCTGTCTCGTTTCCCCCTGCTTCAAAATTGTAGTCTGAAAAATTCTCTCTCCTCCGCCGCCTGGAACATCGATCGTCTTATACCTGAAGCGCGCGTCTTGGCATATTGTATATGTGCTTTGGCTTCCTCAATTTCATCCGATCCAGCCATTATCGGGCCAGGCGTACCTCCAGTCTTTGTCCCCGGTGCAGACCTTCGAATATACGGCGTGCGAAGAGCACCAATGTACCATACTCTGCGTGACCGCGCTATAGACATGGCGTGCGAGGTGCGGATACATCTGGAGGCTTCTGATTATAACGCCACTTCCTGCTTCATCCTCGACACCATGGAAGAATGTAAGTCACTGGTCTTGATCTTCTCCTGTCTCTCAAACCGACCTGTAGCCGGCAATTCAAACACCAGGCCGTGGGTTGTCGCGTATATCTCTCATATACGCTCCCTTGCTGCATCTTGGATTGACGTGGAACGTCACCGTGCAGTTTGGTCTGCGTTCTTGGTCGGTCTGTCAATATTCTGCTATATATGCCTCTTGAAATCATCTTCAGATGTCGGAAGCTCTTATGGCAACACGGCAACGGAAACCTATCCTTATGTGCGTTCTTTCAATTCTCTGTCGGCGATCATCTGATATGAGAATTTTCAGAACCCATACCGATCAACTTCTTTTAACGGGAAGCGAGCCACCATCGCTGGAGAGTCTGTTCGAGTCCCTTCAAGCTGTGGTTCGAACGTCGAAGAAACCTGCGGCAGATTCGGTGTTTACTATGTTCCAGCCCTGTGAATAATTCCAACTCTTTGTTCATTTTCAACGGTTGGCTAACGTCTGTGAACTAGTGCTCTTTCATGCTGTTCGACTTGCTCGTGAGTTCTATGACAAAATATCAGGAGGTTAGCGCCGCCCCAATCACGATTCCTTCATGGTTTAACCTCTCTAGATTATGCCCGCCGCTACCCGGTCGCAGAGGTCTCCGTGATCACATTTCTCTCTTCATTATCGATCATGAAATCCATACTCTCTCTTCTACTCACAGACAAAGATTTCCAAGCCGATCCAATACCGCTATCGAACGAGCCTCGCAATCACAGGGAAAATAACCTGCGCTCATGTGCCTTCGCCATGTCTCTGGGCTATATTGGCTTGGTCCTTGCGCTGCATCACGAAATGGAGTATCGCGCCGAGCACGACACCGAGTTTCATACCGCTACACGCGTAGACGGAGGGTGGGCGGGCCGAACCGCTCTCCTGCAGCGGCAGGCACACGAAATGACCGCCAACACAGTCGACGATGTCGCACGGGCTTTGCATCTCATGCCCGTCACGTCGCACATGATGCGCGTCCACTGGAGCGGCATGCTTGGCTGGGCCCAGTTCTGCTTGACCGAGGCAGATGCGGCGGGCGGCGTCTCTCCTGGACGCATAGCTGTCTTCCAACAGTGCGTACACGATTTAAAATTGTCTCAACTCCACTGGTTAATCCATGTCTACACTAGAATCATAGCTACTTTGAAGGCGTTGGGGTATTCACGCGACATTCCGCAGTCTCATGAGCTCATTGAACGCATGGAAGCGCATATTGCGGCACACAGTGCCGTGGATTCGTTTCCTATGGACACCTCCGCTCTGTCCGGCATGACTTTCTCCCTCGATCATACCTGGATGGGTATGTTTCCTATGGACCTGGGATATGGAGATCACACATAGATCGTAGGCAGGGAAATTTTATGTAATTGTTTTGTCAACAGTTTGAACGCCGGATCTGACCACGCACCATGCAACCTGTGAAAAAAAATTCAAAAGAAGGACCCGAACAGGCTTTCGGTTATCACACACGTCCCAGTCGAATGGGCCTGGCCCCTCACAAATGGCAAACCATCCCACACAACCAGGCGAAAAACAGCAGTATTTACGCCTGGCGGACCTTCCGTGGGGGCCCGAATTCAACGGCGTTAGTTATTTGAGGTGTCTTACTGAACACATTACTGGTCTCTCATCCAGGGCTGAAAGGGGCTGTGTCCCCAGCGAGCTGCCCATCTAGCGCCGTGATATATAAACTAGCCGGTAGCCCAGCTTTCAGCACATTACAGAACCATGTCTTCTAACGAGTGCACCAGCAACGCGGCCACCGGCCAGAACACTACGTGAGTGGACCACTTACTACGCGACACCAGCGCTTGACGTAGCTTCTTCAGCACCAGTTCTAACAAACCCCCGCTCACTCCTCTTGTGTAAGTTGGATGCTTCTCGAATAACGCCCTGCTCTTGACCCCGTTTTTTCGTGCGGCGGCAGCACTGGCAGTGACACGCAGGGAAGCGGATTGCATAACACCGGAGCACTTCTGAGTGCGTTTCCGAAGGTACCCGAAAGTGCCGCCAGTCACGCCCCCGGAAGCTCCAAAAATCCGCGCAACGCCACCACGAGCAGCTCTACAGGAAGCGCTCAGAAATAAATGCGCCTGTTATGTATAGCCTGCGAGCAACTCTAATTCTGAATATTCACAAGTAATACAACGCTGAGATTTTGAGCCAGATAGAAGGACCTTGCGGACGCTTGGATGCCGTCCGGAAACATACATCCGCCGAGTGAACGAAGTAATCGCGATCGTCAGTGGCAGCTCATCGCTACCCGCCTCGTCTTATTTAGGCTAAATCTCTGAGCAACACCCCGAAATATGTATTCCCTGCCAGAGCGATGTACAAAGAACTTGAAGTGTGGTCGCCTAGGCTGAGTGGTGTATTTGCTGGTCTCGGGGAGATTCATGGGGCCGTGCTGAGTCACCTGAGCTCACCTCGGAGCTTGCGACGAAGTTCGAGCTTGCTGATCTCGCTAGGTGCCTAAAACAACCCAAACACACATTATGACGGCGCCTATTAAATCGTAGACCATGCCAATGAGCAGGCATGTGAAGAGCTAAACAGACCTTCACTAATCTACATAAACAGTCTGTATTACATCAGTAGCCAGCGCTGTCTGTGTAGCTGGTGTGACCTAGCTTGTTTAGGCGGCATCAGAACGCAGTGTCTCCCCAGACTGGTAGCCTGTGGGACAATGTTGAAGGACTTGCAGGGCCGGCGGAGGATTAGGCTTGTCTGAAACCAGAGTCTGATGAGATACACATCAACGGGGAGCGCTGGGGCCGGCCATTGGAACTATACTGGTAGGAATAAGTAAATAATTATCAGGACGGGCCTGCGTGACGTCGCCGCCCGTCTTCAAAGTGTCGGTGCTGCAAACGAGACGAGATTCCGACCTGCGGTACTTGAAGGCGCACTCCATTCCGGCTCGTCTCAGCGCGCTCATGTGGACTACCCTTGTCAAGTGAGCAGGGCACACGAGGATACGTCCTACTTCAGGTCCAGAGTGAAGGTCATACGCCTTAATCCGCCATGGCATTCGCAGCGAGGTTCACCACCGTACGAAATGCACAGTTCTTCAGAGTTGCGCTACCCCCGAGGTCATCACCGGAGATCCTGGGTTGTTGACGTTGAGGACGTTGAAACTTGAAAGTTGAGGCATCGGACCAAAGACGAAAGCGAGCTGTATCATATTCCCTGTGATCTCTTGCAGCCATTTCTTTCACGGTGGTTGATGAATGGAGAGACCAACGAGGGACGTTGTGGTGGCTTTACACGGTGGAGTTGTTGAACAAGGGAGGCGAGAGAACGTGACACCCACACGATGGCAGTGCTATTGTTTGGCACACCCGTCCGGACCTAATACTCAGCGTTTCTCGATACAAAAATCCACATCGCGTTCCACCACCGCCCCCCGTCCGTTTACACAAATGGTGAGTCTCCATACCTCTCCGTACGCCCGTCGTCTACCTCGTACCCACTCTACGAACCCGTACGACGCACGGACGGCTGGATGCGCGCCCAGAAAGCCGGATGACGCTGACCACTTTTTTCCGCTTTTTCCGCAGGCCTCTCTCGACCTCGCAGCAACATACGCCGCCCTCATCCTCGCCGACGATGGCCTTGAAATCACTGTCAGTCTTCCCTCGCTCGCCTTTGCGGCCGGCACTGACTAAATTCGCTGGCAGTCGGACAAAATCGTAACCCTCACCAACGCCGCACACATCGAGGTGGAGCCGATCTGGGCAACCCTGCTCGCCAAGGCCCTCGAGGGCAAAAACGTCAAGGACCTGCTCTCCAACGTCGGGTCCGGTGGCGGAGCACCCGCTGCTGGCGGTGCCGCACCCGCTGCTGGCGGCGCCGCAGCGGCTGCTGCTGAGGCACCGAAGGCAGAGGAGAAGGAGGAGGAGAAGGAGGAGTCAGACGACGACATGGTGCGTTTGCATTTTCGACTCCGAGTAACCGCGAGCGCTGACCGACCGTCTGCGCACAGGGCTTCGGTCTCTTCGATTAGTTTTTTTTTGCTTCTGCCTGTATTCTTTCATCACGAATCACATGCATTGGGATCCCTGCAGCTCAGTGGAGCTCGCTAGCATCGATTTAGTGACTCGTCGTCGCGACGTGCACGTGGCGGCTCACAAGTGTCTGGATGATCTTGTGGGCAGATTGTGCAAGGCTCGCAGTGAGAGCGGGCTGAACAACGGTGCGCAAACGCAGTGTCCCCGCTCACCCCGTCCTTGAGTAAGCCCTTGTGGGACGTCCTCGAATGGTCTGACCGCCAAGTCGAGAGCCTCAGTGTCTCGGAGAGGATCCAGAATATCCTTCGATGACCAGGACGCATTGACAACTGCACTCCCGAGCAGTCATGCACAGGACCCCCTCGTTATGTAGTTCTCAGCTGCTTACGCGTTCAGTCAAAGCCCATTCACGACTCACTGTGTTATCTGCCACTTATTGTCGAGATGGAATATTGTATGCGCCTGCTGCTCCTCGCCACAGCGTATGATCCGCCAGATCGAATCCCGATGACAGACAATGCAGAGTCCTATGCAGTGCTCAAGAGTTGATTCGGACGCTGCAGTCGGACAGCTGCTTTCGGCACAACATCCAGCTCGGAACTTAGAGAGACAGAAATCAAATTTCACCGGGTTACCAAAAGCGGTCATTAGGATGAGTGGTGTGGACGTCTGTTAGGAGTCATCGGTAATGCCCGAGCGGAGTTTAGACGCACTGAAAAGTCCTTGATTCCTGCTACGACAATATGGCCCTTGCTGCAAACGCTGTCTTTAGCGTCCAAGAACTCTGTGACGAGATTACTTGTCATATCGCGCTTCACGGCGACCTGAGCTCGGCCGCTCTCGTTTGCCACACACTCTGTACTTCGGCCCAATCTCAAATATTTCACCACGTCGGTCTCGATCCATTCGAACTCCCAGATGGATATCAATACATTGCGGCATCTGCGCTTGAAGCTGCTGGTGCAGCTTTACTTCGTCTCTCTGCCATCCTAGCGACTTCACCGCACCTCCTGCCGTCCATTCGCTCCCTCAGTGTCCTTGCGCGGTCTGAGATCCTGGAACCGCTATCGCGTATACGGTTCCCGCTCTTGCGCAGGATTCGTTTCAACTTCACTATCACGCCATCATTGGATGGCGATGCATGGCATCTGGCCCGGAATTGCATTGCATTGCCTTCCCTTCGCTCCTGTAGAAGTCTTCGGCGTGTATAGCGGCCCGCATCTGAGACTGGAATTGGATGGTCTCGAGTCCCTACTGGAGACTTGCACCCCAGACCTAAGTGCACTCAGCCTGCGCACTTTCCACGTCAACTCTTCAACTACGACCGCACGCGCGCCTCGTCCTCAAGGAGCGCGGCGGGCACAAATCAAAACACTAAAGCTGAACAACACGGGCCTGATCCTCGCTGGGCTGGTTGCTCTCCCCCTCATGCCCGTTCGACCTGACTCATCTGGTCGATGTCGAGGTGGATTCCGACAGCACGCCTCTTATCCGGATCCTGACCTCTGCGCGCTTGAGTATAACACGGCTGCGCATTTGTAATGGTACTCTTCATTCGAGACCGTATGTGGGCGACGCTGACGTCCCGTCATAAGCTCCCTCCCTCCTCGTGGATCTCGCACAATTCCCGGCCCTGGCTTGCCTCGAACTCTCCATGCGCGACTTGGATTCGTCGAATCTCAAGGCCATGCTTTCTCGCCTGCGGCCCGACAACTGCGTACAGGTCCTCGTGTTTTCCGTCTGGCACACCCGCTCCATGGCGGACATCGACGCCTTCGTCGCCGACTATCCGATGCCGGTGCTCCGGCGAGTGGAGGCGCAAGTTCACGGCTCGTCCAATGGGGACGCTGCAGTCGAATTTCTGCCCGAGGCAGTCAGACTTCTATGTCCGCGACTGGAGGCCAGAGGGTTGCTCGCAGCGACGGACCACAGATGTGAGCATTATATCGCATGCCCTTTATCGTAGTAATTAATGTCCAGTTGCAGATTTCGATCCATACGTATAATAGAGGGAGGGGTGCTTGCTGTTATTATGTGACTGGCATACCAGCTACGTCTGTACACGAGGGCGGACTTGTTACAGACCCATAAATAATCGGAGATGGGCGGGGTGGTGGTACAAGATGTGGGGAAACAGTATCCAGTCCTCAAATCCTCGGCCCTCGAATGCGTCCTCACGGGAAACTGGCCGCTCAGCTGTTGAATTGGCATGTCTCAGGATCAATGATTGGATGTTGAATAACACTCACCGCGTGTTAGAGTGTAATCTGCGAGCCACGAAATTCCTTCTGCGTTTGAATTTAAGCACAGTTCAAGATGAGCACGGGGTCAATCAATGATCTTCCGACAACACCCACAGCCCGCCATTTCAGAAATGCCTGTCCTCTTCTATTCTTTGAGACTTCCAGACAAAAGTTGCATCTAAATTTCATTTTTTACGGAGAACCTCCCCTCATCTGTAGATGCAGCCCTCGCTCCCGTTGGACTAGGAGATGCGGGTGCTCTACAGGAAACCCAGCCGTCAGTGAACACTGACCGAAGAGTTTGAATCTGATACATTTGACATTGAGATGAGCGACGGCCTTATAACACACCGAGTTGCGATAAACCACTATTAGTCTCAGGTTCTCCCAGTTGTTCTAAACAATATAATCCCGACCAGTTCGACGGCGATCAGCGGAAGAATGCAACCGTGGGAAAGAAATAAAGAATTCGTCCTCCCTTTCCGTCGAATGCAAGTCGGCGACAAAGGACCTGCGTGCTTACAGAGCGCATAGTTTGTGGTTATCCATTGTGTCTGTGAAGTCTACAAACTTCAAGCAACCTCGGTATGTCGTCTTAAATTGAAGTGAAAATATCGCGGTTACTCCGAGCTACCAAGAGTTTGACTGCCTTGGTTCCAAAAGTACACAAAAAGATGCGAAGCCAGAAAGAGCTTCATCCACCTATTCTTGGGTTTGAGCTCCCTCAGCGTCGAGCGAGGAATAAGTGGAATGAGAGTTTACCGATCAATGAGGAGAGACAGAAATGGCTTCTGGCTACTAATTGACCGATTCCCGAGCCGGAAAGGTCAAAGAGGGGATAAAGGCAATTATCAGGACTCGATCAAATGGCCGAGAAATGTCTTCTCTTTGAGAAGTCTCGGCGAGCTGGACCCGAATTGGAATCGGACAAATTTGCATGGTTTATTCCAGCTAGGGTACATGCCTCCCAAAATAATGGTTTAATATCGTATTCTTGTATAGACTCGGTGGTTGTGCCTGGAGGAATCTGTGTAAGGATGGGGTCGCGAATGCGAAGTTGAAGAGAGCAAAAGTCGGCCGGCAGCTCGGCATTCCCCATTTAGTGTTGTCGCTCGGCAATTCCCGCCTTCCTCTTCACACAATGAAGTCAGTCATTCGCTTTTCAGCAACCGTGACACAAACGGGATCAACCTGCCCGCATAACCGCCCTCATAGTTCCCACCTCACCGCGCTCTTTCCATCTGAACTCGTTTTTCCCGCTCCGCGAACTCTAACTCGGCTTTCACCAAGGATTCTCACTGGAGTGCCAAGCGTTCAAATGGACTTGCAGGACGACTCTGGCCGAAAGACCCTTATCGTTGGCTCTGGCTGCTTTGGCTTATCAACTGCCCTCGAATTACTCAGGCGAGGTTGGAAGGATGTGACGGTTATCGACAGGTAGTCCTACAAGCTGAACCACCTGCATATGCATGATTAAATCAGGATGGTTTGTCAGGGCCAACACTCTGCCAGCTCCAGACGGTGCCAGCAATGACCTGAACAAGAGTTAGTTCCTCTCTTGGGATTCTACTTTATACACATTGAATACTCTAGTTGTGCGAACGTCGTATTCGGACCCTTTCTACGCTAGACTGGCTCAGGACGCCATTAAATCGTGGAAATCCCGGGAAGAATGGAACGATACGTATCACGAGTACGCTGCCTTCTCTTTTGCTTCGTACTGCGCTTCATGATCGTTCTGGAAGATGTGGCGTGCTTGTCCTAGGATCCCCAGACTCCGAAGTCGATTATAAGCACAAATCTTATCTCAATGATCTCGAGATGGGCCAACGCGTTGTTTCGCTGGAAGACGAGGCTGCCATACGCCAAGTCTTCCCGCCTGAAGTACAGATTGGAAGCCTTTCTAATCACACGGGCTATCTCAATCGCGACAGTGGATGGGTTAACGCCGGCCAAAGTATTTCTATCCTGATGACCAAAGTCCTTGCCCTCAACGGCAAAATAATCGGAGGGAAGAATGCTTCAGAGCTAATTCAGCAAGGCCAGACGACGACAGGCGTGCGGTGCACTGATGGGACTGTGTTCGAAGCAGAACTGGTCGTGCTTGCCACCGGGTCCTGGACTGGCTCTGCTTTCCCCGATGTGACGACAGAAAAGCTTTTCCAAGCAACAGGGTGTGTGGTTTCCGACATGTTCGAAATCCTCCTGATTGTGGCACAGACAATGTGTTGCGATTATTCAACTGACAGAAGAAGAAGGAGACCGTTACCGTCAATCTCCCGTTATACTGGATTTTGAGTCAGGCTTTTCTATATTTCCTGTGATGTCTTCCGTCCATGGGATTCTTACAGAGAAATAACTGACTTGACCGACAGCCAAATGAACAAAATTTGGTCAAGATGTCTTTTCACACACCCGGTTATACCCACAGTGTCGGACCGGATAATATATCGACTCCGCACACAATCACATCCAACCCTGAAACAGGGCTGCTCATTCCCAGAACGAACGCTAAAGAATTGAGGGATGGGCTTCGTATGGTGTATCCCGCACTCGGCGATAAACCTTTTGTTTCTACACGGCTTTGCTGGTAGGATCTCATCATCCACTTGGCCGGTCTGAACCTATTGTCAGGTACTGTGACTCGCGCGACGGGGACTGGGTGATAGGATATCACCCCCAGTCAGAACAGACATTGCTGCTTGCTACTGGGGGAAGCGGACACGCTGCGAAAGTAACGTTGACCTCCCCGTCTTTTTCTGGCGGGACTGACACTTGCTCTTAGTTCCTACCTGTTCTTGGCCGCCTGGTGGCTGACGCGATCGAAAGCAAACTGACTCCAGAATTGGTTGCCAAGTTTTCGGTGGATCGTACCCCCAATCAAGCTGACGAATCACGCGCGGCCGGCGTTGTACAAGAGCTTGATTTGAGCCAGCTTTGTGCACTCGACGATCGTCTTTGATGTCTCCCAAATTGGTTTGTTGAATATTGGTTGAATAGGAATGACCAGTTCAGCCCTGATGTTGGTTATGGTAATATACTCTCATCCTCCTCCTTGGCAATAATTTGTGTCTCCGTTCCTGGGCTATTCCTGGACTCTGAGCTCTGAAAGACAAGTCACTTTTCAACTCAAATCAAGTCCAGTTGATTGAAAAACGCGGAAATTTTGGTGATGGAATTTAGGAACAGCAAAGTTACCAGGTTTATATCAGTATTGCATGGAAGAATTTATACGGCTAGTCAAAAACACTACGACCGAGCGAAAGTTGAGGCCCGGAAATGCCCGCTATCTTTAGTAGTGGGTTTTAGTGGGTGTTTCGCAGATGATCGAGAGCTGTTCCGGTAATTGCCTACGTCATTTTTAGCTTCTGACGTCATTCCTTTTCTGCCCATTGTCACTTTCCTCTGTGACCCTTCGTGCGGTCCTTTGTGACCTTAATTCATGTTTCAACTCCTATGTGTCTTCTTCGTTCCCGTTTAACTTCTCTCTCTCCTGCCTCTCTCCTCTATGTCTCTTTATATTGAGGGTTTACTTGCGCCCTCCGTGGCTTTTGACGCTCGCCCACGCACCGTCCTTTCACGTGCCGGTAGACGGTGTGGCCATCATGCATGTCCCGACGTTCCATGCCAACGACAAACTCTACGTTGATCCCCAATCCCCCGATGTGGGAGATGTCTTCCTTGATCCGCAAGACATCCCTGTCGGTAGCCCCTTGGACGAGAACCTAAGTTTCATGAACGGTCTGAGTGAGCGCTGTATTTTCCACTAATGCATGAAGACCCCGGATGCTTTATACACGCAGGATCAAAGGTGGAAGCGTCAAGCCAAGACTGGTGCACGCGCCCTCCCTGTTACATTTAGACGCGGTGCCGAACGTAGCTGATTATCTCACCAGATCCCGGCTGTCGTCTTGGATAATGGTGAATAGAGTGCGGTGCTGTTTAGCATAAAACGACTTGATGGCACATGTCGCACGGAGAGGACGTTGAAGGCGGACCTATACTCCGGCCCCATCAGCCTACGGCAGTCAGCGAGGAGTATTTATGAAGCAACTGCATACCATATCCCCGACAGCAGCAATGCAGCCGGAAACCACAGCCATATAACGTGCATGTCGGACTGGGACAGCCGGATTGGTTACAGGGGCTTGGGTATGGACGAAGTGGTACACGGAGTCGCCGTTGTTGTTGTCAGTGTGGTCACAAATTGCGGCGAAGTCGTCCCCATACCGTGCCAGACCCAAGGTAAACATTTTGTCCTGCTTCATGCGGGCAAGCATGGCTGCTGATGTGGATAACAGATGAGCGGCCCCTGTCTATCGGGAGGTGGCGCGATCCCGGGAATCCATTTAGGGCAGTAAAATAGAAAACACAGTGTGGATGGATACCACATTTCCTTCTCGGAACCTAATAATCGACGCTCTTGCAGTAGGTGAGGGGCGCAGGCATCACGAGGCTAGCGCGGCACGATAAGGACAGCGGCGTGTCGGGGAAAGCAAGAGGAGAGGGTGCGTTTTTAGGAAGTCGTGTGTACATTTATAACCTTGGGATAGACATATATGATGTATGCTATCGCTATCAACCCTTATCAACCTCAGGGTATACAACTGTTTATCGAGCGTCGGACGCGACTTTGATCATTGCACCGCCACAATGTCCTTTTAGGGCCTCGAATGATAAAGACAGGGGCAATGACTCTTACCCTGAGCAGCATTTCTCCTCCGCTCAAAATGGGCCAGTGAGGTATCAGATTCGCGGCGATATGACAACGTTCAACGGATGACGGCGCAGGCTCCGTTTATGCGTATAGGCCTATTGGGGACCGGGAATGGGTACCCCGACAGCGGGAAGCCCAGCCCATGGTTTGCATGAGCCAGATGACGTTTGCTGGATGCATCACGGCAGTGGTTGTGGAGGCAAGGTTTATTCTGCCAAGTTCTACCGACATCTGATGATCTACAGCGCGGGAGTTCTCTGGCGGGAATTATCCACCCGGATGGAGCAAGCTCGAAATGGACGATCCATATCACGCTTTCGCTCCCTCCCAATCCTAACGACGTGGCAATAAATCTGGCCGACAAACAGGCAAGATATCTGGCGGAAATCGCCGACGCAGACAACGTGGATGAGGTATGAGGGTCCTGCTTCTCTCCGACTCTTAACTGACGGCGCTGTAAGTGTACCCCACATGTCGTCCGGTGGGGCCCTCCTAAGTTGGAGAGCGCGGTTCCGACGGTTATCATCAGGTATAGTGGTGTTCCCACAATAGACATTTATTTGTGCTTACGGTACCAGCATCGTGCGCGCGGAGTGCTTGGGTGGTGCGGGACTGGGGTCTCGCCTGATAAGGTTGTACGATCTGCAGATAGGTAGTAGAGATGTTATCTTCGGAGCCTCGATGAAAAGGGTGGACAGATTGACCGACGGTGTTTTGCACTCCGTGGGCGGCTTCATATCCTAATGTGAACTTGCTGACATGTGTCATTATAGAGGTACATATTGGACGGTTTATTATTCGGGGAGCTTTCACCCAGCCAGCTCCGCGGACCCGCAGGAGGTACAGCCACAATGAGATTGGCAGTGTGGTAGTTGTTGCAGTGTGCAGTGAGGCGCAAGTAGTAGGTTGTATGACTTTTTCTCTTAGTGTGCTACTACTGTACCGATAATTTATTTTGTGCATACGTACGGTCTGCATTGGCTCTTATATGTGGTGTCAAGGTGTGTGGGCGGAGTGCGCAAAAAGCCAACGAATAGTTAAAGGTAGATAGCGGGCATTGCCGCGCAGCGGGCTACTTAATTATCTAAAAATAGCGTCCGGGCAATTGGCCAATCCCAAACCGGAAGGGCCAAGCTTGTACAAACTCCATTCACTGACCTCACAACCTTCGCTGCGCTCGGGACACCTTTACGATCTCAGCGCAACCCAGACGGGCTCGACTTGCGCATAAACCTTCGCTCCAAACCCTATCTCGGCGCTTTCCCCGTCTGATTTCGTTTTTCTCTGGTTCCGTCGCATCCCGAGATGCTCTCCAAGCAAATAATCGGCGCCGCTCGCGGTCGCGGGCTGCTCAATGTGCATGGAACGACGGCTTTGACCATGACAAGAGCATGGTATGGCTTTTCCTTGAGTTTTTTTTTACTTTGCGGTTCGATTTATTCGTTGCAGGGCGGCTGCCAGCGCGCACGCGAAGCGGGCGACGTTCCACTCAACGTGTCTTCTGCAGGGTGCGCTATCATCCCCTGAGCTTCGATATTCAAGCTGAATGCCATTCCAGCGGAGACGGTGAAGGTTCCGCAAATGGCCGAGTCCATCACGGAGGGCACACTTAAGTCATGGCTGAAGCAAGTCGGCGACAGCGTTTCTGTAGACGAGGAGGTGGCGACAATAGAAACCGACAAGGTAAAGAGCCCCATCGTCCTCAATGTCCACTCTTTTTGACGCGTTCTGCAGATTGATGTTTCTGTCAACGCACCCACGTCGGGCAAGATCGTCGAGTTCCTGGCGCAGGAGGAGGACACGGTTACTGTGGGCCAGGACCTCTTCCGGATCGAGCCCGGTGAAGTCGAAGCTTGTATGTGCACCTTTTTTTGCCCAAGGGCACCGATTCTCATCCCATCGCTGCACAGCGGAAGCCGCGCCGCCGCCTGCTGAAGAAGCCAGCGCACCCAAAGAGGCCGAGAAACCTGCAGAGACATCCAAACCGGCCGAGAAACCTGCAGAGACACCCAAACCGGCCGAGAAAGCCCCGCCCAAGCCTGCTGCCCCGCCCCCAAAACCGGAGTCCAAGAAGGACACCAGCAAGCCTGCGCCGCCGCCGCCCGCCGCCCCGGGCAGCAGGAATGAGACTCGGGTACGACTCTCCTCTTGTCGCCCCCGCAATCCGCTCACCACGCGCACTCACAGGTCAAGATGAACCGCATGCGCCTGCGCATCGCCGAGCGGCTCAAGGAATCGCAGAACGCCGCGGCGTCGCTGACGACGTTCAACGAGATCGACATGTCGTCCCTCATGGACATGCGCAAGCGGTACAAGGACGCCGTCCTTAAGGAGCACGAGGTGAAACTCGGCTTCATGAGCGCGTTCGCCAAGGCGTGCACGCTCGCGCTCAAGGAGATCCCCGCGGCGAACGCGTCCATCGAGGGCGACGAGATCGTGTACCGTGACTACGTCGACCTGAGTGTCGCGGTCGCGACGCCCAAGGGCCTCGTGACACCCGTCGTGCGCAACGCGGAGAGCCTCAGCTTTGTCGGCATTGAGCGCGAGATTGCGGCCCTGGGCAAGAAGGTGCGCCCGTCTCGCGCACACGTCGCGTTTATTGGTATTAACTAGAAGCACAGGCCCGCGACGGGAAGCTCACGCTCGAAGACATGTCTGGCGGCTCGTTCACCATGTATGTCCGTTGCCCCCCATCCGGCTCCCCGCTAACCCACCCAATACAGCTCCAACGGCGGCGTCTTCGGCTCACTGTACGGTACCCCTATCATCAACCTCCCCCAGGCCGCTGTCCTCGGTATGTGTGCTCTCTAATGAGTCGCGGAGGCGCCCTGACGTCCGCGCTAGGGATGCACGCGATCAAAGACAAGCCCGTCGTCGTGGATGGACAGATCGTCATCCGCCCCATCATGGTCGTCGCGCTCACATACGACCACCGGCTCCTCGATGGGCGGGAGGCCGTCACCTTCCTCGGTGCGTCTCAGTCCCATTCCTTTTTGCGCCCCCCGATACGTGCATGCTCATTGTACCCTAGTGCGCGTCAAGGAGTACCTCGAGGACCCGCGGAAGATGCTCCTCGTTTAGATGAGTACAATGGCTGAATCAGCTTACTGGGCCCGGATATAATACCGCCGCGCATGTTCTCAAGTATCCTACCGAATATTTTTATTGTTCTGCTTTCTTTTTCCTTCGGGCTCCATCAGGGTGTATTATGAGTCACCGAGGGCGGTCTCTCCGTCTGGCGCGGATTCCTGATATCGCCGTCTATCATGTTTTTTTCCAGAGGTTCTTCAATTCTTATGAGATAGCTGGCGGTGTGGTGAGTCGTCGTGATATTTCGTACTCAGATTATTTATCTTGGCCATAGATCTTCGCCTTTGCACTGTTGGTGAGCGCAAACCCGTGAAATGCGCCAAAGAGACGGATCAAAGAATCAAGTACTCCGGAGAATGGACTCATAACTGAGTCACCGGTGTCGGATTCGCTCCGCTGGGCGCGGAATTTCAGGATACCGCGGTAGTAGGCGGCACTGGTCAGCTTTCAGCTTTGTTCTTTTCTCAACCTCTTCTCTTCATTAGTCTTCGTTCCAATGATTGGCCAGCATGAATATTTGCTCCTTGGTGCAGTGGTGCGTCGTCTTTCTCGCATGTCATTGGCAATAAGATTATAACGGCGGTACATAGATCGTCGCGGTTTCACTACTGGCGATGCGCAGACGCAAGAAGGCTGGCAAGAGCATGGGGCATATCAAAGACATCCCGGTCAAGCGACACCAGGCGGCAGATGAATCCGCCTCAACTTGGGGGTTCGCGGACAGCGGCTTTTCTTTGGACGGCCGCGACATCGTCACCATGCGTGGCGCACGCTATGCCATTTGCGGCGTCGACCTCCCGCTAATGGTGCCCCTAGTCGCGTCCACCTTCGGCATCGACTTCTCGGCGCTTGGCTCACGCCGTCCCGTCGACGTCGTGTATTCGGCGCCGTTCTCGCTCCCGTTTGAAGACATGAGACTTCCGCCGGACCAAGTCTCGGTCGACTCATCCGTGCGGCAGAGGCACGGGCACGGGCACACGCTGGCGGAGATGTACGATATCAAGTACACCACACATGGGATGCGGCGCATACCTGACGTCGTCGTCTATCCGTGCAGCACAGATGAGGTCGCCCGCATCGTCGCGTTCGCGATCGTGCACAGCGCCGCAGTCCTGCCGTTCGGGGGAGGCTCGAACGTCACGCAGGCGCTGGCGTGTCCCCCAGACGAGGCCCGGGCGATCATCTCCGTGGACATGTCCCGGATGAATTCGATTCTCTGGCTCGACGAGTTCGACGGCATGGCGAGTGTCCAGGCGGGAGCGGTCGGCCTGCACCTCGAGGACGCGCTGCGGGACTTGGGCTGGACGGTACGCATTGTGCCCCCTCGCTGTCGTTTCTTCGCTGAGATAGGTTCAGACCGGCCATGAGCCCGACAGTATGGAGTTTTCTACACTTGGCGGGTGGATCGCTACGCGCGCCTCGGGCATGAAGAAGAACAAGTTGGTGCCTTCTGTTTTGAGTCCGCGCGGTGCTAATCGGCACCACCAGATACGGGAACATCGAAGATATCGTGCTTAGCGTCGAATTCGTGACCGCTGCCGGGACTGTGTCACGCCGGGCAGTAAACCCGCGCGAAAGCATTGGCAGCGACGTCGACCGCCTTGTGCTCGGCTCCGAGGGAAGCTTGGGTATCATCACCAGCGCTGTGCTCCGCGTGCGCCGCGTGCCAGAGGCCAAAGAATACGGGAGCTATGTGTTCCCGACCTTCGAAGCCGGCACCGGGTTCATGTACGACATTGCGCAGTCTGATTCCATCCCCGCGAGCGTGCGACTCGTAGATAATGACCAGTTCCAACTCTCGCATTCGATTCGTCCCGCCGACATAGGCTTCAAAAGATATCTGGCCGCCGTCAAAAAGGCGATGCTGCGTCACGTCTACGGATTTGAGCTGAGCGCGATGGCAGCGTGCACTCTGCTGTTTGAAGGATCCCGGGAGGAGGTGGCGCGCCAGCGACGAACCATTCACAGGATCGCGCGCAGACATGGGGGCGTATCCGGCGGAGCGGAGTCCGGTATGCGCGGGTACCATCTCACATACGCCATTGCGTACCTGCGCGACTTCCTGCTCCCGCACAACATTGCCGCGGAGTCGTTCGAGACAAGTATCCCATGGTCGAAGGCCGCCGAGCTCTGCGCCCGGGTGAAGACGCGCGTCAGGGCGGAGCACGGGGCGCGGGGACTGCCCGGCACGCCGCACATTAGCGCGCGCCTCACGCAGGTGTACCCCACCGGCGTCGCGGTGTATTTCTACCTTGCGATGGTGGTGACGGGCGTCGCGCACCCGGTGGAGGTGTACGAGGCGATCGAGAAGTGTGCACGGGAGGAAATATTGAACTGTGGAGGGGCGCTGAGCCACCATCATGGTGTGGGGCGGATACGAAAAGGGTTCCTTCCGCAGGTTCTGTCCCCGACGTCGATTGACCTGCGCAGGAAACACAAGGCGGCATGGGACCCCACGGGTTTGTTCCTGAATAGCTTATAGAATAGAGAAACGGGGAACGTGTTTCGACCTACATGGCACTTGCTCTTCGGCGGCCGGAGAGCCTTCGGCTAGGTCGGACACTAAATCATCGCCGACTGATTCAGAGGAGCCCCATGTAGACGCCTCTAAGGTCCTTCACGCTCTTTATGTGTTATACAGTTTGCTTTTGAGTTCTTTCTGATGCCTCCTTCTACGCCAACTTGAGCAAGTCTCCGAGGACGCCCATAGCCGTCACGGCCGCTCCAGCTCCTGCGCCCTGGACGATCAGGGGCCGGGCCCCATACCGCTCAGTATGGAACATGATGATGTTGTCCGACCCGCCCAGCGAAGTAGCAAACGGATGGGTTGCCGGATATCTGCATAACGCAATAAGCACTAGCTTGAGGGAGAAGCATATGGAACGCACTTTTCTAAGCCCGCCGTGACTTGCCCATTGAGGACGTCAACCACGCCTACAAATCGGAGCACCTTGCCCTCCGAGCTTGCATTCGCGCGCATCTTGGCAAAATGGTCATCAAATTCAGGCAACCGGGAGATGAATTCATCTCCCGTAGGTATATTTTCTAGCTCCGGCGGGATCAGAGACGTCGTTTGGACGGAGGCAAATGACTGCAGTTTCGGGAGAGCCGAAGACGAGGGGGAGTGGGAGACGATCCGTGAAAGAATAGTGAGTTTCCGCGCGACGTCGAATCCGTTGAGGTCGTCTGCTGGGTGCGGCTCCTGAGAATCCATAAAAACCAGAACTAACTATGTAGAACCAATCCTGACCGTATAACCCTTTTCTCGCGCAATTTTGACGACCGAGGAGAATGCTGGACCGTCGGGTTTCCCGGTTGAGAATTCGTTGAAGATGTAGCTCATGGTTCCGGAGAATACGCCTTCGATTTTGATAATCTAAGCTGCGTGAGACTGGTTGATACGAAGCGAACGAGAAAGGCGCACCTTGTCTCCTGTAGCCACCAGATCCTTGAGTGTACCAATGACCGGAAGACCAGCCCCAACTGTGGCCTCGTTCAGGAAGCGCCCTCCAGTTTTGCTCGCGGCTACGATTTGTTCGTAGAGCGCGATGTCACCAGAAAAGGCTTTTTTATTCGGGGTAACCACATTGATTCCGGCCTGGATCCATGTCGGATACATGGCTGCCACATCTTCAGAAGACGTGTTGTCGATGACTGCGATTTTCTGACTCGGTGAAACCATCGCAGCGAGCTGCTGAGTGAGTTTCGAGAGATCAGGTCGATCGGCAGACGCCGCAAGATCAGATTTCCACGAGGACGAGGATGTGATAGGGCTAGTGTGGTTGAAGATGGTTCGGGTGGTCGATGTCAAGGAGATGAGATGAAAAGGCGAATTTTGCGGTGGAATCGACAGGAGTTGGTTGATAAGCTCAGTACCAACGAGCCCGACACCGACGACTGCAACGTAAATTTTCGGAGAGGGGGAGGCCATGGTGGTGTGGATGAGAGCGCGTCTGGGGCGTACTGTAAATTTTGGCGCGGTTCGCGTCAGAAAGGTCAATTGCCATCAAAAGCTCAACACAGCCAAAGAGCCGAATTTGGTTCACTTGTCGACTCAATGGTGTTGCTCAACGAAGTGCTTGAATCACTCCAGCTTTTCTTTGATCCATTTCTTAAGTGAGGCACATGAACCGCTGTGGATCCTCCGGATCTACAGTAAAAGCGCAATTCCTGGCATACTCTACTCACAGCCAACTTCTAGGTCTCGAACAAGTTTTAGAGGTCCATGTTATATGGCACTGGGTGAGTAAACCCCGAGAGTTTGCTGAAGATTTGGTCAACTTTTTGCTATCTTCGGGCCATTTTCTGGCTAGGACAGGACATGCACCGCTTATAACGGCACCGTACCCAAACCGTACCAGGCTTGCATATACTCGAGGAGCCGTACCTTCCGGCCATTAAGGAACGACGTCTGCCTCGAAATTCGGTCGATAGACAGACTTCTAGCTACCCCTCGCTTCCGACTCGGTTCTTCGGGCGACTTGTTCAGGGGGCTACAAAAAGGGTCAGTGCCCGGCAAGTTGGGGGTTCTTAGCTCAATGGACCCTACTGATGCTTTCAATGCGGCGAACACTATGCGGTGGGAAAATCGGATGGACCGCTGTGCCAACAGTACCCCAAAGCTGTTCTCCTTCTTCCATGGCCTAACTTTTTTAAAGTTAGCGCTCTTTGCCTTTTCATGTGGGATTATTGTGCGGATATTGTTTTTTTGACGTGGAGCGTATCTTGACTGTTGTTGCAAGCCCTGACATTTCACGACGAGGTAATTTTCCAGCTAATAGCCGTGTCTCTCGGTAACCAACATGAATATAGGTCCAATATTTCTGGGTGAGTTCAAAATCGCACTTGAAGATAGTGCTACAACAAACCTAGGGCTCTCGGTGGTCATTTGTCAAGGGTCTATTCTTCTTGAATAGATATTTCACCTTCGGCCTTGTCGCCGTCTCGGTTTACTGTCAGGTATTTTCTATGGTTTGGGTTGGCCGCACTGACACAACCGCAGTTGATCTTTACCCGACCCCAGATACAGAGACGTAAGTTTGGACACAAATATAGGTTGCCCATCTCATTCATTTTGTAGATGTATGTCCCCGCCTCCCGAGAGGCAATGTTTTGAACGTCTGCTTAGGTCTTATATGGGCCAAGTTCGAAGTCTTTTCCGGTATGTGCCGAACCTGAAAATGATTCTCGCTGACACCTGTCCATACCCAGCGCTATTCTGCGCATTCATTGTAGAAGGTGGTCGAAGGAGAAGAATTCAGTACAGCCAAACACTGATTACATATGACTCGACAGTTATCATGCAAATTCGATTGCATGCTTTGTATGAACACAGTAAGTGCCGCGTCCCACTTTCTCCCTCTATTTCCTACAGCGGTTTAAGCTTGGGATATATAGATAAAACCCTTATATTTGTGGTCTCTATTCTGTGTGTCGGAGAGCTGATGAGCATGGCTTCACTTTCGTTTTCAAGGTGCGTACTCCATTGTCGAGCCTCCGCAACGAGCTAAGATAAAGTTTGGACAGATTCCCGACTGCTTTTGGTATAAAACTTCTGTGTGTCCCTGCCTCCTGTTGACTCTGTCGTAGCTGGATTGGCGGAAGTAGCAGGCGCAGATCTTACCCTGCCGTTCTGCAACAACGTGATTCCCAATCATTTCTACCCATACTGGTTCTTTTGATTTCTTTGGAACTTTATTTTGTACATTGATCTCTATCTTTTAGGATCGCGTTTATGATCTTCGACATGATCATTCTTCTCCTTGTAGCTAGAAAAGCGTACGTCCACTATCAAACGCTCCCCGGCAAATCGTGGTCGCATGCGAGGCTGATGGCTGTCCTCATGCGCGACTCCGTGATATATTTTCTATGGTAGATCTCAAACCCAGCCCGCAATCAATATCTGATCGTTTTAAGCAACGTTATTGTGTTCCTGGCCACAACGCTGCTCTGGCGCTATGGACCACAAGGTCTCGCCACAGTCGCCAACAGCTGGTCACTGGTCGTGCCCTCTACGTCCGCTAGTCGGCTCCTCCTCAACATGCGCATTGCGTATCGGCCGGCCTCTGATCGTATATCTACTGCCGGGCTATCTGGCCTTGGGTCTCTGCATATCATATGCCCAGCTTCAGAAGACGCGGGCCAAGGAGCCGAGGGCTCCTTCAACATTGGTTAGTCACTTTCAGCCTCCAATCAAACACAATACTGAACCTGCGCAGAAAACACAAGCGGTGATGTTGATTATGGCCGGGAGGAGACCCAGCAGAGCTATATCAGCTCAAGCTGGTGAAGAGGTTTTTTTGCAGGCGTCATACGCACTTTCCGGCGGGCATGATAAATCGGCGTAGTGTGAAAAATCGAGCACTTTATACATAAGACTAGCATCACACGGTGTCATGCATTACGGCTATCCCAAATTCCATGTTGAGGTTCTCCATAAAGAACGCGATCGGCCAAGGGGCGACAGCGGGGAATCCCGCACCATCTCCGACCTTGCCCTCCAGACCGGGTGTCATCGTTCGGAGTGACGTAGAACCTTTAATAATCGGCGTGAGTGCTGCCCACTGGTCTGTGGCAACATCTTCGGGTGCTGCCCCAGCAGGGAGAGGTGGCTGCATCAGCATAAAGAATTTCCCAAGAATGGAGGTGCTGGAAGGAATAGAGAGTGAGGAGACTACGGGGATCGACTTGACGGACGCCTTGAAAAATGGAGTCGAGGCGCCAGGGTGACTGACAGAAATATCGATCGTCCCATCCGAGGCGCTTGTGATGTTGAAATTGGCAAAGTGCTCTGTTGATGTAAGTTGAACCAACCGCATCAAAACGCAAGAACTTTGCCCACTAGGAATATTCCAATTCTTGCGCCCTATATCCCGTTTCATTTTGAGTTTTGACGATGAAGAGAGAAATCGTACCGTTCATGGTTGACTCTTTCGATGAAACGTAAATTTGGGTGATGCGCCATGCCTTTGTTCCGTCAGAGTATTTCCATCTTCCCGGAACATACACCAATTCGTCGTCTATTTCGGGCTCAGGAGCGAAGTTAAATGGGGAGGAAGAAATAAGTACATGGACCTGGGAAGTTTGTTAAAGAGGTCGGAAGGAGTGAGGAGTTTAACTCACCGACGGGAGAATCCGAGTATGAAACAAGCTATGGTACGACAATGAAGCCCGGACGCAGACTAGTATGTAATGGACCAACCTGGACAAGGCCAAGACCCCCGATGAAATTGCCTCCGGCGGCCAATGTCTCTGCCTGGTATGGGGCACTCCACCCCGCCGGAAAACTGCTCATCGCTGACAGTGGCGACACAGGAAATACCCAGCTGCGTCCTTTGAGGTTCCATGGGCTGTTCGAGAATCAACACAAAATCGAGATTCGAGCGATAAACGACTAACGCTGGGGCGACTTGCAAGTCAGTCATCTTGGGCTGAAACGAAGAAAGTTACTTGGTTGCTGAGTTGCATGTGCTAAATTCCGGATCAAACAGGATCGACATTGCCGGCATCTAATCTGCACATCTAATCTCAATCTAATCTTACTACCAGACGTTTTCTTCTCGCTTCAGCTTCGCTGCGTGTGTTGAATTGAGATTCAAGATTGCTGGGCATTCCTTGCTTCTCGGTATTGATGAGAAGCAGAATCAGCAACAATTTACTGACAGAAAGCCAATAGAAAGCGGCAAAGCGCTGATAATTCAGAATTCATCGACGCCACGCTGCTGTGCGGAGGGGAAATAATGCAATTAAAGAAGTCAGCTATTGATCCAAGGAGAGACAAACGTAAAAGCACAGCAGTTTCTTACTCGCAGTGAAGTGAGCAAGCTACGCGGTGAGCAACATCTGTCATCTCGTCTCCTGTCGTGACAGTTGAAGTGGATCTTAGTACGCCACTCCGAATCGCCGCCACAGGTTCAGCCAGGCCGAAACAATCATGACCTAACATGATCAGGCTTTGAACCATCAATTCCCTTTTTCGGAAGCTATCACACTGTAATAATCACAGAGAGCTCAGTTTTCGGGGTCCAGAAAGACGGGATGCAAGCCCCAATATTTTCCGAGTCTCAGCCCCCAGGCCATTGCGCCCACGGTATAACTCGCCGTCCACGACCATACGCGGATGGACCCATCTCTGATCAAGAACTTCCAGCACATATATAGCTGTTGAACACGAATAATTCTAATCGGCGATCGTGTAGAGGGTAGGCAACCCGGGATCTTTCGCAGTGCTGTTGACACCCACAGCACTTAGGCTCTCCCACCATCACACTCCCGAACCGTTTCAAGCTGACATATCCTATAGAATAACTGAATCGGTGGCCGTACCTGTAGGATATTCATCTGGGATCATTCCCCGTGCGCACCTCGGTCCAGGATCTTGGGAAATATCTTTGACATGATCTGCTTCTTATCTTTCGTACTGGGGGTATAAAAGGCTAGCTGTACAGTGTTCCCAAACTCCCCAGCAACTATGGAAGATTTTCCGATTACCGAAGCGCAGATTGTCGGCTTATTTCTCGAGAGCGTCTTTTGGGGAATATATCTCATCACCTTCGTCTTATGCCTACGCTCACTCCTTTTCACCGCAAACTTCGAGCTGAAGAGGTTCAGGGACTTGAACTGGCCCATGCTCGTTGTATCTCTCTCCATGTGCGCCTGTGCGACCCTTGATGTTGCGGTCGGTCTCATGCACAACATCGTAGCCTTTGTCCTCTACAAAGGATCTGGGGGTGCCACACAAGAGTTTTCCAACATCTCTGACTGGGTTAATGTCATCAAGGTGGAATTTTCTTTTCTCCGTTATCTTGGAAGCAATATTGACCATAATTCCAAGACAGTCGACGTGATTTTTCAGACAACCCTGGGTGACGGAATGCTTGTATGCCCATTCATGAGCAGGTCCTGGAAATATGCTGATTCAGAACAAGATCTATCGTTGCTGGATCGTCTATAGCAAATCGTGGCGCGTTGTTGCATTTCCCATACTCCTGTTCCTTGGGGGCGGTGTCTGCAATGTCATGACACTTATACTCGAGGCTAATCTGCACTCAAACGCACTAGTTACCTCCAAGGCTTTAAAGCCTGTCATCACCGCCTTTTGGGTCTTGACAATTGTCCTGAATATTCTCACTACCGGTTGGTAGTAATTTTCATAACCTTTGAGTAGTATACTGAACTTGCAACATAGGCTTGCTGGTGTTTCGGATTTGGCGAGTGGATCGACAGAACGTTCAGTTCGGGTATCACACCGCCTCCTCCGGCAATGCGCACCCAAGCAGATTGAGACAAGCCATGCGGATCATAATCGAATCCGGGCTCATGTACACCGCACTCGCCTTCGTGACCTTCGTAACCTACATCACGAACAGCAATTCGGTCTATGGAACGTCCGATGTGGTAAATTAACACATTCGCATCAGTAGCGCAATTTGCTAATGAGGAAATTACGCAGGAAGTTCAAATTGTCGGAATCGCTTTCAATTTGATTATCATCCGCGCTGACCGCGCGACGGAGGAGCAAACCAAAAAGAATACTCTGCCTCTTCAAGCGTTCCGGCGGCCAATGGCTTCGGATTCGATGGGTGGTGTTCATGTCACAGTTAATCGCGACTTCGAGCATAGACGTGATACGGATGTATTCGGAAAGACTAGTCGCAGTTTGGAGGATGTCAAACCATCCAGTGTATACCAGTGTATAATAGAGAAAGCAGAGGTCAGATATCCGTGGCCTGTATTGAGAATTTAGATAACTAAATATGCCGCGATCGAAAACCGGGGGCGCAATACAACCTTACGAGGTTTTTCAGGTTTCCAAATTTCAAGCCGCTTGAATGTATGCTAAATTACTGAGGAGCGACATAGTCTTTCTTGTCGACTGAGCTCGAGTCTGGCAAGTCCCCACTATTAACATGTCCCTCTCGCTCCAACAGCGGGCGTCCCGGTCTGCAGATGATTAGGAGGTAGTTCCAAACGATACCCGAAGCCACTCACATGATGTACTTCATATCGATATATCGCAAGGAGAATGTCATGACGATTACCAGCACCCACAGCGCAATTGAGGTTTGCCAGCCATACGTGTAGTGGGGTGCCTGTTTAGCCGGCCAAACAAGAACCTGGGACCACGCGGAAACGGCATAGTACATGGCGATGGCGACACCAACCACGAGAGAGCGTTGCTCTGGGTCGTGTGGGATGATATCCGACACCCAAGCAAAAATCAAGGGAGCCGTTCCTAGAACGATGTAGCTGATGAAGTAGGACTAGGAAAATTCAATGCATGGGCAGGGCAAAAAGAACGCAATAACTCACGAAGTACTTCGCAGAGAGGGGCACGTTCCAGACAGACATTATGATACAGGGAATTAAGCCTGCCGAAATTCTGATAAGTTCTCGACGACTCCAGGAGAGTATTCGAATTGTCACCTATAACAGCTTGGGCAATAATGAGCCAATGCCGCGTGTGAAGGGTATCTGAAAGAAGCGCCCAGATCCAGACTAAAGAAGAGATATTGAGGGAAAATCGGAACGTAGACGGTCGAAACGCACCAAATAATACCTGGATAGCTTGGCCGCCAATGGGTATTACATTAATGTTGGAAATATTCCAACGTGCAGAACCGTCAGCATTCTTCAAGCTTTTCAAAAACAGGGAGAAATCTTGAAACGTGGAATTTAAATGAACCAGAGGCGAAAATCCGAATATGCACGTACAAGAGTAGCCATAAGATGCGAGAACGGTCGCGACATATAGAGCAGCTATAAAATAGACTACCCAGCTCTGATAATTGTTGGGTTAGCTCAGCAGTCGTGACGGGATGAAGGCAAACTACAGTAAAAGTTCGTCTGCGAAGGCGGGGGTTAGAGCTGGGGCAATACAAGTCCGACAGAACACACCTCGCTCCTGCCCAAGATACCGGTTTAGGTTCAGCCCGGCCGTGACGCTGCAAGCGCTCCATGGCCAATTTAGCGTCGTTGGCGGTAAACCAAAAGGCGCGGGGGTTGGGCCTGTTGGGGTAGTCCGGTAAGAACACGAATCCCACTAGGCCCACCACGACCTATTAGTATGAATGGGTTACGACGTTATTTAGAGCTTGATGAAACCGACCGTCATAATAGAATTCAGAATAAACATCCATCTGAACAGGCAACAACGAAGTTAGATCCAGTGAAAAACGAATATTTGGCGGTCTCACCGCCAACCAGCTAGGCCAGCTTTGCCATCCATATTTGTATGCATCGCCGTCTGGAGTGCATTGGCCATCATCCCACCAATAGCCTGACAGGAGTGATAGAATCCCATGCGCTTAGCCAATTCAGTGGGGGTGTACCCTGAGGGGGCTGTTGATATGGGCACGAGACCATTTCGGAAAGGACGTACAGTGCATAAAAAGTGTCTGCCGGGAGTTAATGGTGTAAAGTAAGGTGGGAGCGTACGTACCATCATCCCAGGCCAGGCGCTTGATTCACATACACCGATGAAGGCCCTCAAAACGTAGATTTGCTTTGCCGTCTTCGCGGTGGCGATGAGACCAGTGAGTAGGCCCCAAATGAGCTCGAGGGCGGGAAGCCAGTAACTTGGTCGGACATACTACGACTGCGTGAGCAAAGAGAAAAATCATGGAATCCCATAGATCGTACAGTCATGATAACTTGAGAAGGAATGAGCTGAATTGCGGATTGTAAGTAGAAGAATGTGTAAAAGCAATATTTCGGTACCATAATACAGTAACCAACGTTGAACCATGTCGTGAAGTAATTCAGTTCTAAAAACACCAGGTGAGCTCTTCCAAACGAGAAATACCAACGAAGAGCTCACCATTCCCGTGCAGATTGAGATCCTCCTACGCCGCACAAATGGGAAGATGAGGAATAGCTAAAGCCGTGCAAAAAAAACACGAACCTTCATCCCAGAAACATACGCCTGGCTGATGTTCTGCTGGTCCAGATACTTGATGACTTGGGAGACACATCCGAACACCATGAGGAAGCAGTCAAGCCGGATGACGAGGGAGCGCTCCTCGGGCGTTCTGACATGCCGAGCAACCTGAGCTTCAGGGCTCGTCTGCGTCGCTGCGCGCCGGAAAGGGCTAAAGAGAGTCATGGCCTAGACTAGACGAAGCGTTATCAATCCCGGAGCAAAAACATCTGAGCCTGTTTTACCATCGCGAGCTATCGGGCCGGCTAAACTCTGATGATCTTGCCATGGCCAGCCTATCCGATTAGCAATGTTTTCGATAAGAGTTCTTAATACACGCTCCAATCAGCTTCAAAATGAACGAGATAATAGATTCTATGAGATCCATGAGACGCAAACACTTAAATGAAGTTCACTTGACTCACTCAGCGGACGCGACTGTCACATCTGTCGCGTGACACGCATTTCCTTCCGCACGACGCGCCAGGGAATCAAATGACAATGCTAGACAATGCTACCAGGCCGATATATATAGGGCGGACCTAGCGGAACGGGCGAGCGACGATCGAAGATAAGATAAGCAGCGAGCGTTTCACGGCTTCCTCCGAATTTCCAACTTTGACTCGCCGAGTTTAACTTTCGCCATGACCGACTCACTGCCATCCCCTGGTCTGCCTGCCGCGCGACCGTGTCTTTCCATTTGGCAAAGGTCCACACGCCATAGCGCCCTCCTCAACGAAGGTTCTGCAGGAACGCTCCCGCCAACTGCAGATGCCATCGTCATCGGCTCGGGAATGTCTGGCGCGCTGACTGCGTTCGAATTGCTGTCAAGTCCAGATGGTCCCAAAAAAGTGATCATGCTGGAGGCTCGTGAGGCCTGTTCCGGTGCAACAGGGCGAAATGCTGGCCACTGCAGGCCAGGTGTGTGTTTTTGGCATCCCGGTCGTAACTGGATGTAAAGTCGTCTCTAGATGCGTTTCGCGGATTCACCGCGTTCTCGAAGCGTATTAACCCTGAGCAGGCTATGAAAATTATCGCCCACGAAAAACTGGTGCTGAAACTAGTCAAAGCATTCATTGACAACCACAATATCGATTGCGATTTTGACTATTGCCGAACATTTGATGTGGTCATGGGCGAGGATTTCCTCCAGTACATCACGGGTAGCTTCGAGGCTTACAAGGAAGCGGGAGGAGACATGTCAGACATTGCCTGGTTGGACGCAGAGAGCGCGAAGAAGGTCAATCTTGTTATTTAACTTCCCATGCTTTGGATCCGAATCATATCTGCAGGCGACTCGAGTCCCATCAGCGCTCGGAGCTTATGAATGGACTGCAGCTAGCTTACACCCCGCAAAACTTTGCCAAGCGATTTTAGAACTTAATAATTCGCTAGGGATGTCGCTGTTCACCCACACACCCGCCATCTCTGTGACTTCATCAGGCAACGCAAACCACGAATGGGTCGTCAATACCTCTCGCGGAAGCGTTACGACTCCCATCGTGATCCACGCCACTGTGAGTGAGTTCGTTTCCACCTCTTCCCTCGTACTAAACAGCGCCGGGGGCTAGAATGCGTTCGCCGCGACCCTCTTGCCGTGCTTGAAGTCGCAGGTGCGCCCAGTGCGTGCCCAAGCGCACAAACTGATCCCTACACCGACCTTTTCTGGATCCAACATGCTCACGCACACGTACTCCCTGCGCTTCAGCCTCACCCACTTCTACAGTGTAATCCAAAGGAAGGCGGACGGCGCTGTGGTCTTGGGGACAAGCCGCGGCATCCCGGGCATCGGACAAGAGATTTTTGAGACCAAAGATGATTCGGTTCACAACAAGCCTATCGAGGAGGACTGTCTGGCGAATTTTAAACAGGTTTTCAGCGACTGGGGCGACGAAGTCCAGGGCGAGGGCCATGAATATGGCTGGACCGGAATTCTCGGCCTGGTGAGCCTGCATTTATTTTCGAGCTTGACCTTTCGTTGATTCAAATGTCCGCCAGACGAAGGACGCCGTCCCGTTCATCGGCCCAGTTCCTTCCCTTCCGGGTCAATTTGTGATCGCTGGGTTCAATGGCCATGTGAGCCATTTTCTGTTTTGTCGAATTTTTGGTTGAATTCCCGCAGGGAATGGCACGAATCTTCGGCTCGGCGCCTGGCCTGGCCAAGATCATTCTCGGTGGAAGTTGGAGTGATACAACAATGCCTGAATGCTTCCAGATCACCGAAGAGAGACTCGAACGTCTTTCGGCGTTGCCTTAGACGGTGCGGTACAGAGTGAACATTTTCATTCAAGTGGCTGGAGTCCTCCCTCACTATTAGAGAAAGAAATCGGATGGGTTAATGTAAACACTGTGGCTTGGCTATAGCTCAACTGGCAATGGCAGAAAAATCGCAAGTCGGATGTGGCATACATAAGATTGAATAATACCGGTGGTTGCCCGGTGGAGGTTACGGAGAGTCGGAGCGCCGCCGGGGAGGTGGCGGTTTGTTTGTCGCGGTGTGGTGACCACTGTGGGATTACACGTGTGCTCTCTTGTCCCGTCACCACCACTACCGCTTCAATAACAATGCTTTGTTTAGCGGTGGAGCTCTTGTAGGACATCTTCAGACTGGTTCTCAACCCACAGTTTATCTGTTCATGCTAATTATCAGCGCAGGTCAGTGACTCCGACCGCAGGAATCTCCGGGCAGTATGCAAACACCTCTGGGTCGCAGTCAACCCGACTTTTTTCTATTCCATCCTACTGAACGTGCGCGAACCGTGCCTTGATCATCTCAAGGCTCTTGTGACGGGCGTAACTGGATGGTCACAGTTTGCGTCAGCATTGACAGTGAGAACTCCCAGTGTGCTGAACGACTGCGGGAACGACTCGGACGGCCAGTTGCAGACACTCTTTGGCTTGTTCCTGCAGTCTTTGAAGAAAATCCGGACCGTCAGGTACGCTTTGTTTTCGCTGGTACCATGGGACTGAATGAGGCGTGGTAGGTGGGAGATCAGCCAGACCCCGCCGGACGCAAGGCCACCCAGAAGACAGGCCCAGAATCTTATTGAAGACCATTCAAACGTCCCTTCATCATCATCATGACCCCAGAGACTCATCGTCAACTTTCTAACCTCTCTAAGCCGACTTAATACCTTAGAACTGATGTTGGAGAACGGAGCTGATGTGGGCTGCTCCCTGGACAGATTAGCTGGCCCCCGGCAATTAAAGATCAGCGCATCGTACTATAACCTCCCTGCGCAGCTCTCGCCGGAGGTCTTACACATCGTGGCCCAGAGCCGCGGGCTCTCCACTCTGCACCTGAGCGGTGCGCGCTGCGATGACGGCTGGTGCGCTATATGGTCCCTTTTACGGACTAAGGAGATCCACCTTAAGGACATCTCCGAGACCACCGCCACGTCAGCGCTTCTGGTGTACCTCGGCTACTACGCTGGCCTCGAACGCCTCGCGCTGCGTGGTCCATCTGGCAGCGAAATCGAGGCAGCCCAGCTCTCGGACATGTTCTTCGCCCCCGTCCTCCTGCGCCATGCGCACTCACTCGTCGAGCTGTCATGCCCAGCCGCGTTCGAGAGCAGTTGGAGTTTCGGTTCTCGCCCTGCTGGCGCAATTGCGTAGCTCAAAGGGCTCACCCGGCTGGAGATGAGCGTCAACTCGGCTGACGTTGCGGGTGCCGAGTCGGCGGGGAACGCTGTCGTTCGTAAATTCCTTAGAATACGCTTCCCCCGAGATAAACGCCCTTGCAGGACCTGCTTCTTGAGACGGCCGCCCAGCTTCACGCCCTACACATCGTCGTGATACTCCCTGTCGATGCAGAGCACACTCCTCACGATGGCCTTCGCTGCGGGAACCCTGCTATGAATCACAGGATGGCTTTAATATCGAACATTAAGGCCGCAGTGTCCCGATTCAAGCCGTGTTTGACGTCGCCCCCTATTGTCCGCGCGGGGTTCAGCTTTCATGAGCTGGCCCGGAACCCCGGGTCCGCATCGGTGGCTTACCATAAGTATCGCCATCCGCACATTTCGTGGCCACGGATGAAGTATTTGTCGGAGGTAGATTAGGCGATGTACTTATAAGGTATCGCTCCCCGTTACTTGAATTTGGGATAATACTTGAACATTTGAGTGAATGTAGCGGACGGCCTAACCGGGGCTCCCCGGGGTTAAAACTAGCCTTGCCATGCGTAACTGTATAGCCGTAGTTTCGCAGTCAGTCAGAAAAATGAAGTCAAACCAAGATGCCAAGAATTACTATATCCGGACCTAGGTGTCGCAATGCTTGTCCTTGTTTCTGCACACTGACCAACTCCAAGACCACAATATCCAAAATTCAAGAAAATCCAGACTTTTGGCGTTGGAAACAAGTTCTAAGGCTCAAGTTAATCAGATCTAACCATCGAGTCTTTTTTCAATCGACTGCGAATTGTTGAATCAACTTCGAGAACGGTCACGCGTGACAGACAGCTTCAGTGCGAATAGGTGCGAATAATCCTTTGAAAGATCTTGCTCTTCCTACAGATGCGCATGCGCCTTCGTCTGCGGATCTCAGACGAAGGACGCCATGAATCATCTTTATCCCAACACAGCAACGGGAACGATGGCTACATCGTGCGTGTAGCCTGCGGCCCGAAATGCAGCTTGAACTGGCAGCGGGCAGCTAGCGCGGTGCGGTGCGTCTGACTCGACTTCGAAGCTGAACTCGAGCGGCGGAATGTTGGACGCAGTCTGGCGCGTCGAGCCGTGCCCTGGCTCTACTGAGCTCACTCACTCGGCGCCCGCTTCATACTTTCCGCACGTGGATTTCTCGGTACACTTTCAACCATCCTTGCATACCTCTCTCTCTTTCTCTCTTCCGCTCCCCACCAGCGAACCCTATCTCTACTGCTCTTACGGATCGCCAGCAACATGATCTGTGCGTCACCTAGCCCCTTCATTAGCCCCGCATCTAATTCTAGGGCAGGCATAATCTATCCTGGACTACGTATAGAGCGCAGGATTTGTGAAAACATCCGAACAATTCAAGCAGCAGATTCGTGAACTGGTTAGAATCTCATTCAATTTTTTTGTGCATAGCTGGTGTCAACATCAGACCGAGTTTGCATCGGCTCCGAAAAGCGCATCAAGCCAGCTGTTGGCGACGAAATGGATGAGTGTCATCAGGATGCAGAAGAAGGTTTGCCGTGCCGCGCTACTCTCTCGCATTTGGGTCTGACCGCCGGGGTAGATCATCATGGAATTGGAGCCGCGGCTGGCGCAGGCGCTGGAGGAGGTCTCGCACTTAGGGCATCTGTCTGCAGGGGGATCCACGCGGGTCAATCGCGACTGGTTCCCTGCGGTGCCGTCCAAGCACGCCTTGACCGGCCTCCGCCAGCAGGTCACCGCCGTGGTCTTCCATCCTTCATTCTCGGTGCTGGCGACCGCGACTGAGGACTCTACCGTGAAGATAAGGGACTGGCAGTCCGGGGAGATGGAGCGCGCGCTCAAGGGCCATGTAAGGTTGGTCACGGACTGCCAGCACGATTCCCGTGGCAGAACTCTAGGCACGTCCCTTTTCCTGGCGTGGACGAATTTTGACTGCCTTCTCGTCTAGCGACGTCCTCCCACGAGCTGTTCATGAAACTTTGCAAGGTCAATGAGTACTATCAAAACTTTACCACGCTGCGGGGGCTCGGGCCTCCCGAGCCTCGACGGGCGATTCGTCCTCGCAGCTTCCGACGACCGGATAGGATTGTAGTATCGCAGAGCCTTTGCACTGCTAACCACCGCGTAGACCGCGCGCATCGCCGACATAGAATGTGGCGTGGGCAAAATCGAGATACGGGGCCATGATCACCCTGTCCAGGTCGCCGTCTTTACCCCTAGCGTGACCGTCCCTGCCATCCGCAATCTCGTTGTACTCGTAAGCCAAATACGACATGTTCTGGGTCCTGCGGACTTATCGCCCCATTGCAGCCTGCGTCCGTGCACACCTCTGAAGTGGATGCGCTGGGGATGTCGTTCGTTGCGATTGGCTCCCGCGACAAAAGATGAAGATTTGGGATCTGATAAGCGGACAGGGCCTCTGGACTTTTGTCCGTCCCGTATTTCTGTCTTCCTGCGTCGCCTACTGACAACCGAGTCCAAGCGCTGGCGTTCCATCCGTCCGGGAAGTGTCTGCTTTCTGCCGGTGATGACTATACTGGGAGCTCAAGAGTCAAGATAGGCCGCTGTGTCAAGAAGGTGGTCCATCACAGAGCGGCGGAGATGGTGCGGACAAGATCGCCAATGCAGTTGTCACCGGTAGAATGGACATGGTACGCAGTACGCCTAGCACCTAGCAGCACCCCTGCTCAGTCCTCCGACTCTAGACAGCGAAGGTATGGCTACCGTAAACCCATCCTCTCGCCTTGCCTTGTCTTTGTGATGTCTCGTAGCACACTTACATTCAGGATCCCTCATATGATGTAGCGATAGTGTGTCCACAATGTGCATGTACCGGTATATGGAACGCCAAAGGTGCGAGGTCCCTATTCAGCGGCCGAGCACCTGGCGGGCGACGCGGGGATGGTGGGCGCCAGGCACGAAACGATGGTTTTTTTAGTGGGCACCAAATAATTCTGAGAGTATTTCTGTGTATGCGGAACCCTCGATGGATAAAACTTTCCTCCAGAGTTAGTGAGAAAGGATGGAATCGCAGGCGAAGGGAAGAATATGGAGGATCGCCGGTTGAAGTATTTGACAGAATGATGTCACGCCAGGATCTAGTACTTTCTTCCTCCACTCACCCATGGGCTCCCGGTACTAAACACGAACCTGGACAACATGGGCGATATCACATCCGACGAGGACCCCGACCTTTTGTCCCAATGGACCCTCTTTCTAGAGCAATACGCCAAGGGCCAGCCACAAGCCCCTACGCCCCTCCTTAGAGCCTCTCAGGTTCCAGGCAGCTCGGCGGCGTCCCAACCCATTCTAAAAGTCCCATTGTATCCCCCGGGCGAGGTATGCGATGCCCATGGTCCGAATTCGATACACTGAACATGACCTAGATATCATCCGCAACCGCACGGACGATCTCGCAGTTTTACGATCAGTACGGCTTCCTGCCTCCACCGCGGGCAGACGAAGAGACTGTGCGACTGCAGACAATCCAGGAATACAAGTGCGTGTTTGCGCTGCTCCGCCTTCGCTATTTTAATTTTTTCTAGCTTATTTAGGGATGATCAGATAGAGAACTTCCACCGCTGCTCATCGCTTGTCAACACATTCTTCCACTTTGCGCCGGTTTGCACCATCAGTCTGTTCCACAACGACGTCCACTCCGTTGTGAGCAAGGCTGGCGAATTTCCTGCAACGCCGTCCACGGAGATGGATGAAGAAGACCCTTACGAGGCAAAGATTATGCGCGACCACCTCAATTTGAACAAGAGCGGTGGAATCACGGAGCTTAACGAGCTACCTGGCGATTGGTGTGTCCGGGTTTTTTTTTCGGCCACAGCGCCTTAAATGTCGACGCAGGCGATTTGCCGGGAACCCGTGGTCTGTGGACTCGACTGGCGGTGAGCATATAGATCGTACACCCCTTGCAGTTTCTCATACCCCGCCAGTCAAGGGGTATGTTGGCGTCCCCATCACGCTCGAGATCGACCCGTCCAACCCCCACGACTCGGAGCGGTCAGCACCACAAGCATCAAGTCACATTTCACAATTCTGACTGCTTTGACTCAGCGTCACCGTCGGCGTCGTTGCCGTCATGAGTAACCGCCCGCTCCCTAAACTGACAGATTCGCAGCGCAAGGTGCTGGATGACCTCTCGGCCATGCTCTCCATCCAGCTGCGCTCCACCTGGGAAGGCTGGCGCCGCGGCAAGGAGACGCGCCTGCGTAACGCCGTGAGCCTTTTCCTGGAGAAGGGGCTCGTCGAGCCGAGCCAGCAGGCGATCATGCACGCCGCGGCCGCACTCACTGCGCCGCGCGTGCAGGGCGCTGAGTCGCCCGCAAATCCCCCGCGGAGCGCAGAGACCCTCACCGCCGGTCTCTTCGCCTCAGCGGCGACGCAGGTCCAAGAGTTGCTCGAGGCGGACTTTGCAATCATCATCGATCTCACGGGCTTCCATGCGACAAAGGCAGGCTCTCAGCCTCTCTTCGGCTCTGCAGGTTCCCGTACTCATTTCTGCCTTTTCAGATGAACGACCGCCGCGGGCGATCGCACAGCTGGATGTTCGTCGGAAAGGAGGACGAGGCGCGCGCGCGGCTGGCCCACCGCATCCTGGGCAGCTCGAACTCGGCCCTCTACAACGACCACGAGAAGGAATTCAACACGCCCGAGGCGATGGCCGACATTGCGACGTTCCTCGACATGCACGTTCTAGTGCGCGCACCTCCTCTTATAACTCCCATTATGTCCACGACTTCATGTCGATTAGACCGGACACTCGGCCTTTTCGGGTGCCGCCGGGTTTTCGGGCCTCGAGCGCCTGCTCGCGCGCCCGCCCACCGTGCCTCCTGCCTCGCCCCCATCCAAGCCGTTCGGCACCACAAAGAGCACGGCCGTTCCGCACCTCGCGCTGCCGTTCTACAGCGCTAACCGTCCTAGTTTACTGATAGTTGTCGCATCCGCGAAGCCGTTCTCCTTGTTCAAGCCGGCAGACGTAACGTTCGTGAGCAACGTCGGCCTCGTGCTCGTCGCGCACCTGGCGCAGAACGCGATCGTCGAAGCAGACGCGGCGAAAACAGGTTAGTTTACCCAATCCTTCCCTGCGCGCGAGGCAGACGCTGATTGTGCTTTATCCAGCCTTCGTGTCGCAGATAAGATATGTCGTTTTCTACGCTAGTTGGGTCCTGGGCTTACTGGCTGTATCGTCCTCACTCATGAACTCAGGACCCCACTACATGGTCTTTTAGGTGTAAGCGCTCTCCTATCCGTCTTCTTCCGCACCAGCACTGACTCAAGGGCTATTGGTATAGCAACTCGACCTCTTGCGCGACAGTCTCTCATCTGGTGACCTCTCGATGGTGCCCGCCTTGCTCGAGTAAGCATTTCGTCGGTCCCGGCTATTGACACTGAAGCCTCCGCAGCTCCGCAGAGTACTGTGGCATGGCCCTCCGCGACATCGTCGACGATGTGTGAGTCGCGTCCCGCCCTCTCTGCTCTCCCGCCCACTGACCTGCACTCACACGAAAGGCTCGATTTCGGAAAGCTGGCGCATTCCGCCCGCGAGCCCGCGCTCCCGCGGCACGCGCTCGTCGATCTTACAGTACTCGCGTTCGAGAGTGCGCGAGCGTGTTGGCTGCGGCGGCTGCAGTGGCAGTCTGTCTCTGGCGCGCCCTCGATCCTGCACATGGACACAGGTTCCGTGGACGTGGAGCTCACGCTGGAGTACGAGGATCGCGCTCTGGTGAAGAACTGGTGGATCACCCTCGATGTCTCGGGATTCACGCGGTCCGTCTCCTCTCTCCTTTCATTGTTCCCCATCTCTGACACGCCCGCGGGGTATGGCAGGGTATTGAACAACCTGGTGACGAACAGTCTGAAGTACACGCCTGCGGGGACGATCACCATCTCGCTAATTTCAGGGCACGGGGTGGACAAGGACGGGAATGCGGGGGCGGAGATCACGCTGCGCGTCGCAGACACTGGGCTCGGTATCGCGCCCGATTTTCTGGCGCGGCTGTTCGAGCCGTTCACCCAGGCGGATTCGTTCTCCCCTGGCGCCGGTTTGGGTATGTGCCACCTAATGCATCTAATAACACCGCTGACGTGTTCGTTCGCAGGGCTGCACATCTGCAAGTCGATTCTGGACCGGATGCATGGCTCGATCACTGTCGAGCCGCGTCCGGGGGGTGGCTCAGTGTTCACCGTCGTGTTCCCTGTGGAGGATATCGAACTCGCGCCAGCGGGCGCGCCACTATTGATGGTGAGGAAGGTCGTGTCAGCGGATCCGACGCCGCGGTCTGCGCATGCGGACGATGCCACGGCTCCCCGCATTCCGCCTGGGCTCCCGCACCGCCACTCCATCCCACCCAACGAAGAGGAAGAGGAGGAGGGGCAAGAGCCGCACCTCAAGATCCTCGTCGTGGACGACAGTCCGTGTGTTCCCGCACTCCTTACCTGTTAGCTGACTGGCCGGTCACAGATGTTATCAGCAGGAAGATCCTGGTCGCAATGCTGAAGCGCCTGAACGCCACAGCGTATCAGGCGGACGACGGAGTGAATGCGCTGAAGGTCTTCCGGGAGGCGCAGCCGCAGGTTGTGTGGACGTGCGTTAGCCCACTTCCGTGCGCCCCTGTTTTTGACGAGCCTTTTGTAGAGATATTTCGATGCCAAGAATGGACGGCGTGGTTAGTGGGATCAGTCCGTTTTGCGCTCCCTTTGATGACCGAGGTTATTTGCCAGACCGCGGCCAAGGAAATGCGGCGGATCGAGCGCGAAGAGGGGTGGGTGCCGGCGCACAGTGAGTCCCGTCCCGCTGCCTTACCTTCCACATTATTTAAGCTCACGGCGCCGCACGCAGTTGTTGCAATTACGGGCTTGGGGCTCTCAGATGTGCACATGATTGTACTGTTTTCCTAAACTTGGTGCTGACGCTTCATAGGAACACATACGACGAGAAGCCCTGCTGGGGCCGGCTGCGCTTGACGGCTGGCTGGTACACACACTATTCATCTCTCGTCTCGGATCCAGCCTAACTATTTCGTGCAGATCAAAGGGCAGACCAACCTGAAGACAATGAAAAAGAACTTGGTCGCTGTGCGCCGCAAGCTGCGCGGCGGATTCCAGGCCACGATTTCTACATCTCCGACTACTGCTACCTTTTAAGGCCTCTGGGATATTCAGGGTATTTAGGGCATCTGGGAACTTGAGGACATTTACTTGCCTCAAAGGGATATTTGGGGCATCTGGGAAATATTGAATTCATGCTTACCTCTTAACGCGGTCATTCGTTTTATGCATATTATACTGTAATCGATAGCGCACATGTAGAGTATTAGTATTGTATTTGGGCCCGTATATACACGTACCTACGCCCATTTTGTATTTCTACCCACATCTTGCTCCAAATCAGATTCACAATAGCAAACGAAGTTGGGCTCCTTACGCGCGATTTGAACACGTTTCTTGGTAGCTCGCATTTTCGTTCTGGCTTTTGTGTGGTGCCAAACCGTACTAATATAAAATAACAGAGTACAGAGAAAAATAAACCATCAGCAGAAGTGCGATAACAGCGATGATGAAAGTTGCGAATTAAAACCGGGAAATTGCACTGGAACTGAATAGGTACGTATTCAAACGTTGATCTAGGTAAAGCACGGCTGTAGAGACACGGGACAGCGAGAGGAACTTCGCGTTCGTTAGCCATGCGGAGGGGAATGTGCACACTCATCAAGCGCCACGTAGTTCGTTTCTTTGGTTCTAATGTAGATGACCATGCCAGCGCACACGAGATGCGCAAGGCAATCCATGGTCGGGGTGTTTTCAGTCGTGCCTGAGCCCCCGTCATAATGTCTGTCCATGAAAGGACTGGGATTCCAAATGATCCGGAAAGAGCTTAGAGTTTTCGACTTGGAATACAGGAATGCGACGAGCGGCTGGAACTTAAAAGATGCGGGAAAGCATTCCTTCAGATGGATCGTGCAATGAGAGGTTTCTGAGGGTGGCGTCGACGCTGAACAAGCTCTGGTGCCAGTATAGTAAGGAGGCGTCCTCCGCGTTGACGTAGAGGGATTGGAAGGGGGGCGTTGAACGCATGAAGAATGCTTCAAGCGAGGGATATAATGTCTGATCGGTCTTGGAAATATCCAAAGAATGCAGCGCGGGAAGCGTGAGGTTTGCGAGCACGTTTGAACTGGAACCGTAGCCCGCGATTAAGGTGAGGGAGCCTAAGTATAGATGCGTGATCATTGCTGTCGGAGGCTCCGCTTCAGGATGCATATACCTGGAGGCCCTGATTGTGGCTTCAGCCAGACTAAATAAGCCCATATCGTCGATCTGCCCCTCGGATGTGGTCAACTGTAGCCAATGGAAGAGAAATAGCGCAGTTGAATCCCCTCGGGATCGGATAGCCGGAAGTGGCGAATCGGGGCACATTGACGAATACACGGGTCAGAAGAGGATCTGGGGCATCATACGGCGCATCGGACGCATACCTGACGTTAAAGGTCGCACTCTGGAGTAAGGGGAAGGGCACTAGATGCAGCCCAAGGTCGTGGATATCCGCTTCGAGCATTGTAAGTTCGAGATGCTCCAATCGGTGGGAGTGACGATGGATTATGTCGTGAATACGTTCCAGCGTCAAAGGACCGTACCTGAATTCCGCACGCTGCTCCTGGTCCGCTATACTGGACAAGGAGATGGACGGAGGTCAATTTCCTGCGCGGCCAAGCCAGAGGTCGATGAAGCCCTCTATCAAACCCAGCTCAGAGGCGACGCTCCTGAGAAAGCAGTCGAGTCGGAGGCTGAGCGCTGACCAGAGCGTGGGCATTGCGAGGGCAATTTCTCTCCACGCCCGGCAAACACCCAGGAGAATAAGACTCATAAAAAGTGCATGTTCTCGGAGTATCAAGTAGTCCGAGTCGGGCGAGGATTTGACGAGGGATGGAAGGCAGTGGATGAAAATCTTCGCCGTGATGTCGAAAGGGAGCATCGGGACGGATACGTCGCAGTGGCGTGTAGTTCGCGCTACGTGGCCGTTCGTTCTCGCTCTAGTTTGTCTAGAACTAGCTTCTGCTCCACAATTTGCTCGTTGAGCTCCGCGAAACGTCTTCTAAAGCTGGCGGTGGTCATTCTGGCAAAGATGATGTGGCCTGAGTCCGAGTCGTGAGAACTTTACTTGGCAACCGGTGCCGCTGTGTTCAATGATGAGATCTATGTAGAGCCCAGCGGCGAGATCTGAAGCCAGATGTCTAAAGAGTTGACGACAGATCTGAGTTGATGCCGTCTTTCCGAATGAATTGGGACGAGGAGCAAGTATGCGGTCGAGATGAAACCCCCGCCTGGGGGAGCTCGAGGAGAAACCTGGAAAAAAACACAAAACTCAGCCGTCGACGGTGATCCGGAGTGGTCGGCAAGGCAACTCTGAACTCCTTTCTTTCTCTACCACAACAACCGCTCGGGGCTACCGTTCTCCAGAAGTCGTTCGGCATTCCCTCGCTCGCAACAGATACACCCTCAATGATTCAATGATTCTTGCTCCGACGACCGAGACTCTCGTACCCCACATGAACGATGCAGCACCGCCCACGTCGCCGCGGACGTGCACGCCACGTTGGGCAGCGGGGGTGTGGGGCGTGTCGTGTGGAGCGTGTCTTGTCTGACTCAGTCTGAGTTCTGGAGGCGGTGGACGCGCGGACTGCGGGCAACGAGAGGGTGTATGCACTTCTTGAGCGCTTCGCTTATGGGGCGTGTATGAGCACTGTATGAACGTTTGAACTCTACTATCTTCCGGATGGGAACGGAAAGCGGGCAATATCGATGCTCGTCGCGGTCCGCTTCACGCGCTTGCTCGCTGCGCTTTATTTTATCCTTTCCCGCGGGCCTAGAGAGCGAGGCCGACCTGCCGCTTGTCAACCCCGGACAATCACCACCCCACATTGCCCGCCAAATCATTGCATATGACCTTCAAAGTTCAAGGGAAAAAATGGCACAGAGCACACCCAAGACGGCGACGGGAGGTTGTCTTTGTGAGGGAGTTCGATACCAGATCGATTTTGCTCCGGACCATGACTGGAAGGCGAGCGGCATGTTCTTTAGTCCTGTTGTACAACAACTCATTGTTCTACTAGCCCCATACATGCCAATGCACTCAATGCCGCAAGATGAGCGGCAGCCTGGTCGTCAACTGGCACGTCGCCAAAATGACAGAGCAAACCTGGCTGTCAAAATCCACCTATGCAGAATATAAATCCTCCACCCATTGCCTACGCGTTTTTTGCAAGAACTACGGATCTTCGATAGCGTGGATCGAACTTGCAGTTGGGTGCTTTGATGAGCAATTCTTAGTGGGGGACAAAGATGCGGAGGGGAGACCCTCGGGGGGATATGGTCTCGCGTTGGCAAAACCGCAGGGAGGCCACTTTTACGTGAAGAATGAGATGGAGGGTGTCACGGACGCGGACTCTTCGGCCAAAGGAGCACGGTTCTGGGAGGGAATTTAGGGAGGTGCAATGGACGAGGCCAAGTTTCCTCGAGCCTGAGATATCAATTGAATACACTACTGGTATCAGCATCCATGGATCGTCAAAAATCATCAATAATTCGACACATCTCTTCCTAAAAAATGCCCGTACGCCCTCATTTCAATATCGCTCGATGGCCCGATAATATCGCAGTCGTACAGCCAGCCAGTCAAATTCGCACACGATGTGCTCACCGAGTCGTCATGTGGGCGGCAGTATTCCGTAATACTCCAGACGCTCACTTCTTCACTCAAATGGCGGTCCACTCTCTAATCGACGCTGGAACGTGGGTGGACGTATAGCCGCTAATCTCTCTCAACCTTCTTACTCCCTTGACTCTGCCGTTGCCGCCCGGATACGAAGTTGGTGTGGTTGCATTTTAAAATGTTCCGTCGCATTATTACGATTTCTTCTCCCGGAGTCTTTAAACCTCGTCACTTTTGACGTCTTCACCAAATCCGACATAGCCTTTGCTACGTTCGCTCGGGCATTTGAATCGGTTATCGGGTGTAGTCTTCGACGGCAGGATGATCGAGCTCAATCTGCGCCAGGGAATTCCTGAGCTGGACAATCTCGGCATCATTGTGCTCAAGCTCGAATGCAGAAGGGGAGATAATGGCCTCGAAATCGGATGGGTAATCGTTGGAATGTAGGCGTTTGTGCAGATGAGCGGTCAGCGTCATCTGTTAAGGGATGGACAAGGAAATGGCATCGTTTTACATGAGATTGAAAGGCCATTAGACAAGGTTGATGATGTTGTTGAACTTGTTGCTCGGCGCTCGCAAGCTATGTTTGGTTAGATTAGTCAGCATTCCCTATTTTTGACGTGCTATCTACAGCTTTGACCACTTCGTCTCGGGAGCTCTCCCAACCGACCGGAGCATCCACCGCTCTGCAACAACGGACCAGGCTTCTACTAGGTGCTCTTTTTCTCGGATATCAGTCTCAGCTCGACGCAAGCACAATCCAGCGCGTCATTTGTGCTGCCGACATTCCGTCCACGTGCACCGACAAATTCTCTTTTCTTTCTTGGTTCTTAATGGCCACGCCCATCGTGCACATCGTTCTCTTGTACTCCGCAGCGGATGCCGCCCCCATCCTCACGCCGATGGAGTTCCGCGCGACCACCCCCAGGCGCGGCGGCACCGAGCTCGCGCTCGGCACACGCTTCGGCAGCGCCTCCGCGTCGACGTACTTCAAGAGCTTCGCGGCGGAGACCGCCGGCGAGGAGTACCTCGTCTACTTCAACACAAACACACCCTCCCGCGCAACGCAGCGCTCGGCGCGCTCTTCGGGCGCCCCACGGGCACGGCACGCCCGATGTTCCGCGGGGACGTCGTGGTGGTGGCGTG